>JAMPIV010003054.1:0-320498 GCA_024509875.1 Oreohelix idahoensis | reverse complement strand
AGGCTGAGGATAAAACACTCAAGCCTTGTTTCAGAAAATTGTCAACATGTCATACAACTCCAGGCAAGGGAGATTTTTACATGAAAAACAAGTTGATGTATAGGAAGACTGGAACTAGATCCCATGGTCACGGACAGCTGGTTCTTCCAAAAAGATACAGGACAGAATTAATAAGGAGCCTACATGTGAAACCAGATGGGGACCATGAGAAGATAGGTACCATCATTCAAAAGGTGGCTCACAATTATTATTGGCCCAAAGCAAGATGGGACATTGAAAATTTTGTAGAAAGGTGTAGCATAGCACATGAGGGAACACCCACAAGTGGGAACATGGATCAGGACCTGGACACGCCATTTGGCAAAATCAGGCCTGACAATAAAAAGAGAAATAGATTTGATAAAGTGGACCAAATGGAATGGGAAGCCCCTTTTCACGGACAAGCTTCACTTAACTGTTTTACAATGGCCACTATGCGGAGAGTGCAAAAAGATGTCTTACCCCAGGATAAGCCGAAAATCCCTCAATCGGACTTAAACAAACTGGAGGAAGAGGTTGTAGGGAGGAAATCTCTCATCAAGAATTTTAAGTGGGGAGAAAGCCCCAAAAGAAAAATTGGTAGCGGTCGTTTTGTGAATGATAATTCTGGGAGGAAAAATCATCACTAAAAAGCTTCAAGTGGAAGAGACCATACCGGTGCATGGACAAATAGGTCCACACAATTAAAGGTCCACTTGAAGCTTTGTTAAGAACGTGGACTGATGAAAAGGCAGAGGAAAACATTACATCTTCATACCAATATGTGAATGAGCTGACCACTCGGTTAAAAACTGGCTGGAAACTTGCCAATGAAAATTTGAAACAAGCCAGGAAGAAACATGCTGCCTATTATAACAGGAAGGCGAAAGACAGAAATTTGGCTGTGGGAGAGAAGGTACTGCTTCTTTTGCCCGGGAGTCAGAATAAGTTACAAATTGGATGGCAGGGTCCATATACAGTTCTAGAGAAGGTGTCTAGAACAAATTATAAGATAGATAAGAAGGGGAAAGAAAAAAATCTATCATGTGAATCTCCTGAAGAAATATTTGGAAAGAGAACATCAGGAAGAGACACACTTGTTGACCTTGTCCATCGCCATGGAGATGAAAAAGGAAACCACTTTCATCATTTGAATATCCATTACACCCCTGTGAGACAGCAGCACAGGTGAAAATCAGTACACATTTAACGAAAACTCAGAAAGAGAGAGTGCAACAGGTTCTAAATAATCATGCAGAGGTGTTAACAGACCGACCAGGGCATACAAACCTATTGGAATATGATATGAAACTCATAGACTCCACACCTGTCTGTATGAAACCATATTCGATTCCGTTTGCTAAGGAAAAAGCTTTGAAGGAAGAGATAGACTATCTATTGAAGGAAGGAATTATTTCGCACAGTGAGTCTTCGTATAGTTCCGGTGTTGTACTTTTAAGGAAGCCCTCTGGAGAACATAGACTCTGTATAGATTACAGGAGACTGAATGCTATTACAGAAGGACAGGTGGATCCATTGCCGGATACAAATCAGCTGTTTGCCAGGCTAAATAAAGCTAAATATTTCTCAAAAGTGGATCTGAGTAAAGGATACTATCAGATTCCAGTAAAGCCTGAGGTTAGACCAACCTAGCTTTTAGTACCTCAGAAGGACACTATGAGTTTAATAGATTGCCATTTGGATTGAAGAATGCGCCTAGTGTCTTCTCTAGAATGATGAGAAAATTATTGGATCCTCTGAATAATCCCTGTATAACAAATTTTATGGATGATATCCTTATAGCAACAGAAACATTTGAGGAACACATTGACTCTCTGAACATGCTGTTTGATCGACTTAGGGAGGCAAATTTAACAGCCCGTCCAACCAAATGTTGCGTTGGATGTAAAGAATTGGAATTTTTGGGACACACACAGTTTATCAGGGAAACATGACCCCTGACCCAAAGAATTTAGAGAAACTACAGAAAGCCCCGAGACCACAAACCAAGAAGGACGTGAGATCCTTTGTCTCATTATGTGGTTTCTACCAGAAGTATATCAAAAACTTTAATTCCATATGTGCACCTTTAACGGAATTGACACGTAAAGGACTTCCAGATCGCATTACATGGACACCACAATGTGAAATGACTTACCAAGAATTGAAGGAAAAGCTCACAAGTAAACCCATTTTGAAATTACCTGACTTAAGTCAAGAATTCATAGTAAGGACGGATGCAAGTAATATTGGGTTAGGTGCAACTTTACTACAGAAATCAGATGCATTGGATGGGGAATTAAGCCCAGTGGCATATGCTAGCAGAAAGTTGAATAAAGCTGAAATCAACTACTCAACTAGCGAAAAAGAATGTCTTGCAGTAATATGGGCAATAAAGAAATTCAATATTTATCTATATGGGAAGGCATTTAAGTTGCAAACTGACCACAAACCTTTATCGTTTTTAGCACAGGCTAAGCATGAGAACTCTAGGTTACTCCGATGGTCTTTGCTTCTGGCTCCATATAATTTTAGCATTGAATATATATCTGGAAAAACCAATCTGGGAGCGGATTTTTTAAGCCGCCATCCGTGTGATGAGAATCACCGTAAACCCCAGAAATAATAATAAATTTCTCTATGTGTATATAGAATAAAGGACTGACATATAATGTCTGTTTTAAGAGGGGAGGTGTCATGAAATATTCTAATCCACATATATAAATTATTAGGTAAATATGAAGCCTAACAAATAAAATTAATAAAGAGAAGAGCAATGGTAAAATGACAGTGCTGTCACAAAGAATGTACTCGAAATCCCCCTTGTTTTCTGCTTCGTCTGCAAATTGTAACGCTTTCACGTTGATAGTAAAAGCTTACTGTATTATACCCGCTTTCTTCAATGAAACGTGTGCTGTATTTCTTGAGAAAAACATTGAGACGTACTGCGTAATGACCTAAATTAATCCTAACATTAATTATATTACGTTACCAAAACGAACGAACAGATGGACAAAAGGATAGCGAGAGGGGAGGGCTGAAAATCAGGAACGCATGCAACACGCGACGCGCGATATACAAATGCTGGCATCACGCGTGTAAGTCTACAAGCACTAACTTTTTCAGACGGACAGTGATAAAATACACTACCCTTTCCCAGAGTTAGGTTTATAAATCATAACAAACTCTTATTAGAAAAGATAACAATAGATGGGTTTACGTTTGAACACATAACAGTACCCAGACAGCACATCTTCCAAACAGGAGGTAGAAGAAATTGCATATTTTGAACGCAGCCACGTAGCTCCTTTAAATTAGTATTTTTGGGTTCCTTAGGGCTTGCTGACAAATAATATGTAAAACGTTACGCAAATAGTCCAGGAATTAATAAATTATACCCAAAATAAAATATTGGGGGTGCCTGACAGCATAAATCATTTCTGCTCATAAGATTTTTTTTAACGTGTTTGAAAAAAATTTACGTTACAGAAATAGCCTACCATGTAAACTCCAAATTGATTGGAGCGCAACAAATGAAAGCCTAACCACGATTGGTCGGGCTATAAATACTATCTTGGTTGTTAGGGGAGACGGGAAAAGATAACATTTTTTCAAACACTTGTCGAAACGTGGCTCATTGGCCAGTCTCGCTGATATACACACTTGGGAGCGTTAGTTCGAAACCACTTGTTTAAATACACTTGATAAAGCATCAGTGCGTTGAAGCCAGCTCATATTTGTGTAAAATAAAAGCCTGGAACATAGGCAGATGGAAGTTTGTGCCAGTTTGTGCCAGAATTCATTGCTAATCAACGTATCTGTGTTATTCGTATGAATTGTGGGACAGTGGTCTTGATGGTACTGAGCAGCATCTGGTCAGAGATTTGCTGAATCCAGTGTCGGACAGCATACTCCTTGGTCTTTTTAGCTATCAGTGAGGTGTCTCCTGAACCCAGAGGAGAATTCGAGCAGAGGAGTCCTTTCCTGCCGCCATCACGCCAGATAAGCGAATTGGCCAGCTGAGCTCAACATTATGTCCCCTCATCTTGAACTGACTTTTTTTAAATTAACATTAAGAGGGGAATTTATTTGTCTTAAAATCAGGAACTGTGAACATCTCCAATACTGGTCCCTAAAGACAAACTATTGAAGTCATGATGACAAATACCAACAGAGCTTGAACAAAATAAAACCAGTATTACCTCATTTTACTACTACACAACTGACACACATAGAACATTTGTAATAATATATGTCACTACAATATTCATATTAAATACATTCTGTACATAACTTGTAATTTAAATTGATTGTGATTCCTGGTTCCCTTGTAGTTGAATCAGGACACATATTCATTCATGCTAGTAATGAATACCCTGACCGTTATTCTCATTTCAGTAAGGTTTTTCTTAATTTATAAGTAATGGTTTGATGCTGAATGTTTGGGTTTCGCCTGTTACCACAGTGAGTAGGGGCAGGAGGGGTATGAATATTTAGCCTTAGACTCCGCGGGGTAAAAATCTTCGCGCGGCAGGCACAGTATTAACGCATGGCTAAGTTTACCTGCGTGAATAGTACAGCGAAAGAGAACGGGAGAGGGGGGGGGGGAAATATGGTGGGGTGTTGGATCAAGTGACAGATGGGGGTGGGTTTTGATTTAGAAAGAATGTAAAGGGGATTTGTTTGTACACATTAGAGATGGCTTTACAGCGGTTAACGTTATTTTTGACATGTTTATATTTTTCAGAGAGTGGTCACAATCCTGTAATTTGTGCTTTTTGTCGCTGACTCTGATTGTTGGGCACCTTACGTCGCCAAGGGCCCACCTGGCATTTGCTTGGAAAAGTGGCCACCGTAAAAATATACCAACAACCAGTTATATCTCCAGTGCAGAAGGGTAGTGGCCTTTGCCCTCCAATTATCGGGGCAACATCGTCAGACCCATATAGGTCCCGTCACCTTGGAGTACATACAGCCTTTAGCAGGATATACTTCTCCAGCCAGACGGGCTGCCACCTTTGCCATCCAATTGTGACGGCAACACTGTCAGACCCATTGACAGCCAGTAAACCCGGAGTAGATTGGCGGAGTTTGCCTATCATCGTAATCTTGTCATTAATATTCCTCTACCTGAAGCCTAAGTCACCTTTATCCAACAAATAGAGGCGCATCCCTTGGGGCCCTCATATATATTCGTTGTGCCAGCAGTGGTCATTATTGCCAGGCCATCGAGATTTAGCAGTGGGCGCAGTTAATTGCACTAGTGTTGTCTCTTTCCACACGCGCCCTGGAAAGTAGGTGTGCGCTTGGATTTATTTAACAGCTATTCAACGGGGAGCGTATCTCCACACCATTTGGATATCCAATTAGGAGGAACAGTGTTGTTAGTTTTTCCAGCGCGGATTACCTTACCTACCCGAATTTATACCTACAGGACAGGCCGCTTCCGATAAGGAAGCTGGGGCCTATCCCCTTTTAAGTTAACAATCCTGGTGTGAGAAAGTGTACGGGCATTGGTATTTTGGAGTAGGACGTGTGCTGGTGTGATTGAGCGAAGTGGTGTGTTAGTTTCTATGGTTGTGATTTATTAGCCATCAGAGATTGTGAGGGCATTATTGATTTTTCTTTGATTCATGTTGTGGGTTTTTTTTTCTTAATAAACATAATTATATGTGATCTGTGGTCAGAATCTCTTCTCTTCTAACTGTCACTTGATGTTGTGCTGTGTGTCCATACTGGAATAGAGTATTCTATTTAGCATTTGGAGGACGGGTGAGAGATTGACATCTTAAACACAGTTGCTGTAAAGTGGTGTAGTAGTCCCTTGGAGATCAGTACATATCTCTCCCCATAATCTCATCAGTGACTCTATGTTCTCTACTTTTCACATTACACATTTATAGTCTGTCCACACTCAGAAATTCTCTATTTTCCATACTCGCGACAGACTACATTTACCTAGTTTGGTTCTCATTCCTTCTACCTGGGGATTTCAGAACAAATACTGCCTTGTAATGGTCAACAGGTTTCCTTAGCGTGTGTCCTGTCCATCACCAACGTCTTCGTGTTTTAAAATATAACGTACGAAAATTATATATGGTCAGGGTCTGCCTTAGTAATTGTGGGGGCCGATTTGGACCGTTCTGGTGGGGCCCCTGGACTCAAGATAATAGTTTTGTTGTAACATGTTTTATGTCAAAATACAGCTATTAGATATAGATACTGTTACATCCTTAATAGTAATACATTGTAATAGTATATATTCCTGAGATCTAATTAGCAATACTCTTCGTTCCTTATTTTTTTTTTTAAGAGCTGGAGATGACATCCCGAGTGTGGGGCCCCCCTGTGAGCGCGGGGCCGATTTGGTCAATTAGGTTAAATCGGCCCTGCCTGTAGTAGAAAAAAAAAATAGACATTCTAAAAATAAAATGCTGGAGCTGGAATAAGGGGCAGAATAACAATAATAAAATCTTAGAGAGAGAGAGAGAGACAGACAGAGAGAGAGAGAGAGAGAGAGAGACGCGGGGACAGACAGAGAGACTGGAGCATTAAATCCTCTTTGTGCCAAGCCTGAAATCGATTTTCTGGTCTAACGTTTTGTTTTTCTCATCTTTTTCTTTCTTTTTTTGTCCCCGTTGTGCCCGTTGTTATTTTGTTGTTGCTTTTCCCCTTCTCTTTTATTCTTACATTCCGAGCAAGAACAGTCTAACTGTAGCCAAATGTTTAAAATCGCGTATCATTTCAAGTCTTTATATTCTTTCTTCATTCTCTCTCTCTCTCTCTCTCTCTCTCTCTCTCTCTCTCTCTCTCTCTCTCTCTCTCTCTCTCTCTCTCTCTCTCTCTATCTTTCTCTCTTTTCAACAAATATTCAAAATCATATATCTTTACAAGTCTCTATATTCTTTCTTCATTTTCTGTATTTCCCTTCTCTCTCTCTCTCTCTCTCTCTCTCTCTCTCTCTCTCTCTCTCTCTCTCTCTCTCTCTCTCTCTCTTTTCAACAAATATTCAAAATCATATATCTTTACAAGTCTCTATATTCTTTCTTCATTTTCTGTATTTATCCTCTCTCTCTCTCTCTCTCTCTCTCTCTCTCTCTCTCTCTCTCTCTCTCTCTCTCCCTCTCTTTCTTTCTTTCTGTCATACTCTAACGAGAAGGAAAGAAACAAAAAAACAAACACTATAGCAATAACAAACACTATAGCAACAACAAACACTATAGCAACAACAAACACTAAAACAACAACAAACACTATAGCAACAATAAATACTATAGCTACAACAACCACTATAGCAACAACAAACACTATTGCAACTACAAACACTATAGCAACAGCAAACACTATAGCAACAACAAACACTAAAGCAACAACAAATACTATAGCAACAACAACAAACACTACAGCAACAACAACAAACACTATAGCAACAACAACAAACACTGCAGCAACAACAATAAACACTATAGCAACAACAACAAACACTATAGCAACAACAACAAACACTATAGCAACAACAACAAACACTATAGCAACAACAAACACTATAGCAAAAACAAACACTATAACAACAACAAACACTATAACAACAACAACAAACAATATAACAACAACAACAAAACTATAGCAACAACAACAAACACTATAGCAACAATAAACATTATAGCAACAACATACACTATAACAACAACAAATATTATAGCAGAAACAACAGACACTATATCAACAAAAACAAACACTATAGCAACAACAACAAACACTATAGCAACAACAACAAACACTATAGCAACAACAACACGCACTACAGCAACGACAACAAACACTATAACAACAACAAACACTATAGCAACAACAACAAACTCTATAGCAACAACAACAAACACAATAGCAACAACAGCAAACACTATAGCAACAACAACAAACACTATAGCAACAACAACAAACACTATACAAACAAGAACAAACACTATAGCAACAACAACAAACACTATAGCAACAACAACAAACACAATAGCAACAATAGCAAACACTATAGCAATAACAACAAACACTATAGCAACAACAAACACTATAGCAACAACAACAAACACTATAGCAACAAGAACAAACACTATAGCAACAACAACAAACACTATAACAGCAACATACACTATAGCAACAACAAACACTATAACAACAACAACAAACACTATAGCAACAACAACCAACAATATAGCAACAACAACAAACACTATAGCAACCACAACAAATACTATAGCAACAACAACAAACACTATAGCAACAGCAAAAAACACTATAGCAACAACAAACACTATAGCAACAACAACAAACACTATAGCAACAACAAACACTATAAGAACAACAACAAACACCACTATAGCCACAACAGCAAACACTATAACAACAACAACAAACACTATAGCAACAACAACAAAAACTATAGCAACAACAAACACTATAGCAACAACAACAAACACTATAGCAACAACAAACACTACTGCAACAACAAACACTATAGCAACAACAACAAACACTATAAAAACAACAACAAACACTATAGCAAAAACAACAGTCACTATAGCAACAACAACAAACACTATAACAACAACAAACACTATAGCAACAACAAACACAATAGCAACAGCAACAAACAAATAAAAGGTATAAAGCGGTAAACATCGTCACCAACATCGTTACCCATCACCTTCCCTTGGAGAGCAAGACTTAAATAAATACAGGCCAAGACCTCTGGTCACGTGCTATCTTCTCCAAGTCTTTACATTATTATTTGTCCAAGTCATTTCTGTCTCAAAGAAATAAATAAAGAGAGAACCGTGTGACCTGTGAACATGAAATAAATAAAAAGAGAACCGCGAGTCATGTCAACATTAAATAAATGAATAACTGAGGACTTATTTATGTCTCCAGTTCTGTTCTCCGGGTTTATGTCTATCGCTCTACTACTGTTAACACTGGAGGGTTTCAATAAATAACTGCCTTGTAATGACATCTCAAAGTCTTATCCATCGCCAGCGCTTTCTTCTCGTGTCTTCTTCCACATTCGCATGTCTGACGTCTGGCTCAAGTCAACAGTTCCACATGCGCATGTCTGACGTCTGGCTCAAGTCAACAGTTCCACATGCGCATGTCTGACGTCTGGATCAAGTCAACAGTTCCACCTTGGTGATCTTGTCATTCTCTTCCACGTCAGCACCCATCTTTGAAAGCATGTAACTTCTTGGCTGTTTGTTTTTCTTTATTTTTTCTTCTCCATGTTTCAGAGCCATACATTTGGATCGCATTGATATTTGCCTGATTTTTATGTTGGTTTTGATTTCCATATATTTCCAAATGCAATGCAAGTTCTTTCTGTCTTGTGTATTCCTATTTTGACATTTGTACGTCTTCCTCCTTCTTTGCTGCCACGATACATATACGAGTTCCCATATTGTAGGAATATTTCCATTTCTACATTTTACTCAGGGCAAATGATCGTTTGTCTTAATATCTCATTCTTATTTTGATATCACTGCCAGTTCCTCCATGTATGTAGCTAAAACGATATGTATGGCTCCACATATTATAGGGAAGCAAAGGAAAACAATACTGTGACCTATCAGGCTTGTTACCAGGCAACAAAGGAGGGTTGAGCAAAGGGTTGACTACTCCAACCTGTAGAATCGTAAAGCTATGAAACTACAACAGTTTTTTTTTTTTAATAATGGCAGACAAAGGCTAATCACCGTTTTATGTACTGGAATATACACATAGAATCATATTTTTATGCAATGACATAGACACAGAGATTCGCTGTTTAAAATTAAAAAAAAACATAGACTTAAAGAACACAAGTTTCATATGACATAGACAAGAAGATTAAATTCGTATACACAAGAAAATACAGTTGGTTATAATGACATAGACAAAGAACATTGTGTTAATATAATGACACGGACACGAAAAATCACAGCATTAAATAATGATATCAACAAAGAAGTACAGTTGCATATAATGACATAGACAAAAAAACATAAGTCTTATATAACGAAACAGACAAATAATTAGTTGAACATAATGACAAAAAAGTATTGGCCATATATATATATATATATATATATATATATATATATATATATATATATATATATATATATATATATATATATATATATCTATATATATATATATATATATATATATATATATATATATAGATATATGCAGGATACCATAGTTTACGCAATGACTTAAACACGAAGAACTAATAAAAGAAAAAAAACACAGGGATTCTAATCTTCTACATTTCCTTCACTTTGTAACAATAATTCTACAAACTTCCTGAAGTTATAAATCTATTATAATTAATATTCAAAACACGAACGTAAGACACATTGTAAACGACTGAGTACGCAAAAATATAGGTAATGCGTCTTACTAGGAAAAACAGCGAATAAAATATCATAAGTCGTATTCTATGAAATTATAAAAATAGAACCACACAAATGTCGGTCACTGTAACCTTTATGAGGGCAAAAATTACAACAGAAAAATTGACGAATGGAAACAAAACAAACCAAAATAACATGCTTCTAAACGGAACGTGAACATTCTAAATAAACACGAATGAACACAACGTGAAATAATGTCTGCATGAAATTAATATAAAGCAGTAAAAAAACAAATACAATTTATTTTATCGCTAAACTTGACCGCCCATTCATTAAGCGTTACAGAATGTTATGGCTTAAAAATGTAAAAGAATCAAAACAGCAAGTGTTTAAAAAATGTTTATTTTCTCGTAGAAATTGGCAAACCTAGTTTGACGATCAGATATCAGAGTTTGACAATGAAAAGGTAACAAGTCATCTTGCCCAAATTTCAATCTGATAAGCTGCCATTGTCACAACGGAGGTCAGTGAAACAAATGACCAACATCTTTTGTGTTGTGTCTTGATGGACGAAGATGAACGAAAACTGAATGTAAGAATTGTATATGGCAAAAACAAAAGTCTGGAAAAAAAAATTAACGAATAACCTTCCATTACACACTCCTTCAGTCGCATACATTATCAGGCTCTCTGAACTTTCCTTGTTACACGTGTAAGAATCACACAAACCAAACACCTTGAAAAAACTGGTCTTGATGAAAAAGACAGACTAAATAATAACCTACACTGGCAACAGACTGCGACAGTAAGATCAAGCAAAAAATACTTGCTATATCTTCTATTTTTCCTTCTTTTCTTCTGTCACTAAACATGATGCACGAGGCTACCACAGCAGCAAGTCAACTTGCAGGAAGCCTGCATTAAAGCATAAATTGTTGTCGCAGGGGTAGTTATCGTAGCTATTTACGCTCGTATATTATATGTTGAGGTTGCCAGCCATATGAACATTGCTATATATTAATATGTAAAATCACAGTAACTACACGCCATAATATTAGCAAACAGACAGAAGAAATGTCAGGACTACAGATAAGTGGACAATTAGTTTAAATTTCCGCTGCTCTGAAGATGGACTTGCAGGAGACAGATAGAGTTAACAATTACATATATGCTATCAATCAGTACCCGTTAGATCGCCAAGGAGCTTAGGGTCAAAACAGACATGCCAAACCCTCCTGTTACATGTCATCCGCTCAAGTTCTTTCC
Source organism: Oreohelix idahoensis (assembly GCA_024509875.1). Classification (NCBI taxonomy): domain Eukaryota; kingdom Metazoa; phylum Mollusca; class Gastropoda; order Stylommatophora; family Oreohelicidae; genus Oreohelix; species Oreohelix idahoensis. Next base: position 308,826 of record JAMPIV010003054.1, on the reverse strand, counting down.
ACGTTTTCCTCATCATTTTCACTTCTGTTTCCAGTTGTCTTCTCCATGTGTTTTTTGGTCTACCTCTGTCTCTCTTTTCCTGGCGATTCCAGAACAAAGACTGCCCTGTAATGCTATAAAAAGGTTTCCTCAATGTGTCTTATCCATCTCCAGCATCTCCTTCTCATCTCTTGTTCCATGTGTTATACGTATTCCAAATACTTTGATACCTTACAAAATGCATGATCTTATCAACGTTCATTTTTAGGTAGCTCAGTGTTAGTAAAGTAGATTCTCCCAGCTTTTGGGTTGCCTACCACTGCTATAGAATGTATACGATTCTACCAACAAGTCACACTTATTGTTGTTCTATGAGTATTTCTGAGTGCATTAATATTGCATTGCTGTCACTTCTCTTCGTGTTGGTTTTTGCAAAACTAGAAAACTAGCGCGTCTAACAAGCGAAGAAAAAACTATTTGTTTTCATTGGACCGCTACTAACAGGGTATCGATCTCAACTGACATTCTGCATGAAAATGTTCAGAAATAAAAAGAAGTGGTTACACTGAAATGGTCCGCGATAAAGCCGCAGCAGACGCCGTGATGCTGGTGCCCGTAGACTGGGGGCTCAAAACGTACAGATTAGCAGCAAATTAGTTATGTGTTATTTCGTAATGATAGAGAACAGAAGGAACGAATTAGACTGAATGGTACAGGACACAACAAAGTGGCGTGAATTGAATGACGGCCTATCCTCAACCAGGAACTGTAGAGTGATGATGATGATGATGATGATGATGAGCTGGACACCTTTCTTCTTCTTCTTCTTTCTATCCATTTCAGCTTTATTCTTCTTCTTCGTCTTCTTCTTCTGCTTCTTCTTCCTCTTCTTCGTCTTCTTCTTCTTCGTTTTCTTCTTCTTCGTCTTCTTCTTCTTCGTTTTCTTCTTTTTCGTTTTCTTCTTTTTCGTCTTCTTCTTCTTCGTCTTCTTCTTTTCTTCGTCTTCTTCTTCGTCTACTTCTTCTTCTTCCTTCTTCTTCTTCTTCTTATTCTTCTTCTTCTTCCTCTTCTTCGTCTTCTTCTTCTTCGTTTTCTTCTTCTTCGTCTTCTTTGTCTGCTTCGTCTTCTTCTTCTTCGTTTTCTTCTTCTTCGTCTTCTTTGTCTGCTTCGTCTTCTTCCTCTTCTTCTTTCTCTTCTTCTTCTTGTTTGTCTTCTTCATCTTCTTCTTCGTCTTCTTCTTCTTCGTTTTCTTCGTCTTCTTCTTCGTCTTCTTTGTCTTCTTCGTCTTCTTCGTCTTCTTCTTCTTCTTCTTCTTTGTCTTCTTCGTCTTCTTCTTAGTCTTCTTCTTTGTCTTCTTCGTCTTCTTCTTCTTCGTCTTCTTCTTTGTCTTCTTCTTCTTCGTCTTCTTTGTCTTCTTCGTCTTCTTCTTCTTCTTCTTCTTCGTCTTCTTTGTCTTCTTCGTCTTCTTCTTCTTCGTCTTCTTCTTCTTCTTCTCTGTCTTCTACTTCTTCTTCTTCTTCTTCTTTGTCTTCTTCGTCTTCTTCTTCTTCGTTTTCTTCTTTGTCTTCTTTGTCTTCTTTGTCTTCTTCTTCTTCGTCTTCTTCTTCTTCGTCTTCTTCTTTGTCTTCTTCTTCTTTGTATTCTTCGTCTTCTTCTTCTTGGTTTTCTTCTTCTTCGTCTTCTTCTTCTTCGTCTTCTTCTTGTTCGTTTTCTTCTTCTTTGTTCTCTTCTTCTTCGTCTTCTTTGTCTTCTTTGTTTTCTTCTTCTTCGTCTTCTTCTTCTTCTTCGTCTTCTTCTTCGCCTTCTTTTTCTTCGTCTTCTTCTTCTTCGTCTTCTGCAAACAGCCTGGTTTCGTTCTCTATTTGTTCTGTCCAAGACGAATTTTGAAGCAGTTGCCCAGGGTGAGATTCCTTATTCCAGAGCAAGTCTATCATTTCCTTATATAAAAGCTTCACCGTTTGATGGTCTACGCCCCAAGCCCTTCCTGCTAGTTTTTTTTAACCATCTTGACTTCTGCTATTAGAGACTATTTTGAGTCACACGCTTTGGGAGTACTTAAAAGAAGCTGAGCAATTATCGTTTGGTACCATCATTTGGGATCATCATTTGCTCTGATAAATGATGATTGTCTATTGAATCAGGTCCGTTGTAACGTAATTTGTATTTCTCAGTTTGAGGCGGATGAATCTGGATTTCGTATTTAGCTTCTGCCAAAGAGAGTAGCGCAACAATATTTGAGACCTTGGTTTTTAAAATTAAAAGTTAAGGATGCACTAGGAAGAAATAATTGCAGTTCCTCATTCCCTACAGCATGTTCAATCATCATTGATTAGCCGTTGGCTCCATGAGGAGTGTCGTGGTTGAGTTATGGTTTTAGAGTATTTGTCGAGTCAGACAATTGTAGCGAAATCGACCATGAGAGTGAACTGACAGAATTGTAGACAACACACATATAATGTGTAAAATAGGGTGAACTTGAGACAAACCTTGAAGAAGATTTAAAGCTATCTCTCTTTCCAAGCCTCAACACACTTATATAGTCTTAAGAACCACCCGCTCTCTCTCCTTTCTCTGGTCAAACAGAGACAACAGTAAGAGCTTGCAATATTAAGTATGGATGAAGGGTCGTGAAGAGCGCGTTAATAGATGAGTAAAATTTATTAAAGGTTCTTGAAGGAAGAAAATATATGAAAATAAGTATGTCAGCGCAACAACAAAAGAAAGGCATCAATATTCACATCAAGTTAACAAATATCCAATTAATGTCTTTATATGTATATCCTCCTATAGGTGATGTAGTACACTATAGGCGCTATCCATGCAACGTTGGTCACACACTAGCAACAAGATCGGCCGAAGATTACTCTGTCTATATTCTGCTGACCGCTAATACGTGCGGGAGTTTTGAATGACCAGAAACACACACAAGACGAGGTCAATTTAGGACGAACGGTCCACTGCGCTATTTATCCAGCGCGTGAATTTAGGCCTGCGTACTTGATTGTTAAATCCGGTTTGGCTGGGTTGAACGTTATTTGTGACTGAGCGCTCAGTTTAAGCACACAGTCTGGTGCTTTCAATTCTGCTGAAGCCACTATGCTCTGACTGGTGATCAAGAGGCGAATAGGAAACCACTACTGCCAAATACGATTTCAGATGTGCTATATCTCGTTATACACTGCATGAGCTCATTTCCCATTAGAGGGATGGGCGTGGAAAAGGGTTGTACTTCATGTATAGATGACAACTCGTGGTGCTAATCGCTTTCAGGAACAGTGAGATCGATGAGAATGTTACGTTCTTAGCCTGACTGGAATCCTGCAGTAGCAATGGGTACCCTGGAACTGAGACACAAAACAAACAACCTTTACATCAAGCAAACAATAAAATTACAATAACGTTATAATAAACACTTATGTCCCACTATGGGATTTATAATTATTGTTATCATTGCTAGGATAGTCTCGGGCTGTTTTTATCCATATGAGTCGCCCTCCTGTTACTTCCACTCTATCAATTATCAGCATGCGCTTGCATAGGCTAATATATCTTGTACATACATGTACCTGTAAGCAAATGCCCTGACAGCAAAATCTACTCCAAGTCCTCCTCCAACTCAACACAAGGAATACCTAACCCTGTAGTTCCAGCTGAGTGGATATGCGATTCATCTTACAACATTAAGTGAATTTACATAAAATACCGCACTAGACATTACATAATAAATGGTAAGTGCCCCTTGGGATCGATACACAAAAAGGGAAAAGTAATACATTCCCAAAAATTGAATACATGGAAAATGCAATGTTATTGCTATAATAATACGTTGTGACTTAATCATAAGATATAATTATATCTCTGGCTGGTGGCTGCTTTCTGGATTGCAGTGAAAGTTCTAAATTGGTGTCTAACTACACAAGTAGGCATATAATAATTCCACACTCGACCACTAGAAGTTTCTCTCAGAAAGTAATAAGTGACTACCTCTTATAATTCAAGTGTTATAGCGCACGCACATCACTATTCAGGTTTAAGTGAATAATTTACACCACTGACACTTCCTTAAAGTAATGACAGCTTTTTTTTAGCTTAATCCTTAACCCATGGTATGCACTGAACGGACTATGAGGTTCTTCGCCTAGTAAGTATCTGTTAGCGTAAGTTTACCATTAACCCATTGTAAACAATAACACCAGGAGACACCTAACAGCTTAAGCACCAGTTAACTAAGGCGGTAGACAGCGCTACATTATCATTGAATTAATTACCGGGGAGAAATCACCTAAAATAATTCAAGTCACACCGCTATCAGTTATATATTTAAACTAACATGAATTATATATTACACAAGATGTCAACTTACCCCGAGATGACGAGAATAGGCAACACAATCTAGTTTTGTGCCCACAACTGCCTTTGTCTCATTGGGTCATCTACGGGCAGGAAAAATTTACGAGTGTGCTAGACTGAGTAAAACTATCTAGATTTATAGTCTACAAGAGAAGCTACCCCCGGCCACCTGGCATCGCATGTTTCCACAGATGTTCGGCGTATAACGTAATCATGAGTAAGCCAAATGTTATTCTATAGTCTACATCAGAAGACACCAGCCGCAAGAAAGTTTCGTAGATAAGACATAATATTATTCTAGAGCTAACTGCGGCGATCAAGGGCCACAACAAATTAACGCCAAATCCTCTCGTTCTGTACCACCCGCTTCACGTCCTACTGTGTATCCCTAGTGTTAGGAGAAGGTGTGTTTGTGTCTTCAAATCTTAGAAATACTTGGGCCATCTAGATGTTAGGGGTCAAAGGTCTTCTCAACTGGCATAAGTAATCTAGGGTCTAATTTAACTGTAAATACAAAGTTCCTATCTGACAAAGTCCAACGGATAAACCTCACAATGCCTGGAGCTGACGACTTCACAACTTTTAATACGTCACATATTGTTTGAGCAGTCAAGACATATTCATTCCATTTCATGATATACTGACATCAAATTACACTGACAAACAACATTTTTCTTTCTTATATAAGAATAAGTGTTCTTAGGTCAGTTTCTTGCGCTGATTTCAAATCTGAAATCCGTTTATCTCTATCACGTCGGGTTCTTAAGATATTTGTGAATAAATATATTTTTGGGAAACCGTTATTTGCTCCGTTTCATTTTTACTATATAACTTATTAAAAATTAATAAAAAGCAACATAATTCTACTTTTTATACTGCTAAAAGATGCATGACATATGTTACGCGATTTTTCAAATAGTAACTGTATTTTGAAATAATTCTGAGCAAAATATGGCTTCTAGAAGTTGTAGAAATTCGGCTGATCTGTTCTGTTACGTGTGCAGATATTTTACCGATCGTGTTGACCAGAAAAACTTTACACCATTACTAAAGAAAGCATATGAACTTTATTTCGATTCGAAAGTTGATGATGCAAATAAATCTTGGTAGCCAAATGCAGTTTGTTCGATACATTGGCAGGTTGGTTACGAAAATCGCTGAAGCATAAGTCGATGCCTTTTGGAGTGCCAGTAATATGGCGTGAACATACAAATCACACTACTGATTGTACTTCTGCTTGACAAATATCCATGGTTTCACTTTTAAAACTAGAAAGTCTGTGGTTTATTCAAATATTGAATTGGTTTCGAAACCAGTGCCTCATGATCCAATCACGTGTCCGATCCAAGTACCACCAGAACATAATCCGTTGGACGTGAATGAACCATCAGAAAGTGATAGTTTACCTGCATTAGAAACTAATTCTGACTCAGATTACATACCGGTGAATGATAGTGTTTACTTAATTAACCATTCAGGACTTTCAGATCTAATACGTGATCTCGCTCTTACCAAAGGACAAGCGGAATTACTCGGTTCGCGACTCAAAGAATTGAATCTTTTAGCGCCCAATACTCCGATATCTAAATTTCGTCATAGACACAGAGAACTTGTTCAATACTTTGAGATGGATGATGACATTTGCTATTGCAAAGATGTAAACGGTCTAATGGTGCACCTCGGTCATAAGCACATAGTCAACGAATGGCGACTTTTCATCGATTCTTCCAAGACTAGTCTAAAATATGTGTTATTGCATAACAGAAACTTATTTTCATCAATTCCAGTCACCTACTCTGTTCATATGAAAGAAACTTATGACAATATGGCTATACGTTTGGAAAAAATAAAGTACAATGACTACCAATGGCGGATTTGTGGAGACCTAAGGTCATTGCATTCTCACGGGCATGCAGACTGGGTATACTAAATTTTGTTGCTTCCGATGTGAATGGGACAGCCGCAACAGACAGGAACATTATGCAAGAAAGGTGTGGCCTATCCGGGATCGTATGCAGCTCGGGCATAAAAATGTAATACACGAGCCATTAGTTAACAAAGACAGCTTCATTTTACCACTGTTACATATAAAGTTGGGGCTCATGAAGAATTTTGTAAAAGCGTTAGATAAAACGAGCAAAGCTTTCACTTATCTTCGAGAAAAGTTTCCGCAATTTAGCGATGCAAAGATAAAGGAAGGTATCTTTGTAGGACCTCAGATTAGGAAAGTTATTGCAGACAAACAATTCGAGAACTTGTTACATGGTAGTGAACTTCGCGCATGGATGGCATTCAAATCGATCGTCGATAACTTTCTGGGAAATCACAAATCTGTTGACTATGTTGCATATTGTTAAGCAGTGCATAGATGCATACAGAATTATGGGCTGTAACATGTCCCTCAAAATCCATTTGCTCGATTCACATCTTGACTTTTTCCCTGACAACCTTGGCGAAGTCAGCGATGAACATGGAGAACGATTCCATCAAGATATCGCCGTAATGGAGTCACGTTATCAAGGACGGTGGAGTGTGACCATGCTTGCCGATTATTGTTGGATGCTTCATCGCGATGTACGCCATGCCATTCCCCGACGAAAGTCGACTGCAAAGAAATTCAAGCCTACATAACTGTTATACTTCTTGTACGAATGATGTTGTAATACTGTATGCTTGTTAAAAAACTTTAATTGCGTATTTCTAGAGATCCCGACCTGATAGAGAAAAACGGTTTGCAGATTTAAAAACAGCGCATTAAAATTGACCAGAAAAACATAGAAATGTTAGAGAAAGAAAAAAAAAGTTTTTTTTGTTAGTCAGTGTTATTAGCGTGCGATATTCGTTCATTTAGTCCATCAAATATCATCTTAGTCATAGATTATATTAATTCATGGCAATATATACCACAGGCTGGTGCTATGAAGCACACGTCTCTTGTCTGCTAATCTGTCAATATCGATGCTTCCTGAGCATATTAAATACACTGAAAATAGGCTGCTCACCGTTTTTAACATACGCTTACTTAAGTGCAAAGAGCACTAATCCATAAGTGGCAAGTTGACCACACTTCGAGTTGAACTTATTCCAAACACCTCGAAGGTTTTAAACGCACTTGGAGTATATAAGTGGTTATATCACACATTAACAAGTGGCAATGCCACGTTTAAGAAAAGACACATCCTAGACGCTCAACGGCGAATCGCAGACTCCAATTTTTGTCTTACTCTTCGTCACGCCTAGCAACATTTCGCATGTCTTCATTCTTGCGCATCTCGCATCATTTTATGCGTGCAGTTGGGGATGCAAAGTGGTGCAAAGACTTCGATAAAAATCAATCCATCAAAGTTCCTTCACACCACGAAACGAACACCAGCCTAGTATTTCCGTCTCTGGTTCTCTTCTTCGTGTTTTTATTTTAAATCTACCACTATTTCTTTGACCCAGAACAAAAACTGCCTTGTTTTACCATTATCAAGTTTCCTCATTGTGTGTCACATCAATAAATAAATATTACACATACATAAAGGTATGTTTTCAGGCACTCGTGACTCATTGTGTGTCACATTAATAAATAAATATTAGACAAACATAAAGGTATGTTTTCAGGCACTCATAACTCATTGTGTGTCACATCAATAAATAAATATTACACACACATAAAGGTATGTTTTTAGGCACTCATGACTCATTGTGTGTCACATTAATAAAAAATATTACACAAACATAAAGGTATGTTTTCAGGCACTCATGACTCATTGTGTGTCACATCAATAAATAAATATTAGACAAACATAAAGGTATGTTTTCAGGCACTCATGACTCATTGAGTGTCACATCAATAAATAAATATTAGACAAACATAAAGGTATGTTTTCAGGCACTCGTGAGAAATAAAAAAGTAGAAAACTAGACAACAGAAAAACAACAGACGTGAGTGTCTTACCGGGGAATCGAACAACAGGACCTTCCGTGCGACACCCCCGCCTAGCTATGGAAGCGAATCACACTATCCTCCCTGCCATATTCTTTGTGTGTCACATCAATCACCATCGTCGATACAGCCTAGTACCGTATACAATTCTTACTAGATTCCTCTTAATACAATCTTGAAATAACTTCGCTAATGATTGTGGCCGGGATAGGATCGATTATTGAGACCCAGAGTAGCCAGAAATCGATTACCTACACCAGTGTCTAAGTTTAGTTTATTTTCATCTGAGCCAAAAAGAATACCTTGTGCATCTGTCTCCTTCTCCTCCAAGAGGTCAAAACATTATCCTCTCCTTGTAATTATCATCCAGTTCGCATCCCCAGTTCATTGTTTACTTCTTTTTATTCTTTTTTTTTTCTTTGAAAAAAAAAAGAATTAAAAAAAAGGAAATTCTAAATTGCTGGTGTGATATTAGATGAAATCTTCCTTTCTTCTTTATTAACTTGAGATTTCGCTGGACCGCTTTGTTCCTTTCAAAATAAATTGTATGGTATTATTAACTTCTTTAATTCACATATTCCCCCTCACACTTTTTAACTTATTTTATTATTGTTTCGTTTTTATGAAACTGTCCTCCTTAATGGTAATAATCATCATCATGATCATTTTCTTTGAGCTCCACACGGAACATGGGAGTCAGCACTTTAGCTGTTCCCCTTGCAGGAATCCTTCACCCAGCATTCACAGCCCCTTGCAGCGGCGGTGGCTTCTGTGGTAATTCATTTGACATGATGAGGTTGCCAGCCTCATGCCCAACCTCACATTAGTAGCCTTGTACGACATGAGGAGATTGCCAACCTCACATTAGTAGCCTTGTACGACATGAGGAGATTGCCAACCTCACATTAGTAGCCTTGTACGACATGAGGAGATTGCCAACCTCACATTAGTAGCCTTGTACGACATGAGGAGATTGCGAACCTCACATTAATAGCCTTGTACGACATGAGGAGATTGCCAACCTCACATTAGTAGCCTTGTACGACATGAGGAGATTGCCAACCTCACATTAATAGCCTTGTACGACATGAGGAGATTGCCAACCTCACATTAGTAGCCTTGTACGACATGAGGAGATTGCCAACCTCACATTAGTAGCCTTGTACGACATGAGGAGATTGCCAACCTCACATTAGTAGCCTTGTACGACATGAGGAGATTGCCAACCTCACATTAGTAGCCTTGTACGACATGAGGAGATTGCCAACCTCACATTAGTAGCATTGTACGACATGAGGAGATTGCCAACCTCACATTAGTAGCCTTGTACGACATGAGGAGATTGCCAACCTCACATTAGTAGCCTTGTACGACATGAGGAGATTGCCAACCTCACATTAATAGCCTTGTACGACATGAGGAGATTGCCAACCTCACATTAGTAGCCTTGTACGACATGAGGAGATTGCCAACCTCACATTAGTAGCCTTGTACGACATGAGGAGATTGCCAACCTCACATTAGTAGCCTTGTACGACATGAGGAGATTGCCAACCTCACATTAGTAGCCTTGTACGACATGAGGAGATTGCCAACTTCATGCCCAACCTCACATTAGTAGCCTTGTACGACATGCATGAGGGTGCACAGTAGTTCTATTCTATCTTTATCTTTTTAGAGACCTCGGAAGGGGGGGGGGGGTGTAACTTTCACGAGTGGGATTCATTATATCCTTTTTTTTAACTATTCTCCTCTCAGACACTCTGTATAACTCGGAATTAAATTGTAAAAAGGTAATCCCAAAGCAAATACTGCCGTAGGGGAGTGAATTGTTAGAGACTTCACCATACTAGGTCCAGCATCGAGAGATGGGGTGACCAGTTCCCTTCCTCGCTGCCTTTTCCTTCCCTAACTCAAAGTCAGGTACGCATTTACTTTGCCGAGAAAGACCAGCGCTTTAACTACTTTGTCAGTCGGACGATCTAATAAAATTGTAGTCCTATTGATAACGCGATATTACCAATCACCATTAGCTCAAATTTAAAACTGGAATTGTCACCAAAAACCACATCATAGATTTAAGATTATAAATAATTGTGAACGAACACCACGTATCAGGCTTTATGTGAGTGTGTTTCGATACTGGGGTTACAACATTCATTAAAATTAAATTTGGCGAGAAACACTGTGCGTTTTCTAAAAGAGTATTCTTAGAGTGACGAGTTCTGAGATAAACATGTTAAAGAGAAATAGACAAGGAAGCAGAAATATTGAGAATAATAGACAGAAAGATATCTTCTTGTTCGTGTACCATATCAGCAGATATGTATTATCTTGTCTCTTCACAACTTCTCCCCCACTGTTGTGTATTAGTTCTAGAAAATCTCAGCATGCCTGATGAAACAATATCCCAGCATGCACGAGGAAACAATATCCCGGCGTGCCTGAGGAAACAATATCCCAGAATTCCTGAGGAAACAATATCCCGAGCTGCTCTTGCAATGGTGGTTTTCCCTAGCAAATTGTTTGACATTATGAGGATGCCAGCCGCATACAAAACCTCATATTAGTTGCCTCTTAAGAGACCCCGGCAAACAACTCGAGACACAGAGCTATGAAATACATTAAGAAGATTTATCAATCAACACAGTATTCTATTGACATAGTGGGTAGAGCGTTTGCCTCTCGCAGTAGATTTAACGGGATCAATATTTGGTAGCATCACGCTCCGGTCTATCCAGCTGTAAATGAGTACTTTATTCTGCCCTTGAGTTAGATAACGCAAAGCGATGAAGCAAACTGTTCACGCCACCTCATAAAGCTGGATCAAGTATGGTGAAGACTCTTTCACTTCACTACCTTATGGCAGTATCTGCTATGAGATAACCTTTTACTCAACCTCAGTAATAAAACAGAAATGTGTCAGTTTAGCATGGTAGGATAAGGCACAATGTTAGTGTCACAAGTACCCGTGCTACAATATTAACAGTTGGAAAGCAAGGAGAAACGACATTCATACACGCATAATACTTTACAACTCGGCTACTTCGAGAGCCACAAGCCAAAATAAAGAACAATTGCAGAATTTTCAGAATAGATCACTCGGAATGATTTATGCTCTATGCTTCATTTATTAAGATCAAAATATGGGGGAAATAAAGAAATACCTCCCCTGACCAGACTACTATCGTTAGTCACCATCAAGGTATCGATCAGACAGAGATGGCAGGAACATGTTAAACGTTTGGATGCTAGCAGACAGACAAGACAGTGGGAGAATATTGAAGGAGATATAGACGTTAGTTAACTATAGACAATAAGGATATGAACCTTAAATAGCAAAATAGACAGATAGACAGACAGACAGACAGACATATAGATAGATAGATAGATAGATAGATAGATAGATAGATAGATAGATAGATAGATAGATAGATAGATAGATAGATAGATAGATAGATAGACAGACAGACAGACAGACAGACAGACATATAGACATATAGATAGATAGATAGATAGATAGATAGATAGATAGATAGATAGATAGATAGATAGATAGATAGATAGATAGATAGATAGATAGATAGATAGATAGATAGATAGATAGATAGATAGATAGATAGATAGACAGACAGGCAGGCAGGCTGGCAGGCAGGCAGACAGACAGACAGACAGACAGATAGATAGATAGACAGATAGATAGAAAGAAAGAAAGAAACACCCTCTTGTGGTAATCAAACCCGGACAGGCAACTTGTAAATACACTCGGAAACTCATTTCAGTCAGCCCGAAGCACGCCCTCCTGTCTTCCCGTTTATCGATCAAGCAGTAAATGTAGACTGAGGGAAAATTAGATTTGGTTTATGGATTTTTAGGCTTCCTACTTACAGTGCTCACCAAGATTATAACTCAGTTTCTTAGTGTTTTCACCAAGCGGGTAGATCACCTTCTCAATGTGTGCGCCAAGCGACTAGGCGATCTTCTTGATGTATGCATCGAATGTCTAGATCACCTTGTTGATGTACGCACCAAATGTCTGGCTCACCAATTTGATGTATGCAAGTATTGAGGTAGGTGCAAGAGGTCTCAGTTTATGATCTACTGAAACTGTTGGGTTTGAAAGTACAGTCAAGAACAAGAGCACTTACGAAGCTCAGCGAAATTGGGGAAAGGGCATCGTGCTGGCTATGGAACAACCTCAACGGGCTATGGAACTCGAGACAGTAAAGTGTTTTCATCATAGGGGTTACTTTCACAAGTTCCTTTAGCTGGCAGAAAACGGGAGTGACATTAAAAGCTGCAACCAAGGTGGAATGAGTTCAATTATCTGCACAAGATAACAGGCTGACACTTTAAAGTCATGACTTAAGTGGGCCCACCCCCCCTTAGTTTTCCATGTTTGTTCTTCCCTTTAAGTTTGTTGATAGGCAAAACAGTTTCAGCAAAACAACGTATATCCAATAGAAATTACTGTAAATTTTCACAAACAGCAATTCAGTAGAAAATTAAATTAAAGTTTATTGATGTAATTAGACAAATACTGTAAATTTCACAAAATGATGGTTGTTTATCCAAAATGAAAAATATATAATTCAACTGAATAATATACACACTTGTCTACTCAAAATAAAACTTGTCTTGATATCCTCAAAGACGAAGTTCACCTAACGCTATCTAAAAAATAATCCTCTAGTCTAAAATCATGGAATCCTTGGAATCATAAATCCTGAAATCATTGCCCTTTTTTTGGACATCGCTTCTTTTTATAATGTTCCTGTCTTTTTCCCGCCTTTTTCCACACGTCCCATTTTTTCCCCACACGTTACAATTTCTGCACACGTCTCTCTGTTTTCGACATTTTGCACACGACTTTCTGTTATTTCGAATTTTTTGCACATGTGTGATCTTTTCCAACTTAACAATTAGATTTTTTTTTTTAAACCAGATCATAAAAACATTCATTTCCCACTTTCCGCGCATAAAACCCATTCATTATTATTATCTGGGACTGACCTACGTTTGCCTTCTCAGAGCAGTGACTGCCAACTGAACATTGAATGATACTGCGTTTTGTGTAAAAACGTCTTATTTGCTTTTGAGGTCTGTCAATCTTATATGTAGCATATTATAGCACGTATGAATGCTTAGCGTGGAAGTAGTAGGGATAATGCTAGCGTGGAAGGCCATGCGGTCACAATTGTTAATCAGAATCGACCTCACTGCACTCCGGGCAACCCCATAGATGCTCAGTTTCCCTCAGCAAATGTCGAAGAGTATGAATGCTAACTGTACCTATAGCACGCTGGTTGTACATACGACGGATGCATCCTCTCTCACTTCCATTTTTGCTAGTCCCACGTTTGATACCAAACTCCAACAGCCTCATCCTTGTTGATTTATCTATTGCAGTGTCATGATCCAGCATGCGATCATTAATAGCCCTTAGTATCTCTCCCTTATCCATGACCAGTGTCCCCACTATTTGTGCTCTCGTGGCTAGTCTGTCAGCTCTCTCATTGCCACGTACCCCTGCATGACCAGGACAGTAGATCCACACCAGTTCTTCAAGACTTGAGGATTCTATTGATATTTTCAATTCCTGCCGCAGCCATCCGTTTTGAACTTTCCGAAGCATGGCTTGAGAGTCTGACAACATAACTGCCCTAGTTGATGGAGTTTCAGACAGCCACCTCAGTGCTGCAGTAACTGCCTCTACCTCCATTCTCATGATGGAGGTTGTTGTCATGTAGGCTCCACTCTGTTCAGCGACGACCCAGCTCTTTATTCTCGCAGAGGAGCTCCATCCTGATTTCTCACCACGCACTACAGACCCATCAGTGTATACAATGGCGTCATCATCCACAGCATGTTCACTTATCAGGTGATTAATCTCCAGCTCTGCTTTTCCATTGCCCCAAGATCTGCACTCTCTGCCAAGGCTAATGATGACCTGCTGGTAGTTTATCCAGTTCTCCCCTGACTAACTCAAACTCTTCCCCTTTGGATATATTTTCAACCCTGGTCATCTGACCAATCGTAGCCTCTGCCTGTGCGATCCACGACATCCCCCTCTTGATTCTTGCTCCTGTGACATGTAGGGTGTGTCTTTTTTCGGTTGTTACCCGCATAAACGCTTTTGCCTGGGCCATCATATCTGGATCTAATCGACAGCAATCCGAGCATGTATCTCATTGTCACAATGGGGGTTTCATGCGTACAGTCCAAAACTAGTCGCAACTCTTCATGTTGAATGCGTTTCAGTCGTTCACATTGTGACACTGACAGCGTGAGTATTCCTAGCCCGTACTCGATTACTGAAATCACGCGCTGATGATACAGGAGAAACAATAGTCTTTGTTCCTAGCTAGCAGCAGCCATTGTTTTTAAGGCTGCCAGTCCTCGCTTGCACTTCTGTATGATCAGTTCGACATGATACTTGAATGATCTCACGATGAAGCGTTATTCTCAAATACTTCAGTCTGTCTTGCCTTTCAATGTTCTGCCAATTGAAAGTGATGTCTGGAAGGTCTGCTTTCACTATGGAGTTGTTTAAAGAGCACCACATCTCACAGGCCTTGTTGGGATTAACCTTTGATCCGCTATCCTGACACCATTTAGAAACCGCCGGTAGTGTCTCTTGAATGCCTTGGACCATCTCCTGTCTGTCTGAGCCAGTTCTGTACATGAGTATGTCATCTGCGAAAGTTAATGTTCGTCCCAGTCCTGTTGGTTGAAAGGTTGCTACTTTTGCTGTGTAGATGTTAAACAGCACTGGTGACAGTGGAGAACCCTGGGGTAGTCCCGGGCAAGTACGCATTGGTTCTGATGTCCAAGTTCCCAAGCGAAATGCAACTGATCTCTCCATTAAGGCAGCTGTTATCCACCTTGTTATCCAAGGCTTTACACCACATGCCATTATACAGTCTCTTGGGGTTGCAAAGTTCACACTGTTATAAGCCTCCTCTAGGTCAATTGCGACAGCCACCGTTTCTCTTTTACCCTGGAATCCCTCGTACACATCGTGCGCAAACGTTCCAGAGTTACCCCATGTTGTTTTCATAGGCCTATAGCTACCCAGGGTATCAGGAAGGATGTGTGAATTTTCGAGGTGGCGTGTTTCTTATCCCGCAACTATCTGTTCAAGTAATTTACCATAGACATTCTGTAGTGTGATCATTCGATTTTTTTTTTTTAAAGTTTTGCCTCGTTTTGGCGAGGCACGTCCCGTTCAACTTAGTCGGTTATATTAGGGCGCATGTCCATACATAAAAGACCCTTATGTCTAAGATTATATAATAATTCGATAGCTGTTGAGCAGAGTGGGGTCTTTGCCAGGTTTAGGAAGTGGCCGAAGGTGACTGTGTAGCCAGTCTTCCGGCACCTAAGCATTCTGTATGCTGGTATTGAAATCGCTCACCATATTTATAATGGCTGTGTTGTCGACCTGTTTAATGTGATGGTATTGTACACCATCAGGACCCAGAGCAGTGTTTCTGCTGGTTTTCAATGTGTACACCACTTCCTCTTTAGAAATGAGATCGAAGTATATCTGGCCCTTAGGGCATTTTCCAGCACACTGTCCTTTATTATCAGGCGGGCACTTTTGTCACCTTTGTCCGTTTGCTCCACACATCGACTGAATAATGCTCTTCTCTTCGTCCGTCTTCAGGCTTAGTCCTGTAGCGCTTTTGATATTATGGATAGGTTGACTTGCACTTTTCCTATTCATTCTTCGATGTAGGGACCAGCATTTCTGTAGGGTTTCTACCGTGCCCACCTGTGTCACAAAGTCCTCCCACACTTTATCCTTGGCCTCCCTTGCCAGGTTTGAATCTATTAACGGCTCTTTGCTTTTCTCCTTCATCTCTTCAACCTCTCCCTCATTCATCAGTCTTCTGTTTTGTGCTTTACGCCATTCCTTTGTTTCTCTTTCCTGTTCTATCCATGCTTCCTCCACTGTCTTATTCCACCAAGGAGGTTGGGCAAAAGGTGTTCTCGCTGTCTTTTATTTGGCATTTTGACGCAATGTGTGTAAATGGTTGTTACAGTCAAGTGAGCCTGTAGGATACTTGAAGGTCTGTTTAGGTTTCCTGTGTCTAGTGGTCCTACCCTTTGCAATGAGTATGACGCAAGGTAGGTGATCACTTTTCTGAGTACCTTTTTTTTCTTTTTTTTTTCTAACCATCGGCACTCGAGCTTTCCAGCTCTATTGACCCAATGACATGTCATTGCGAGGCTGGGGGGTCAGTGGACTTTCCTTCCAACCCGGTAAGGAGCTTCGCTCCTTCCCATCCACACGGGATTTATGTGCAGGAGCCGTTCAGGTTATTCAGTCAAATTTCCGGTCGTAAACATTCCTTCAAACGCTGACGCCCGGGTTTGAACCATGAAAACCTGGTCGCCAGTACAAGGCCGTAGCCATTACACCAGCGCGGCTCCCTTCTGAGTACCTAATACATCGCAACGTGCAATGGTGATGCCTTAGTGTGTAAAAGAGATTAAGTGGCCGACACACTTGATCGACGGGTGGACCACTTCTGATGATCAGATTGCCTCCTGTTGTATTGCTTTGTATATATACTGAAGGACATTAAAAACGCACCACCTGTATAATCCAAGAACAGAGTGTGAAATATAAATATAAGTGTTTACAAGTTTACATATTTGAAATCTTTATTCATTTTCCTATGAATCCATGCTGGTCATTAATTTTTACATTTGATTGTTATGAAATTCATTGCATTCTGTGCAGGCAAGGGGGAAAACCAAAAATGCAACCAATAAAAAAATTCATTCACACTATCCTCGGTATCTGGTATGTCCACCGTGTGCTTGCAAACAAGCTTGGCAGCGGATCCGCATGGAACGCACAAGTCTCTGATGGAAATTCCGGGCAATCAAGTCCCATTCACGTGTAAGAGCAGCTTCGAGCTGTTGCAGATTAGCTGGAGAACCTTGCCTGTAGACTCTGCGTCCAAGCTCGTCCCACAGATGTTATATAGGGGACATGTCTGGTGATAGGGCAGGCCAATCAATCGTCACAATGTTCTGCTGCTGTAGATATTGCTGCGTAATGCATGCGGGGTGTGCACGTGCGTTATCCTGGAGAAGCTGCAAGTCTGAATAATTTGTGAACGCAGGAGCAACCAATGCATCCAGAACCTCATCTCGATATGTCACAGCATTAACATTTCCACGGAAGACGTGAAGAGGCAAGCGATGGTGAAAACTGAATCCTCCCCATATGTGAATACTGCCACCTCCAAACCGGTTGTGCTGACGAACACAGCAATCTGCAAAGCGCTCTCCACACTGTCGCCAAATCCGCATACGTCCATCAGTAAAGGATATATTGAATCTGCTCTCGTCTGTGAATAGGACAGCATTCCAATGCAGTCTAGTCCATCTGACATATTGCTATGCCCATTGCAGGCGCTGCTGACGATGTCTGTGAGTCACGTTTGGCCCAACATAAGGGCGTCTTGCAGTAAGGCCTGTATCTCTGAGTCGTCGTATGACTGTCATTCGAGAGACTTGCCCACGTCTACCCACTATTGCTCTTGCTGTTTGACTTGCCGGGAGAGAACGATTCCTTAGGTGACTCAGCACAATATGACGATCTTGCGCAGGGGTAGTAACTCGTGGTTGGCCACTTCGAAGTCTATCCCGGGCACTGCCAGTGGTTCCGTAACGTTCATTTAGACGTACAATAGTGCTGTGGTGGCAATTCATCCTTCTGGCAATGGCCCGCGAGCTCATTCTGGTCTCCAACATACCAATGGCTCGATGGCGATCGTTTTCAGATAGTCGTGGCATTTCAAGCACATGTACTGGGTGTTTTGTCTCAACGGCCTTTTTAAACCAAGTATACTAACACAACGCATACACATTTTCTGGGTCATAGCTGTTGGGAATCGTGTTGCACTTGTAACTTTCATTGTTTTCATGTAGTCTGTACACAAACCCGTGGGTTGAATCATGCACTTTCCATTCCAGCAGCCATTCGCTCTCTACCTCATGACAAACACGGAAAAAATCCATTGCCACACTTTTATTTTTCCAACTCCTCGGCATCAGTATATATAATAGTGGTGCGTTTTTAATGTGCTTCAGTATATTTTTCTATCACCTTTTTTATGTATGCACCGAATGCCTAGATCACATTTTTGATGTATGCATCAAATGTCTAGATCACTCTCTTACATTATGAACAGAGAGTCTAGATCGCCTTCTTATTATCTGCACCCAGCGTCTAGATCATCCTTATTATAGTGTGCACTAAGCGTCTAGGTCACCTTCTTATATGTATGCAACAACATCTATGTCACCTCAACGTGTATGCAATAGTGTCTCATTCACCTTCGTAATCTGTGCACCAAGCGTAAGTCACTATCTTAATCTGGGCACCGAGAGTCTAGGTCACATTCTCAAGTGTGCACAAAGATTCCAGGGCACATTTTTAATGTGTGCATCGAGCGTCTAGGTCACCTTACTGGATGCACCACGCGTCTACATCAGTTTCCTACTGCTTGCACAAACCGCATTTAAATTCCGAGATATTTTTTTTAGGCCGATCTGAAAGGAGTGTACTCATGAGGATGTATTACGGACTATAGAATTTTTAACCATGAATCATACTATACTTTTACCCCAGCCTTTAGCTCAGTGGTTCCCAAACGGTTTAGCGCCGCACGCTGGTGTGGCACGAGAGGATAGCAGGTGTGTCCGGAAGATTTAAAGACAATCAAGAATATAGAGAGATTTTCAAATAATTCAAATGCTACGTTGTAGCTTATTTTGTTTGCTCTGTGGTTTATAACTCTGCTTCTTAAACTTTAATAAAACTCGTTCAGTGTTCTTTTGATGCTTGAAATTATCGTAGCCTTAGTTTTTGTTTTGTTTTGTTTTGTTTTTTATAGTTTTTTTTAAGGCTGATACCCTTCTAATGCTTCGTTAGTTCTTACCACTGACATTGATGCTTACATGAATGTCTATCTTTGCTACACGAGACCTAAAAGTTTATAAATGCTTCAACACGTACCTTCAATATATTTTGGTCATCCCCTTCCAAGAAATATCACAATTAACTTCTGCTGTTCACAATAAACATTTGCGTCTGCTTCTGAATTCATATCTTGGGTAGTAACAATGGAGGTGGGATGATATCTATGTCCACAGATTCGCTGTTGCACGAAAATCACAAGGCGACAACTCCTGCACACCTACCGCTGAGTTACATCGTCATTATTGGTTGACGACTTGAGCAGAAAAGACCTTCGCACACTATGTTGCGCTGTCTTTTTGTTTAGCTCACCCCACATGAACTTAGCTCACCCTACGTGATGAAAACTTCCTGAACCCTCCAGAAGGTTCACGCGGCTTTAAAAAGACTACATCTCTCTATCACGAGAAACAACTCTTGTCCCAACTATTTAGTGTTATTTCCCTTTGACTATCTATCAAAATTTTACATCTTCCGTTTATCTAACAAATCGCATCTCTACATCCTTATCTCTTTATCTATGAACCAGTCGCCTTAACCTGCCTCAAAACCACCGCTACAATAACACATGCATATTTTTAATGCAGGCTTCCTGCAATGTGATCAGCTGCCGTGTTGGTTCCCTGCTTCATAAGAAGAAAGAAACGGAACAGAAGAAGTTTCCAGTTTTTGTATTTGTTTTTGTTTCGTTTACATTTTTGTGTCATCCTGCTTTTTACTTCGTTCACATTCCTGTCATCTTATTTTTGCTTCTGGGGTCGGAATGGCTAAGAGATATAGCGTCCGCCTCAAGCTCTAGAGGTACCGGGTTCGATTCCCAGTTGTGGGAATATATTTTATGGAAAATAATTTTTTTCAGAACCAGTGGTCCTAATGATGTCATACTCCTCCCAGGTTTCCGGGGCAGTGAGATCGGATGGCGAGCTTCTCGGATAGGGGCACAAAAAAAAAAAGAAATCCCGTGTGCAAGTTGCACCGTAGGAAATCATAACGAGTAGGCCTATCAGGCTGCTACCCTGGCAACAATTTAAAATTTAGAACCTACTGTCACGGATTGCCTTCCTTGCTTTACAATAGTAGTTCAACTGTGACCAAAACTCAAGAGTATCTAATACTGGCTTCCAAGGTATCTACCTGCGCGCAAGATTATTCTTGGCAGAGATGTAGATAGAAGATTAATCACACTTCTACCTGAAGGGGGCGTTCACAAAATATTCCCAGAAGTCAAGAACAAAAGCTGCTTAGGGCTGAGCAATTTGTTATTATCTGATCCGTCGCCTTTTGTGAAGGATTTAAGCAATGGTTTAGCCCGTTCAAGCCCTCAGTTGGTGTGATCCATCGAAATCCCTCTTATAAGGTATAGCTCTGTTTAGTGTAAATATATGTCTAAGTATTTATATATAAATTAACTATTCTGGTTCATACGTTTGCTTTCAAACATATAACACATAAGGAAGGGAAACCCGAGGCCTGTAAACCTACCCTCTGTCCTGTTCTTACTTTTCTAAGTCTACTATCATTTACTAGACACAGTATTAAGGTCTCTTTGTCTTGTGTGGACTGGCCTACACTGTATGATAGGAGAACACCAGAAGTCATTGCGTCATTAATAGGCTGTACTGCCCATGGTAAACTTCCGGTTTTATGTCTTTCGGTTCGCACTAATGACTGTCGTAATTTTTGATGAGATAGGTCTAGAAATGTATGGTCCTGTCCGAGCAGAGGTGATAGTGATAACTCTGTGAGAATTCTTCTTCTTCTTCGATCCTTAACCGCCGACCGTCAAAGCAGTCAGTGGCCATCACGCCTAGTGGCGTCTTGTAGGGCAACAACAAATTGATTCCACTTTGCACGGTCGGTGGCCATCCTTCGTACAGTGCCCCAACTCTGGTTCATTCTTTGCATCTCAGCCTCCACAGTCCTCCGCCAAGTTGTTTTTGGTCGGCCTCTCTTTCGTTTTCCTTCAGGGGTCCAAAGCATAGCTGTTCTTGTGATGGCATCGGGGTCACTTCTGAGGACATGACCAACCCAGCTCCAGCGTCTGCCAGCTATGATGGTATGCATGTCCTCTTGCTTGCTACGAGTAAGCAGATCTTGGTTGGTGATGGTATTCGGCCAAAAGATTCGGTAAATTTTTCTTAGGCATGTTGTGTGAAAAGATGACAATTTTGACATGTCCTTCTCTGTGACTCTCCAGCATTCCGCACCATAGAGAAGCACAGAAAGCACGCAACTCTGGTACAATCTTAATTTTGTGCTTGTGCTGTATTGGGAGGACTTCCAGGTGTTATTTAGGCTAAAGAAGGCTGTTCTTGCCTTATTCATTCTGATGTTGATGTCTTTGCCTGCCCCGCCGTCTGGTGTTACTATGCTTCCTAGGTATGTGAAGGTATCTGTCTGTACCAGTTGCTGATTCCTTACTGATATGGGCTCAGGGTTGCTCACATTGAGCGTCATGACCTCAGACTTCTTTAAAT
Source organism: Oreohelix idahoensis (assembly GCA_024509875.1). Lineage (NCBI taxonomy): Eukaryota > Metazoa > Mollusca > Gastropoda > Stylommatophora > Oreohelicidae > Oreohelix > Oreohelix idahoensis. The sequence goes on along the minus strand of JAMPIV010003054.1, from coordinate 287,087 downwards.
TGATGTTCAAGCCCACCTGCTGGCTAAATTTATTAAGTCTATCCGTTTTTTCCTGGATGTGTTGATGTGAATGTGCCAGCAGTGCAATGTCATCTGCATATTCCAGATCTTCCAATGTTGAAAATGTAGTCCATCTTATTCCTCTTGGACTGCCCTCTGTTGTCTGGTGCATCACCCAGTCTATGACTGTTAAAAATAGAGTGGTTGATAAGGGGCATCCCTGTCGTACTCCTGTCTTCACCTCGAAGGTTAGGTTGCTCTGCCCAACACTACACGTAAAGTTGGCATAGAGGCTTTTTATGATTGACACTATGCAGCTTGGAATTCCATAAGCTCTCAGTATTTTCCATAAACTGTCCCTATGTATGCTGTCAAAAGCCTTTTCAAAATCAACAAAATTTATGTAAAGCTGTCTTTGCCATTCTGAGCACTGCTCTATAATGTTCCTGAGAGTGAATATATGGTCTACACATCTTCTGTTCTTTCTAAATCCTGCTTGTTCTTTCCTCAGTTTGTAGTCTACTGCCTTTGAAATTCTCTGTATAATTATCCTGCCTAGTATTTTGCTGGGAACTGAGAGAAGAGTGATTCCTCTCCAATTATTGCAGTCTGAAAGATCTCCCTTCTTGGGCAATTTGACAATTATTCCTTTGCTCCACTCTGATGGTGTTGTCCCCGTTTTCCACACTTGTGCAAATAGTGGTTCTAATAGTACTGCTGCTAGCTCAGGGTCTGTCTTAAATAGCTCTGCATTTAAGTTATCATGGCTCGGAGCTTTACCGTTCTTTAACCCGTTGATTGCTGTGATGATTTCTTCTTTTCGTGGAATGTCTGTATTTACATCTAGATCGTTTTCAGCCTCAGGAACATTCAATTGTGTCTCTGGTATTTCCTTGTTTAGAGTTTCTCTGAAGTGCTCTGCCCATCTTGTTTCCTGTCCCTCTGCTGTCTTGATGAGATTTCCTTGCTTATCTCTTACTAATGTAATATTGTTTGCACCTTGTTTTCCGCTGATGAATTTAGTTATTTTGTATACTGTGCTTTGTTCATTTCTCAGTGCTGCCTCTTCTGCCTGTTTTGCAAGATCGTCTAGGAAATTCCTTTTGTTGGCTCGGGTTTGGCGTTTAACTTCCCTGTCCAGTTGACTGTACTGTTCGCTATATAGTTGCTTTAACCTGGGGGACTTCGCTTCTGTTTTCTTTCTTTTCATTTCCTTTCTCATCTTTATGGTGTTTAGTGTTTCTGGTGTTATCCAGTCTTGCTTCTTCCTTTCCTGGAATCCTAAGCATGATTTGCTACTTTCCTTATATATTGTTGAAATGGTGTTGAAATTCTGGTCTATATCATCAGTCAATGTCTTTTCCTGGCTTTTAGCAAATTGATATCGTTTCTTAATGTCGGCCGCAAAAGCTTTTCTGGTAAGGGGGTCCTTCAATTTGCTGATGTCAAACCTTTTCTGTGTAGTTACAGTTGGTCCAGCCCTTCTTAGTTTCACTTTCAGTTTTGCTACTACTAAATGGTGATCACTTCCCACATCTGCACCTCTTCTTACCTTCACATCTTGTAATGCATGTCTCCATCTACCGTTAACCATGATGTGGTCTATCTGGTTTCTTTCCCGACCATTTGGTGATTCCCATGTTAACTTGTGAATTTCCTTATGTGGGAAAAGTGTTCCTCCAATGACCAGGTTGTTAATGCTGCAGAAACTTATTAGCTTATCCCCATTTTCGTTTGCTATTCCGCTGCCGCATTTCCCCATTGTTCTTTCATTATATGTATTGTGTGTACCAACTTTCGCATTGAGGTCTCCCATTACTATAACAAGATCATATCTAGGTGTGTCCTCCATTTCTTTCTGCAGTTGTTGATAGAATTCATCCTTGACCTCCTCATCGCTATCATTCGTTGGTGCGTAGCATTGTATTATTGTAGTGTTGGTGAATCTCCCTCTCAATCTCAATCGTATCAGTCTGTTGTTGATGGGTTTCCATTCCAGTAATGTCCTTTCTATACCTTTCTGTAGAATAATGGCTACGCCTTCACTGTGCTGTCCATCCTCTCTTCCAGAGTAAAGTACTGTTTCTCCTGTTGCTGTTTTAACTTTTCCTGCCCCTGTCCATCTGCTCTCGCTTATCCCCAGGATGTGTAACCTATAGTTTCTCATTTCTGCCGTGACCTGTCTTAGTTTACCTGTCTCGTACATTGTCCTGACATTCCAAAATCCTATTCTTGTATCCTGTTTTGCGGTCAGGACATCCGTTTTCATGTCAGTGGCTTCCTTTCGGCTTTCACCACTGACAGTCATACAAGCCACAGACTCCGAATGTCCATCCCGCAGCAAAGTTTGTTCATTTGATGTTGTTTCCGTAACTTCATTATTTTTTTTACATAGACAGGGGTGTCAGCCCTATGCTAAAACCCCCAACCTGGAGGACCAGGGTACCAGCTTTTGTCTGACCCCTACCCACACAGACCAGTCCAGCTTGGTTGAACCTACCAGGAGTAAAACTCCCACTGGCATAGCTCTGGGGATTGTTAGGGTACGCAAGCTGCCATACCGCTACAAGGTATAGGTACCGTTGATGGCAGTCTGTGAGAATAAGGGGTAAGAAATAGATTGCGGTTTCACGAGGGTGATGTGGTAAGAGAAAGGACAGGTTGGTGGTTGCTAGGTCCCATCCTAGTTATAACCTTTCCTTGAGCTCTGATAAATATTTGCTTGCTGAGACGATTGTCTCGTCAGCCTTCAGATCTGTCAGGGACCGAAGTAAGGCTTCTAGCGGCCCCTTTATAAGTCTGCCGAATAAGAGTGTTGCTGGTGGAAATCCTATGGAGGCCTGGGGAACTTCCCTGTAGGCGAATAAGGCTGCAGGAATAAAAAGGTCCCAATCGTCAGGTTTCTCCTGTCCCAGCTTACATAACATCATGGTGAGGCTTCCGTTAACACGTTCTACTAACTCACTTCCGGCCGGATTATGAGGGCTTGTGTAGATGTGCTGGTTCCTCAAGATCTTAACGATCTCCTCCATTAACAGGCTACGGTATGGAGACGCGTTATCCGTCAAAACTTGTTGAGGGAAACCCAACCGTGTAAATATCTGCACTAGGGCTACTGCGACATGCTTGGAATCCGTGCATGTTAGCAGTATAGCTTCTGCCCATAAAGTGCATGTGTCGACTAAGATCAGGATAAACCTGTGCTTTCTTTTAGTCCTTTCTAAGGGTCCTAAAATGTCGATTACAACACGTTCAAATGGTATTCCCACTACTGCAGTTTCACCCATGGGAACAAAGGATATGCGTTGCTTGGGTGCCACACGTTGGCACTGGGCGCAGGATTTCACGTACCTGATAATCTCAGAGTTAATTCCTGGTAACCAATAGTGAGTCGATATTCGCTGAATAGTGGCGTTTTGTCCCATATGTCCGCTAAAGGGAAGAGAGTGCCCCATTTCTAAGATCTGGCTTCTGTACTGCGTCGGTACTAGGAGCTGATTATAACCTTGTTCAGGTTTGCCCGTTCTACGATATAGTACGCCATCCTTAGAAAAGATGTCTCCGTTGTGTCTGGGGTCCTTAGCCATGGGCAGTTTTCTAAAGCAGGGCTCCAGAGTAGGGTCCTTTTGTTGCGCCTCTTTTAGTTCCGTCGGTAATAAATTTGGCGCTGGCTCCCGTTCCTTCTGGGCTTGCTCTCTTGTGGTCACTGCTGCCCCAATCGGCTCTTTCAGCCTCCCAACAAACACATATCTACATCCCAGGATAACTGGGTAGATAGGATCATCCATAATGGCCGCTTTGATAACACCTCTGACAAAATCAGAGTGTATTTCCACCAGTGCGATGGGAAGCATCCTGGGTGCATCACTCTTGAAAACTCCACATAGTTTGACGGTTTCTTCTGTCTCTTGACCGGGTTTGACCAAATGCCTTGAGACAATGCAATCAAAAGATAAATCCGTGTCAAAAAGACAAGATGCTTGTTGCTGTCATTTTTGACGGAGTCATCTGTCAAGTTATTTGCTTATGTTTTTATCATAAGAATAATTGTGTCTTTACCTGCGATGTCAGGTTGATTAGGGGTTGTCTCCCCTTGTTTATTCATTCATTGTGTTTGACCTTTAGGGTCAAAGGTAGACAGTTCTGGCGTATGCCCATAGGCAGGGTTTTTTAAGCGAGAGTGGAGTTAGACTTCCGGCAAGCCGTGAAGTGTCCTGGGTTTTCTGAAGGGACCAAGGGTCCATTGTGTTTTTCGGGGAGAATCTTCGAAGTGACTGCGATGGCAGTTTTCCCCAGTGAATCTCTGTGCGTTGGAATGACAGCAGAGTTCCTTATTATGTTCTGTGGATTCGGTTACAGGTAATACCGACTTTTTCCATTACTATGCTTTCGGTGGCAGAACATGTTAGAAGATTGCCTAGTCTGTGAACTGCAGCTCACCGATCCTCCATTTCAGAACGTATATTTTGTGCTCGAGGTAGCCATCCAAGACTATTAGTCTTTATATTGTCCAGAAATCCAGTGACGAAGATATATTGTGGGAACCGCAGATTGGCGGTATTTATGTCTACAATAAGCATTACTGCAGGGTTGATGGTAACCTGCTTATCAGAAGTACACAGCTGACGTCAGAACGAGGACTGTGTTTTCGGCTAATGTACTACAGCCTAATACAGTGCAATTGGCGGGGAATGCCAAGTTGCACCTATGTGTGAAAGTGATTAAGGTATCTGACGCGTTTAGTCAGTGATACCAGGGCGACGCCACGAACTGTCATTATTGAAGAACATTGTATTGACCATGCACGAATATTCAAATGTTTACCAGCTTGTTGAATGCCTAATGTATACCTATCGATTTCCGGTCAGCATGACCTTGTTACACTGACTGTTCCTGTTGATACCATGTGTGTTCTCGTCAATAAATGTTTTGAAACGTGCCTGCAGTGTCCAAGCATCCTTGACTACTGCATGTGAGTGTATGGGTTGCAGGGTCTACATATATACGAGCCTAAACACATTCGCGCCTTCATTCGCACCCACACTCAGTTCATCATACGCTCGCACTACACACCTAACAACATGTATACTGTCTTGGGCCAGTGATCACCTCAACAAGAGAAAAAGACAGTTACAATGCTGAAGTACCGTTCAAAATAACAGTTCATCGCGTTGAGGGCCTCTCTCCTTCAGGTTGAGAATCACTGACACTAATTCTACTTTGCGAGGCTGTTTGCAAGCATCCGATGCGTTTGGGCCCGGTGTGCTTGCCCTGATCAGACGTCCCTTGCGCAGGGGTCTGTCCCTTGTCTTGACCTTTGTGGCCGCGCTGTCATGCAGGCCGTGTGGGTTGATCAGGATGGTTGTTGTTGGTGGGATATCGGGTCTTGTAGAATTTCGATTTTTCCTGGGGAGGTCTCTGGGGTATGGTTTCTTGTTGGTTATAGTGCTGGGAGGAATGGCAAGAATGGAAAGACTGCTCTAGATTATTTTTCCTAGAAGGCTCTTCTGTCGGTTAGCGTTTTGTGCTGGGAAGCTCGGCCAACGCATTTACATATCTTTCGGACTTACTCAGAATGTCTTTCAACTCCATTGCGCCCTGTTCAGCCAGAAATCTACGGGTTTCGTTCGACAAAGTGATTTTTATTTGTTCTGTAAGAACAAGTTCCAGAATTCCTTCATACGTGATGGACAGTTCTGAAAGTGCTATGCACTTTGTCAAATAGCTCGTCAGGCGTGAAGAGAACTGCTGAAATGTCTCGGTGCTCTCCTTTCGGCTGATTCTGAACATTTGCAGAAATGTGGGAGCGTTCATTTTGAAACGCTCCAGTAAAGCCTTTTTTAACATGTCGTAGATATCTTGGTGGCTTCTTCCCAGCTTCACGTAGACATCATAAGCGGTACCTTTTAGGGCCTGTGAAAGTTTTTAGGTACCACCGGGAACTCTTTAACCCATACAGATTTGCCATTCTCTAGGAACGTGTCAATTTTTTCGTTGGGGCTCGGGAAAGATTCCAGGGTAAAAGACATCGCTGTTAGTTGAGAAGATTGGGTGCTGGAGAGATCAGTTAACTGAGACTGGGGTGGAAACTCTCCATTACTGGAGGAAGACATAGCACCCCGACTTTGTACCTCTAGGGCTTTAAGTGCCAATTCATGCTGTCTCTCCTTCTCTCTTTCCTCACGTTGTCTCACCTTCTCTCTTTCCCTGCGAGATTCCACTTCTGCCTCAATTTTCTTTTGCTCTAATTGACGACCTTCCACTTCTTTCTTCTCGGCTCTATCTTGTGCTTACTTCTTCTCTGCTCTATCTTGTGCTTCCTTCTCCTTAGTTTCTGCTCTCTTCTCCTCCGCGTCGTATCTGTCAAGTTCTTTATTGACGAACGCGGTCACTTCTTCTCCTTGCAATCCTGTCTCCTTTGCTCCCTCTTTTAGCATCGCCCTAAGTTTCACACGTTCAGCCATGTCAAAGAATGAATGCCGCTAAGTCGAGAAAAGAAAAAGAAAAGTAGGAGAACAACTTTTTAGCCGCTTACGAGAAAAACCCCCCCCCATAAAAATTAATTACCTGAGATACCTCCTTCAGTTATCAGTTTCCTAACCTATCGCTGGTATTATCTGACACAAGGCCCCTAATACAGTCGACTAAGCCAAACGAATGGTAGATCAGCTAACCTAGAAAAATCTACTGTTACTAACGGTAGAGACAAAAATAAAAAAATAAAAAATTTTTTTATATATTTTTATAAAAACTAAGAAGAAAAAAATTTTTTCCTTAACAACAAACTCCACCCAAAACTCTCCTCACCGAAGTCAGTTAAGAGAAGGGACGTAATTAACTGGGCTTGAAAATCAGAATTGACGTCCTTTGCTTAGCTCAACTCTGCTAACTTCAAAAAAACCCTAGTGACTGTTAAACAATCACGCGTCCTAGCGGTCTTTGTAAAAAAAAAAATTTTACCAAATATCTGACAAAGAATGTTTACCGTTACGAATTTTTCGTAACTCTCTGCCGCTGTAGAAAGAAAACAGTCCTATATGTTTGTGTGGTCAACACCCAGTACTAAGAACGTTGTCCAGGGGTGTAATTATGTGTATGCCTTAACTTCACAAGACAAACTCACAAACACACTCTATCTAGAGTAAGACTAGGTACCGTAACAGACGTTAGTCAATTTCTAGACTCAGACTTTTAGATCAGATCCTGAATGAAGCTACCCATTAAGTGGTACTAGTTATAGATCTGGCTCAAAATCCCGGAACCGAGCCAACCCATTTATGTACATTTGTCTAGCGTAATTTTTGATGAGATAGGTCTGAGAAATGTATGATCCCGTCCGAGCAGAGGTGATAGTGATAACTCTGTGAGAATAAGGGGTAAGAAATAGATTGCAGTTTCACGAGGGTGATAGGGTAAGAGGTAGGACAGTCTCTGAATCGAGTAGTTGCTCTAATCCAGCCTATCTTACGACATTAATTTAACTGCAGACGCACTTACTCTATGCTAAACAATTTTAGCAAGTTACCCTACACTCATGTACACACACCAATTTGGTGACACAAATGCACAAACGTGAATACAAACTACGTATAACATATATCGGGACAATGGGGTTGACCAACACGGTAAGTAAAGGTTTATTATGTTTATTTATCACTAAACAAAAAAAGCACAACATCAATCATGTTACATTTATAAAGCATAGCTACAGACAAGGTGGGAAAAAAATAGTATCTCAATAGGCCTTCCCCTCTATTGTAAAGGGGAAAAACAACCCATAAGAAATTACTATCAGGGGTAATTAACCCACAGAGAGATTCAATTTTAACGATGGGATACGCAATAATCAGTAAGGGGTATAGGAACAGGTTCTTAAGTTTTAATATATCCCGTGACTAAGCAGATTAGGGGGGAAGAAAAAACACAGAAAAAAGAAATAAAGAATACTGATGGTAGCAAGAAAAATAAAATTAAGGTTATCTAATTTCGTTCATTCAATGCACACATACAGTGGCCCACTTTCATCTGCACTTACCAATCGTTGAATCAGGCATTCCATGGAATAAAAAACTCTAGCAAGTACTAAAAACAATCAGAGCCTTTTGCTTTGCCTATTTCAGCCCCAGACTGACGGGGTTTACTGTCGGCTATTTTTCCGTAGTCGCTGAAATCGAGGCGTTATTTTTTTGTTCCAGGATATTCTTCTTTTCACTGCAATTAGTGTTTGGGGTAAGAGTTCTATGGGGTGGCACTGTCCTCAGAATTGAAAATATCTATATGTAAAGATATATTGGTCCGGTGGGGTCTCGCCGCTGGTGGCTAAGACACTCTATGGCGTGATGAAAAAAAGAACTTTAGGAAAATGATACTCCTCGGATGTTCAATGAAGTGATGGCCGAGTATGACCAGTGAGTTTTCTTTAGATGGTTAATCCAGTAGGAAAACGTTTACTGTCATGTGTAAAAATAGTGATATAATATCTGCCACAGCAGATCAGTATTATTTATAGAATGGCTTCTGGCAATGTTCTTCTCCAGTTATACTTAAAAAATGGCTAATTGTTAAAGTTCTTGGTTTTACTCCTCTCATGGATGGAGAGGTGGACCACATAGGGGTCACAACACGAAGATTTAACCACAATAATTGCTGGATGGTGTAAGAACCAAAGTCAGTAAGACCATAAGAAACGCTAGGACGCAAAGGTATGGCCAGCCTACATGTAGAAAATAGATAAACATGAAATCATAATATAAATCATATCCTGACATGCGTTAATGTTTAGGTAAGACTATTTTAACCACACCGGTATTTAATTATATGTATTAAAAAAAACCGCGAGTGTCTAGTTATCTTAACGGTTTTAAAAACACGAGATATGAACGCTTGTCGTTTAGAAAATTACACACGTATGAATAGAATTAAATTGCGTTACATCAATTATCAATCGCCTAGCGGCTTATAAATTATTTAAATCATCTCTCACTGGGGACATAGCGGGTAATTAAATTTACTTTTACCGCTGGAGAATTTTGCTACATGTTTATTTAATACTTTTCAATTAACACAAAAATCCCAGTGAAATAATGAAACTTAAACAATTAAATCACTTTGATGGTAATAACTATATATTTACCGCAACATAAGAAACTGAAAAACATCTCCACGTATTTCTATAGGAAATCCAGATAAATAAGACTCCAAAAATGCGCGCTAGACCATTCAAGAATCCCGATAGCAAACTGACAACTGAGTTTGATGGGCATGACAATATATATGAAATGAGAAAGAAATCGTTAGTTAGTATGATTTTTCACGTGTCTGTCGGTTTATTGGGGAAACTGCTGTCGATTTTCTGAATGAAGGGATTTTTTCGCACTTTCCACGACCAGAGAGACTTTTGCTCGTGAGCAGTCGTCTTTTGATCCCGGTTCATCGGAGATTTCTTTCCCGTGTACGGGGTCCCTGTCTGCTCAGTAACCTGATGCTAATTTACAAGAAAAGATTTTCAGATCTTCGGCGAACATGCCGGACGTGAGTAATCTGACAGCCAGCATACGCCCTAGCCCGCCCCTTATGAAGAAATGACAGTTTATAAATCACAATATCTGCTTGTATATCGCGTGAAAAAACCAGGTAGGCTTGGCTAACTGGAAACAAGACAGATTAGCGAAAGGCATGACTGTTTACGCGATAACTTTGTGCGTGCTAATCAAAAAAACACGTGGGAAACACGTTGAGCAATCTAGATTGACAAAGAATGAGGGGTGCAGGTGAGATTTAAATGCATTCGATCCTAGGGTGCTCAATTTTCATCTGTCACAATGACCTGTCATCGAAACATCATTTTTTTGTGATGCGTAGATGGAATGGAGGATAGTGTGATTCGCTTGCATAACTAGGCGGGGTTGTCGCAAGAAGGTCCAGGGTTCGAATCCTGGGTAAGCCACTCATGTCTGTTGTTTTTCTATTGTCTACTGTTTTACTTCTTTATTTCTTACGAGTGCCTGAAAACATACCTTTATGTTTGTTTCATATTAATTTTCAAACATATAACTGAATCAACTATTATTGTTTAGTTTTGAAACAACAGGTAACAAATTTAATAGCGAAATAGTCTTTAACAAGTTAAAATAAATATGGAAAGATTAGTGGAATTTTTATAGTTATAAAGTTCTCGTCATTGAGACGTAGGTGAAATTTTAACTTTACAATTAAAATTTAACTGAAATCTCCTTTTTGCTGGTGCCTTTTAGTTAGCACTTAGCTTGTATGAATGAGTCCTGCAGCTGTGATTCATCAATTCTGTGATGACGAAAGCCTTCTCCACCCTCTCTTCCAATGTAGGCGGTTATGGTGGATGCTTTTCTCTCATACTAGCGGCGTTAGTACCACAAATCGTCTGATGGATTGTAACCACGAACTTTAGACAAATAGAAAGAAATAAATGCCTGCTGAGTACATTTGTTTGCCGCAAACTAACAGGCCCATCGTCATGCGCTCCACCCACCAATGTTAACCTCTCAGAAGAAATAAATAACAGCACACAGTGTAACTCAGGGAATATGATGAAAATTCACCCATATCCTTCTCGGTGTTAACTAGCAAATTGAGTCTGGAGTGCGTGAATAATGATTTGTCTGAATTACAATTAAAAAAGGTACATAAATCTTCACAAGATAATATGTTACACTGGAGGTACATATGATGTACTCATCAATCATTACTGCTCCAGTTGGAGTTTGGGGTCACTCTGCTGTCGGGTTTCCCGCACGACTAGTCAGAAGCAATCACCAGCTCTTGCTGTAGTGGTTCATGAATATACTATTTTCATATGTTCAGGTTGCCAGCCTCAGATATATCCACTAGCAAGAAAACATGTTAAATTCACGTTTGTAATAGGAATGTTCACAACTTACACCAAATTTTTGGGAATACACTATCTCCTTGCGCAGATTTTCAGATGGACGCGAGCAATTTTGGTGCATATGCTCTAGAATCAATTTCGTCTGAGAAATTCCTCTTATGACGGTGTTCTATGAATCACTTGGTCTGGGAAACTAGTAATTCATCTTCGACGGGTGTTCTGCGATACACGTGGTCTGGGTAATTATTTCTCTTATGACTTATGATCCAATTCCAAGGTTTCCAGTCTTGTATTTATAATGTCCTGGTCCTGAAGTTTTACAGTCTGTGTATTTAAACATGCGGGTTTACTCTTAAAGTTTCAGAGTCCAATCAAATCGAATCTCGTTCAGCACTACGTGGGTAGGAGCTTTTCCACTTCGAAAAATAATATCGCCTTTATCTGCGTGCCTTCGCCACACAGATGCCTTGTCAGACAATGTTGTCTTCTTTCATCGTACGCACAATACAAGATCGTGTCAACACGATCATCAGCTTTTCCTTGGGGACAAATGTTGGACCGATACGTTTCCACAGGTGGTCAGATGGATTCAAAGAGGTAAGCGGGTGACCGGTGTGGTGACTGGGTATTGTTACGATAATACCACAGTTCACCTGGCGGAACGTAAATACGTCTGAGGAATGGTAAACAAGATAAAGACAGTCCTATGGCAAATACTTCCATAGGGTAGTGGAATGTTAGAGACTTCATCCTACTATATTCAGCATCGAGAGTAAAAAAATGGTGCATAAAATATGCCACATAATAATGAATGAAAGGTCATAATTATGCCAAATAAAAGCGATGAGTGAGAGGAAGAGAAAAATGAAAAAAAGTGATACTGACGGAGTGAACGTGAGATCGCACAACCGTATCGTCACACCTACCCACCTCAAAAATATTTATAGAATGTGTAAATCTTATATATACACATTGGGATTCTCGCCGGTGCTACGGAGTTCGTGCACTGTGCTGAGATTCTCCTTGTGTGATCTAAGGGAGGAGATCGGAGCACTGATGGAGCAGTCCGTGTGCAATGAAGATAGTAATAAAAACCGAACCAAATTATTTTTGTTTCGTTCACATTTTTGTGTCGCCTTGTTTTTGTTTCATTCACATTCATGTTTCGTGGTGTTTGATATTACATTCCATATTTGATAAAGTATTCTTTTTTCCAATTTACAGAGAGACGTATTCATCGTTGAAAGAAAAATAAGGCCCCACAATATCGTTGCAAGAGTTGTGGCCCTAGATAACAAATGACAATTATATGCGAGAGACCAACAAACATTATCATCATCATCACTTCCCATCACCAGCGTCATCATTAATATTTATCAGCAATGGAAATAAGCAACAACACAACCGAGGGGGAATTCCCGTCAATGAGGGCGGCTGCAGACGTGATCGACCAAGCCTCGGTCTGGTTTTCTCTGATAACTGGAGTTCCTGGTAATATATTTATCTTTCTGACGGTAGGTTCATTTCCGCCGTCGGTCGCCACTTTCCACTTCCAGCTCTTATCGGTCATGGACTTGACCGCTTTGCTACTTCAGCTATCCATCAGGGTCATCGACTGGTACGAACTGGTAGTTATTAATAGCAAATATGTTTCGCTTCTCTGGAAAGTTTACTTCAACAGTGCTTACTTCGTAAGCGTCTACGCCAATTGGGTGCTGGTTTATATAGCTATGGAGAGGCTCATCGCAATCAGATACCCGTCTCAGGCTCATGTGTACCTAACTGTCCCCCGGGCAAGAGCCAACGCTGTTGTGACAGCTCTACTGATGGCGTCTTTCTGCGTCATTATCATTGTTAAGATGAGCTACTTCGGGATCGCTTGGCTAGTCATATTCACTACCTTTTACACAGCATTCCCTTTGCTGATCGTTTTCGTTATAATATGGTTGCTCCTGGGTACCATGGAGGAGCAGAGAAGGCAGAAGAAGCTTCTGGAGAAGGAGCGGGAAAAACACAACCACCACCATCAACATCACAAGGACGGGTATAAAACACCGTTAACCGGAGTCACTCCCACAGGCATGGGTGCACGAACCCCTATAGGAGGTCACACGCCCACGTCGGCACACGCGCACACGATGACTAAATCCACCAGCGGCATCTCGAAACACAGCTCGTGGGTCGTACCTACAAAACACGACCAATATGTCCCCGGAACCACAACATCTGTCAGCCGCCATACCATGACCCTCTCGTTCACTGAAAACCCCAGGAAATCTGCACAAACAACACCAGTTCCGGAACATGAACCTGCAGAAGTCCAGGCGAGGAAAGCCAAAGAGAAAAAGGAACTGGAATTCTGCTACACTTCCATGATGTTGGCTTTGTCTGTGACGTTTGTTCTGCTGACCATCCCCTATACCGTAATCGAGTACATCTACGTAACTTCGGAGCGAGAAATCACGGACATATTCGATGAAAAACAAGCAAAGATGTACCTTTTGATTGTTCTTGCCCTGGCATTTATGTTTATTGAGCATTCCTGTAACTTCTATGTTTTCTTCCTATGCTCAACTAAATTCCGTCAGCAGTTCATGCGAGTCATTTTCAGAAAATCAAGTCCTCCAACCACGCATAGCTCAACGGAACCAGAACAAGCGAAGTCGTTTGTGTAAAAAGAAAAGGGAGGTAACAAAGATCTATGTATCAATGTTTATTTTTGTTTACTCTAGCATTTCGGAGTTTCTGGGTTAACTTTTAGCATTTTGCTGACGTGTTGGTTCAAAATATCTTCCACATTCAATTGGCTAGTTTATCAAGAAATGATGACCAACCTAACTAGCTAATGGTGTGTGCTAACCAAACTAGCCAATGGTGTGTGCCGACCTAACTAGCCAATGGTGTGTGCCGACCTAACTATAAAATGGTGTGTGCCGACAATATTGTGTGTGTTATCATTAATTTACATTGTGCCCCTCACGGAGAATGAAGCTCTTACTGTAGCTCCCACCAGAAGCATAGACCAAGCATTCACATGCTTTTGCAGCAGTGGTGTATGTGGTAGTTTGTTTTACCTGTTGGAGTGCCAGTCCCATGCAATGATTTGTGTGCGTGTGTCGTAAATTTATTTTGAGAGAAAAGAGTCTTAGAAATAGTGGTCCGGTTTAGAGTGGAAAATGATGATGGAAAGCTCAGTGATAGAAAATGTAGAGATTCAATAGTTGCTTCACAGCGTGCTGGAGGAGAGTAAAGACAGACTTATTTACGACAAATCGCTTCTCTCAATCTTCTCTTCCGCTCTCCTGGTCAAACAATTATTTGCCAGTTTTCCAGACACGCTTCTGCACGCACACCGATTTGGTGTTTTTCACACACACAGACGATGTAGATACAAACTATATTAAACGAATAGGGGAAATGTTGGGCTTTGGGTATATCCAACACACAGAACTAAATGAGTTTATGTGATTTTATTCACTTTAAACATCAATCACTAACAAATATCAGGTATTACATAAATTATCATAAGTACACAAATGCAAATAACAAATTTGGGAGGGGTGAAGAAGATTGGTATCGACTAAGCCCTTCCCGCTTATTAGACAAAGACAAACCCAGTCCAGAGATAGATAATATCAGGAACATAGGTACGTTAACTTAACAGTGAAGTTAATTACTCTGAAAGAGGTGTTACAAAGTTATGTATAGGTGATAGAAAAAAACCTGTTCTTCCCAGCTGTTCTTCCCCTTACTAAGCAAATGGAAAGGAGGGGGGTTTTTAAACAGAGTTAACCAATTAGCAACTCCCCCTTAAAGGAACAATACAGGGAATACAGAAAAATTATATTATTAGGCAAGAAAGTTAACAACAGGTTTACAAAAGAAAACGATTAAATTTCCTGTCATTCATACACACGCGTGAGGATCCACACTCATATACTCACACACTTACCGAATGCAGCCTCAGACGATCCATAAAAAGTATATAAAAACAGCAAGTAATCTTTGACATATGAACTGTCTAATCCTTCGATGTCCCGCCCCAGATGTTTGCGAGGTTTTGTTGGTAACAAATATTCTCACTTATCGCAAGACTTGAAGACTAAGAGTTCTCGTGTTTTTATTATATATCTAAAAAGAGTCTATGGGATGGTACTAACACAGTTCGGCACAGGGGTGAAAATGAAGTGGTCTCTTTTAATCCTCCGCTATGGTAAAATTCCTTCAATGCGTGATGATAGTTTTATTAAATCCAATTGAGGAAAAAACTAGGCTCATTCACAGTCAGGAAAATATGTACTCTCTCACAGTAAACAGTAAATATGATATCGCTACTGGCGCTGAGTACCTTCCAGTTTATCTTACAGGTTTGCAAGGGTAATTTGATGATTATTCTTTAAAAGGTTCTTGGGTGGGCTTTATTTCATTTAATTCTGACAGCTAGGTCGCAAGGACCGCCACAAGATTATATTTTAAAAGAAATGTTTCTTCAATATGACTGGAAGTTTATAGGATGATTTCTTTATTTCTTTCTTTATTTATCTGGGACCGCAGGTACGATCACTCGCTTTGCACAGAAATAGAATTCACTGCAAATAAAATGAAAATCCAGGGGATAATCTAGCAAGATTTCAAATATCGCTAGTGCTACTATCAAGTTCTGGCCAGCGAATGATAACGTGTCTTTTTTTTTTTTTCTTTGGGTCTAATATTTTGCTGTGATACCCTGTTCAACCAAAACCCATTGAAGGGTTGCAAACGGTTATATTGGGGTATATAGTGTGTTAACATCTTCGCTGGTATCATTTTCCTAGTCCTGGAAATGATTAGCCCTGAAAAGGACTACTAGCTGACTGCCTGGATCCTTCGTCGTTGCTTGTATTTTTATGGTGTCGTGGCGTTCTCATGGAGTTCCTTTCCTGCCTTACAGGTTACAAACGGTTGTATTGCGGTATATAGGGTGTTAGCGTTAGTCTTCGTTGGTATCGCTTTCCGAGTCCTTGAGCTGATTGTTCCTGAAAAGGACCACTAGCTGCCTGTTCTGTAGCTACTTGTTGTCTGTTACCGTTTTGTGTTGTTCAAAGGCTGTCGCTATTATTTTTGGTAGCATCTCCATTATGCTTTTTAAAATTATGTTTATTTCCGCTGCTTCTCTTCTTTCTAGTTTGCTTTGTATTTCCTGCACGATTTCGGTTTTTATTTTGTCTTTAGTTTCTTTCTTTTGTTCTCTACTTTTTGTAAGGGTATCCTCAGCTATCTTTCTCTCTGTTTCAATTCTTTTGAGGATTTCTTCGTTCTCTTCCTTTAGCTCTGTGAGTTTGACGATGTCGACTTCTATCTCGTGTTTGATAGTTTTCATTTCCTGTAATATTGTCTGGGCGCTCTGTACGGCTCCTATTGTTTCGTCTCTTATGGCATCTGAGTCTTCGTTGTGTTGCTTGTTCGTCTCGACTTTGAGTTGTTGTTTTATGTCTCGCATATCTGTGGCTAGTCTTATCAGCTGGGCTCTTGTGTGCTGTTCTTGTTTACCAGTGCCGCCTGAAGCCACTCGGTTTCTTGCTTCTCTGAAGGAGATGTTTTTGGTTACAGATTCCTTCAGTATGGCCTTTGTTTCATAGAAGGTCGGACAGCCACGGTATCTTGCTCCGTGGTTCCCAAGACAGTTTGCGCAGGATCTGTTGGAGTTGCGCACTTTATAGTTATCATCATTTTTTGCATGAGGACATTCATTGTAAGTGTGACTTCCCGCACAGTATCGACAAACTGCCTCTCTCCTGCATGTTTTCTTAGTGTGCGAGAATTGTTGGCAGTTTGAGCACTGCATAACAGGAGGGATGTACTCTTCTGTTTTTCGATATCTATCGTCTAGGTTGAGTTGCCTTGGTCTTGAAGTCCCCTCGATAGTTAGGATAACTAGGTTTGTGTCCTTCTTGTCCCATGTCTTCAGTCTTTTAACCTGTGTTATGTTGATGTTCTTGTTTTCTTCTTGTAGGCGGCTGTGGACCTCTTGTGTAGACCGGCTGTTGTCGATCCCTCTCACAACTATCTTTTTGGTCTTCTTGAATATTTCCACAGTAGCTTTAATCTGGTGGGGCAGCTGGACTTCTTTGTGTCCGGATTCAAGTTCGACCATCAGTTGGTTTGTCTTCTCCGTCTTGTTTAGAGTTATGATAACTCCGTTGTCGTGTCTTGAAACTTTAGATATGCTTCTCCTGCCCGTTATTGACTCAAGTATGCCGATTACTTTGTCGTCGGGTAGGGCCCTGAGCGAGGCCTCACCTCCACACATCTGGGTGATCTTAATTATTCTCTCCTGTAGTGCCACGTTGGATACTGCGTTTTGATGCTTGCTAAGTTGGCACGTTCCAACTTCTGTCTCAGATTGTGTGTACGGTCTGCGTGACGGATTCGCATTCTGGCTCGTCTGCATTTGGTCAAGTTTCACCGGAGTTGGCTGGTCACTGCATGTTGGAGACTCGACAATGACATCTCGTTTTGCCGGAGGATTGATTTTGTTGGGTTTCAATGCTTTGTTACCCTTTGTCTTCGATGTTGCCTTGTCACTGCACAATGTAGCTACCGCCTCGACACCTTGTTTCAGCGTTGATGTTGCTAGGTCTGGTTTCGGAGCTTGTTTGTCATCTGCCTTCGAATCCTTGGGTCGATCATCGGTCGTAGTATCAGAGGTTACGTTGATCGTCTTCTGAGAAGGACTGGCCACGACGCTAGTGGTTGGAGTATTCGTGCTCTCTGGCTGACTCTCGTGGTTCTTTGCTGGTTCTTGTTTGCTGCTGCTGACAAGCGTTTGAGGGCTTCTATAGATTTTCCTCTTTTTCGCATTTGGCTTTGTACGAACCATTTTAATATATTTCTATCGAACAATGTGTGAGCGCTCCTGATGTCGATGATAACGTGTCTAGTCTTCCTGGTCTATTTAGCTAAAATGGAATGTAAGTTGAGTGGGACATGATAAACTTGACAGCTTATTTGATCTCACGAACTTTTGGGGATCTGACCGCCAAGTCAAGAGAAGAAACCGCACCCTGGTCTTCGTATCTCCGTTCGCTGCTGCCCGTTTCGGTTTCCCCGTTCGCTCGTTTCTACGATTGACACCGAGACGCGAAATAGCGGCAAGCAACTGCGTCTCGTATCAGGGACCACTACTGTCTTTGATAACGCCGATAGTCTCCCCTAAAATCCCTCAGTTCGTCTCTTTGATCTTGGTCGCTGTGCCTGTTTGATTCAGGCGACGCCCCCCCCCCCCCCCCCCCCCCCCCCCCCCCCCCCCCCCCCCCCCCCCCCCACCCCGCCGCCCCGCACCACCCCCCCCCCCCCCCCCCCCCCCCCCCCCCCCCCCCACTGGCCAAGTTAATTAAAATAACTGCCTATGATTGTTCAAGAGATGTTAGTGGGCGTGATTTAATCTCTCCTTAAATCCATGCGATGACCAGAATCAACGATAGGTAAACTTTCCGCATATCAATCAGCAAACGTGTTTGCCCTCTGTGGAACAGTTTCATAGCTAATGAATCCACGTGAAAGAATAAACGTTTTTACAAGAAGTTACAACAAAGTTCAGGGTCAGCCGAGTTCGTCCATCACAGCGTGTGTGGATTGTTTTTAAACTTTTTTTTTTTTAAGCGGCAGATAAGTATAATTAAATGGACAAGTTTTGTTGACCACAGAAAAAAAAATTAATGGAGATTCAAATTAATGAATAACAGAAAAACTATGGGATATTTGTAGACTTGGAAGCATAGAAAAATATGTAGTGGAGCCCATAAATTTATATTGAACGTAAAGAACATGCGTTTGTCAAATATAGTACGGAAAGAACAGAACATTTAAGAAATAAGAAATAAATCTACCTAAATTATGCTCTGTATATTAAACAATCAAACAACATTATTCCTTATAAGTTAAAAATCGCAGGAAGTCACATTTTACAAAACTACGAATGAAGGAACGAAATCTTTCTTTTATTAGGGCAAAGAAATAAGTACTATTACAGTTTTACATCTCTGCCTTGCAATAATAAAGAGAGTTCAAATCAAAACATATTTAACTGTTCAAGTAAATGGTTCATATTAATTCTGCATTCACTAACACAATACACACGCGCACACACTAAGGCACAGAAAAGATGGAAATATGAAGCCATGAAGTAATTACATATTTACAATTAATATTAAATAACCCTGACTGCACCTCGACATTTGTCGCTTTGTCCTTCTACGAAATACCAAGGATGTGACGTAGACACTGTAGAAAGAAGGTATTGAGCCTTATTTCTAGCCTAGCAGAGGTTGTTACATTGTTACATTATATTACACTAAGTTATATTACATTTGACCAAACTACCAATCATAGTCAGTTACACTAAAGAAGCTTCTAAATCCCTGTACACTTTACCAGTCAAACTGACTAACATTTATAGTTCTTTTTTTTTTTTTTTTGGTCCTTTGCCACTGACTGACAAAACAATCAATGGCTGAGGTGCCTGGTGGCGTCTTGAAGGGCAACACAAAACTGCCTCCATCTTGCTCGGTCGGCAGTCATCCTTTGTGTGGTGTCCTAGCTCTAGTATTTACTTGTAATCTCTGCCTCTACTATTCTCCGCCAGGTAGTCTTGGGGTTTGTTTGTTTGTTTTTTTTTTTTTGGTTGATAAACTGTAATGTAATTTAGAAGTTTGATTAATCTAACTGATTGTGATTGTTTTTGGTCGGATTTTTTTTTTCGACCAAAAAAATCATTGCCAGTTAGACTAAACAAACTTCTAAATTGGAGTACACTTTATGCAACTACCAGTCATGGTCAGTTACACTAAACAAGCCTTTAAATCACGTTACATTTTCTTTTTTCAGTCCTTGACGCTGACTGACAAAGCAATCAGTGGCCAACACGCCTAGTGACATCTTAACATTGCATTTTACCAAACATAAAACAAACACAAAACAAAAAACAATCATATTCAGACTAAAACAACTTTCAAAATGACATTACATTTTACCAAACAATCATAATCAGTAACACTAATCAAGCTCCTAAATTACATTACACTTTACCAAACTATCAATCATTGCCAGTTACAATTAAACAATCTTCTAAATCACGTTACACTTTACCAAACAAACAACAGTCATAGTCAGACTAATCAAGCTTCTAAGTCACATTACACTTTACCAAACTATCAATCATTGCCAGTTACAATTAAACAATCTTCTGAAACACATTACATTTTACCAAACTATTAATTATTGCCAGTTGCAATTAAACAATCTTCTAAATCACATTACACTTTATCAAACAGTCTTAGTCAGACTAATCAAGCTTCTAAATCACATTCCAATCTACAAAACTAACAACAATCAAAATCAGTTACAGTGATCAAAAACATCTAAATCATATTACATTTGACTGAACTAACAACAACCATAATCAGTTCACACTAAACAAGCTCCTAAGTCGCTCGTCACGTTAACTCCAGCTGCAACAACAGATATTAAAGTTGGTGCAGTTAAAAACCTTTGACGGAGGTGCTTGTGATCTTGAATAGCGTGTAGGAGAAGGAATCCTTCGGATGATGAGGTGCGATTTATGCCTATAAATACAATTGTGAGGCTCTTATGGGTTGGCAACCTGTCAAGAAAAACCACAGCCCCAGAAACCACGTTGTAGACGTCATAAAGAAATATGCTTGGTGAGAAGGATTCCGGAGAAACTATGCATGCAGACCGACTCTATGCTCCTCAAGGAGGGAATGAGTTAGCAAGCTCTCCAGAACCTTCTACAGTGCTGGCTCCATGCTCCTACGCTAAAAGCGACAAGGAGACAGGAGGGGGATGAAGTTCCTAAATCACATTATACTTTGCTAAACAAACAAACAATCATAGTCACTTACACTAAACAATCTTCTAAATCACATTATACTTTGCTAAACAAACAAACAATCATGATCCGTTACACTAAACCATAAAATAATTTTTAATGGTGAGCTTCCTTTTTTTCTAGTTATTTTATTATACAGAACACTCTTTTCAAGAAATAAAAGTAACAGTTGATAAACCCTTCTCCCCTTCACTCATTTCATGTGGTGAGCTACATTCTAGTCACTGGGCAGTGTTATATCGTTAAATATTATATCTACAAAAAGCTTCCAGTAATTTGTAACAGTTTGCTTTTCTTGTTTTTAATATTCGTTCTTGAGGTATACCTTATATTTGACATGCACCTAACTTGCTACCTTAATCTATCAACCACTCTACGGACTGCGGCATTGATGTATCTACAACTCCAAGATCTTCATCTAATGTGTCTACCATTCTAAGACCTTCATCTGATGTATTTACCACAATAAGAAGGTCATCTATTGTATATACTACTTTAAGACCTCCATATAATGTATCTACCATTTAAAGACCTTCATCTAATATATATATACCATTCTTAGACATCATCTAATGTACCTACCACTCTAAGACTCTGATCTAATGTATCTACCATTGTAAGACCTTCATCTATTGTATCTGCCACTCTAAGACCTTCATCTAATTTATATTGATAAACCCTTCTCACCCTCACTCATCTCATGTGGTGAGCTACATTCTAGTCACTAAGCAGTGTTGTATCATTAAATATTATGTCTGCAAAAAGCTTCTAGTAATTTGTAACATTTTGCTTTTCTCGTTTTTAATATTCGTTCTTGAGGTATACATTATATTTGACATGCACCTAACTTGCTACCTTAATCTATCAACCACTCTAAGGACTGTGGCATTGATGTATCTACAATTCTAGAACCTTCATCTGATATGTTTACCACTCTAAGACATTCATCAAATGTATCTACTACTTTAAGACCCTCATCTAATTTACCTACCACTTTAAGACCCTCATCTAATGTATCTACCATCATAAGATCTTCATCTAGTGTATAAACCACTCTAAGACATCATCTAATGTATCTACCACTCTACGATCTTCATCAAATATATCTACATCTTTAAGACCCTCATCTAAGTTATCTACATCTCTAAGACCTTCATCTAATGTATCTACCACTCTAAGACATCATCTAATTTATCTACAACTCCAAGACCTTCATCTAGTGTATCTACTACTCTAAGCCATCCTCTAATGTTTCTACTACACGAAGAACTTCATCTAATGTATCTACCACTCTAAGGCATCATTTAATGTATCTACTACTTTAAGACCCTCATCTAATGTATCTACTACTGCAAGATCTTCATCTAATGTATATACCACTCTAAGACATAATTTAATGTATCTACCGTTCTAAGACTATCATGTAATGTATCTACTACTCTAAGATCTTCATCTAACGTATCTACCACTCTAAGATCTTCATCTAACGTATCTAACACTCTAAGATCTTCATTTAATGTATCTACCACTCTAAGATCTTCATTTAGTGCATCTATTACTGCTCGAAGACCGTCTATCTACTACTCTATGTAATTTATCTACTACTATGTCTGAAGACTTTCATCTATCTTCTACTCGAATACTGTTAAGGTGGGATTTGAGAAGAGTGGTAGAGTAATCGTGCTGAGTTGTTATTTGAATGGCGTGAGTGTCCAACACAATAATGTGTCAAATTGAATAAAGTTCATAACACTATTCGTGGCTGGGTCCACATACAAGTGCATTTAATGACGGACATCATATGAATGCATGGCAGTAGTTCAATACATATTCAAAGCAGTCTCCTACAGTCAATAATGCATCGTCGCATGTTCAGCCTATTTACTTGCAATGCCGGCAAGCGGAACCATTGGTGTAGTGAAAACTGACAGCTGGCGATAAAAATATTTATAATAATACTCCCTGAATGTCCTTCTTCATAAGGAACATACTCATCAATATCGGATGCTCAAATACTGCATCAGTAGAATTAAAGTGGCGACCTTCGTATAATTTAAAGCCACGTAAGAAGACTGTACAGTTCATTAACGTCGGGAGTAGTCATAATCCACGTCTTGCTTAGACGGATCCAAATGGCGAAAGGTCAAGAAGGACCGTTGCATGCATAGTGCAGCGCCTTACTACGTCATCCTATTATTAGTGACGTCTACACATAATCGCGTTCAATAAAAATATCTTCTAGTGTAAAATACATCATGTTGTCCTCGGATAGATATGTTAGCGCGTAAATTTAAACTGGTAACAAATCTAAACGAGGTCAACATGTAATATACATAAATATATCTTAACAAATACCTACCTCTAATTTATCTATACTCTAATAACTCTGACTTTACATTTAAATCTAAGAAGCCCAACATAAATTTACTGTTTCAGAAGTCTGACCTACATTTATCTTATGAGGCAGCACCACGCTTACTTATACTAGCACTATGAGAACTATGATCTAAATTTATGTACCGCTCATAAATTTACAAACTAACCTACATCTCTTGCTCATAAATTTGAACACAGTTTATTTATATACAACTGTAAGAAGCATTACCTATTTTTATCTGCACAGCTACAAGTACTGTATAATCCTCCTTGTATTGCCATCCGAAGAATTTTACGCTATACGGGTATACCTCGCTTAATTGTGCTTCGCTTTATTGCGCTTCGCAGATATTGCGCTTTTTTCAAATTATTCATGTTTATTTATTAGAACGTGCCTTCTTCTTCCGATAGATTTTGGCTCTCCACCAGCAAAAAATTTTCGATTCGCTGAAGGCTCAGATGATGAAGATTTGAATTTTTTTAGCAATAAAGTATTTTTTTAAATTTTACAATACACTGTTCTTTTTTTTTTTTAAGACCTAGCGCTATTGCGCACTTAATAGACATAGTGTAAACACGATTATTGGCTTTTATATGCACTGGGAAGCAACAACAAAATGGGTATGACCTGCTTTATTGCGATATTCGCTTTATTGTGGTGGTCTGGAACCGAACCCGCAATATCTCCGAGGTATACCTGTATTTATCTGCGACTAGCAGATAGAGTATGCATAACATTATTACCTTAATAAAAAGTATTAAATAATAGAATGCTCTAATGTCGTGTACATAGCTTTTATTGGCAACATAACGTTCTTCCAATATGGAATGTTTTAGGCACTTAATTTTGTTGTTGGAATTTTGACAATAAAAGTTTGAAGAAGTGTTTTATAGTTTTAAAATGTCTTAACTGGCATGTGCTAGGATGTACTTATTTATATTCAGAAACTGGAGAGCTCATGTCATGTGTATACATAAACGTGTTCGTCTGCATTATTTATTTGTTTACAACCGTTTGAAATTGTACAGCATTTGTAAACCTTGGATGGAAGATGGAATGTTTATGTTTACATTACTTTCACAGATCACTGACCATAGAACTTGAAAGCAAGATTTTTAAAATTAGAATTGGAATTCTGTTGGTTTGTATATATTTTTTTTTCGAAGGTGGCACTGTATTTGACAATGAACCTCTGTTTGAATATAAAAGTATTGCCTTCCGCATAAAATGTTATGCAATTTTCAATTCAAATCTGTATTTTACCGTTTGAACTTTCTTTAACGTGCAATTTTGTTTGCCAGAGTAGTTTCTCTTTAAATATGCTGCTTCATCATCTTCATCCGTATCACAACAACTTTTTTGAAGAGGATATTGTTATTTTAAGAGACTAGAAACAACTGTAAACTGTTCAAGGAAGAAATAAAAAATGCATAAGCTTATATATATATATATATATATATATATATATATATATATATATATATATATATATATATATATATATATATATATATATATATATATATATATATATATATATATATATATATATATATATATATATATATGCTGGGATCTTCAACGATTAATTAATCGATTCATTGGTTAACATTTTTAATCGATTAATTGATAAAACAAATTTTAATCGATTATATAATTTTAGCAATGTTTATATTTTTTGCTTTAATGCCAGAGCATTTGCAATGTTATAATAATAGCCACTTCAGTCATAACTGACTATGGAAGTGCACCCCTGAGGTGACAGCTCTCAGCTGATTTTTTTTCCAGGTCGTTCCTTGCGGCGAGTTCTTGTCTCTTCTGCTTGCCGTGAGAGCTTCTTTTCGCCCAATATGAGGTGGCGCCACTTGGGGCGATCGGCAGCTTCATCATCACAGATTGCTGGTTTTATCTTCAGTGCCCTCATGTCTCTCTTGCACACATCGTTGAACCTCAGCTGCGGTCACCCAACTGTTTATTTGCCATCTGCCAGTTGTCCTTAAAAGATTTCTTTCGGGATGAGACCATCTTCCATGCGGCGGACATGGCCACGGCAACGTAGTCTGCGCTGTCTAAGCAATGTATACATGCTTTGAAGGCCAGCACGTGACAACACCTCGACATTTGTCACTTTGTCCTTCCACGAAATACCGAGGATGTGGCGTTCACACAGTAGATGGAAGGTATTGAGCCTTCTTTCTTGCTTAGCATAGGTTGTCCATGTCTCGCTGCCATATGGAATTGTGCTGGTGACGCATGCGTTATATACCGCACCTTTGGTCTTCATTATGAGTTTGGAGTTTCCCAAAACACGCGTTGTGAGGCGAGCAAAGGTAGCTGCAGCTTTGTCAATGCGGCAGTCAATTTTTGTGTCCAGAGTGTGTCGTTGATGATAAACCCCAGGTATGTGAAGTGGTGCGCCACTGCCAATTCATAGTTATCGATAGTGATAACTAGTGCAACATCCACATTCGGACCCAGCACATTTGTTTTCTTATGACTTATTGTGAAGCCAAAGTCCTTGCATGCTTGGATAAATCGATTCATCAAAGTTCTGAAGCTCCTGATGACTTTGAGTGACGATTACAGCGCCATCAGCAAGTAACAACTCTCTTGTATAGGTACCCTTCTGGTTTTTGTTTTTGCCTTCAGCCTTGCGAGGTTAAACAGTTGCATCTCTGAATGCATGTTTCTAGAGCAATTCAAAGAGGATCCCGAAGAGGGTCGGAGCCAGGACGCAGCCTTGTTTAAGGCACTGCGTATGTCAAGGGCTGTGATGTAAAAAAAAAAGGTAAAGGATCCCGTTACACGCTCATTGAGGCATATTGGAAATACAGTATGGTGTTAGGCCCATATTTTCTTGACCACGGCACACTAGGGGTGATGTGCTCAGCATCACGCCAGCCGTCTTAACCTTCCCAGAGTTGTTCTGGTACCCAATTCATTAGGCTGGGTCGATCCGGAGCCGTTTGTGGTCTAAAAAATCCCACCTCATCTGGGGATCGAACCATGGACCACCGAGTTAGGAAGCCAGTGCACTAACCACTGCACTACCGCGGTTCCATAAGGGCTGTGATGTGCTTCCAGCATATTGCACTGTTCCCTTCATGTTTTCATGGAATGACTTTACAATTTCCAGCAATTTTGTGGGGCAGCCTATTTTCTTGAGGATTTTGAAGAGCCCATCCCTGCTAACGAAATCAAATACGTTAATGAGGTCTATGAAGACGAGATATAAAGACCTTTTCTGCTCTCTTGATTTTTCCTGAAGCTGGCGGAGAGAAAAGACCAACGTCTACTGTTGATCGACCAGCTCGGAATCCACACTGCGTCTCTTGAAAAATGCGCTCCGCTAACTTGTGTAGTCACATTAAGATGACTGGCACAAACCTTACCAACAATACTAAGAACAGAGATGCCTCTGTAGTAATTGCAATCACTTCTGTCTCCTTTATTTGTATACAGTGTTACAATCTTGGCATTTCGCGTATCTTGAGAAATAGTTGTCTCTTCCCAGCACAAGCACATCACAATATGCAGGGGATGTAATAGTGTACTCTTACAGCATTTGATTAAATCGGGAGGAATCCCATCACTGCCAGAGGCCAAGCTATCAATGGCCTTGCTGAGTTCTACCAATGCAGTTCCTCTATAGTTGACACTCATTCGACGTCGTCAAGGGCTACCGTCGTGACGGTATTTTCTGTAGCGTAAACTTTAGTGCTCGACGTACCTCTCTATCTGTTTATCCTTATCGGTTAGTTTCTTCCCGCTGATGGTTTTTAGCGGTGTTGTCTTGCTTTTTTGGGGACCAAAGGCTTTCTTTATACCGTCGTACATTTGTCTAGTGTTGCCTGTTTGCGCTGTGGTCTGGATGCTCTCACTGAGCTAGAGCCAATAGTCATTTGCACAGTTTGTTGAACTTTACTTCTCGTAGCCTTCAGGATCTGTAGGGTCCTAACACTCGGTGAACGTTGGGTATTCAGTTGCAGCACTGCGCTTAGCTTCAATAACAGGTGTCATCACATCTGATGAAACATCAAATCAGTCATTTGACTTCGCGGTCTTCTTATCAACCGTTGCAAGCGCAGTGCTGAATGGTGTTCCGCAGGTGCTCCAAGTTCTCTGTAACAGTCACCATGCTGTGGGCTACTGAGCACTTTCTTGAATGTCGTGATAAATTTAGCGGTCATGACAAGGTCTGAAATGTTACTAATATCGATACGTGGTTTCCCTTCATGGCTGGCACGTTGGAGTTTTCTTGGTTGTTCTCTGATTTTGCAGCAAACCAAAGAGTGATCTGTATCACAGTCTGCACTATGAGACTTGAGAACTGGTCTTCTGACAAGAATCAGATCCAGTTGGTGTCAGTGCTTTGATCGTGGTGTTTCCATGACACCTTATGCTGGGGTTTTGTCTGAAAGTAGGTGTTGGTCACGCAGAGGTCACGATAGACACGCAACTCCAACAGCAGTTGTCCATTTTCATTCATCCTGCCAATACCAAACCTGCCCAGATATGAAGGCAATGAAACATTATCGGCACCCACTCTAGCGTTGAAGTCACCAAGGAGAACAACTTGTTATTGCCTAGGTGTGTTTTTGATGACTGCTGCTAGATTTTTCGTAGAACCCGTCTTTAGATTCTGAGGCAGAGTACAGAGTAGGAGCATACACATTGAGAAGGGTGACGTGACCTGCACTAATTTGCAGACGGAGCGTTAACAGGCGTTCTGATCCATTCTTACCTGGTTGAACCATTTTAGTTAGTGATTTTTTTTACCTCAAAACCTACGCCGTATTCTCTAGTGTTATTAAAGTCTTTCCCTTGCCAATAAAATGTGTAGTCCTTCTCACTGACCATTCCAGAGCCTGCCAGGCACGTTTTCTGTAGTGCAGCTATATCCACCTAGAGTCATTTTAGTTCGTCGTTGATTGTAGCTGTCTTCCTGCATTGTTTATGTCCAGCAGGTTTTCGGATATTCCAGTCAACACAGTCCGGATGTTCCAACATCCCAACTGTTAGTGGATTTCTTTCTATTATTTCTTGTTTTGTGATTATTGCTTGGTGCGAAATTTTCTGTCCACAGTTCAGGTTTGACCCTAATCCCCATGCACCCAATGAGGGAAAGCAGACATTGGCGGAACAACACCTAATTGACTAGGGGCTGCCCACCTTGAAGCAGGCGGTAGCTGTCCAGTGAGATCATAGAACCTCTCACTGACGGAAGTTGCCCCTCCCGCCATGCCCTATGCCAATTTGGCAAGATACTTTTAACCAGTAATTGCTCATTCCCGTGCTGTGCCGACACCTACAGGGTGAAGCTGGAGCGTCCTCTCGAGTGCGCGGGCTTGGGTACAGTTATATGGCCATCAAGCTGTTGCCCATGCAGCATGTTCCCGTTCTCCACGAAGTTTGGTACCAGCCACTTAGCCTTGTGCACTCCGCTCCGGATTTATCCTCATGGTTTACTCCAGAAATCTTTCCCGTAAACGGGTATTCCCGCTAGGCAGCGGTGGTTTGACTTCAGAGTTTTACCTTCTCCTAGATAGGTTACCAAACAAGGATCACGAGGAATATAACAACGACTTGTTGTGTAATGCTGCACACAGGACGGGATTGTGGAACACAGAATATCATGACGTAAATTTGCATCATACGTGACGTAATTGATAAAATATTTTTCAAATTCACTGCACAGCGACTTTATAAACACCCTGTATATACACACACATACTCAACATTTAGCTGTCCGTGGTAAAATTAAATATTCTTCTGTAAAACTACATCCTTGTGATGTCCTAGGATTTTCCTGCTTGTTTACTGATTATCAATGACTGGCTTCATTTTGATAAGATTGGTTCTTGATAATACTGTATAACAATTCTCGTTTGTTAACTTCTATTGACAAAGATTTATTGCTGCATAAGAATATACTTTCAGGTTAACCACCTTTAACAGAACCATTGCCTTGATCAAAGGGAGACAATCAATATTTAAATATATATATATATTTATTTTGTTTTATTTTATTATTTTCTTTTTTGAGGGGGGAGGGAATGTTTTTGTAAAGTAGACGCAGCAGATAGATTTGGTGGAAGAAATAAAAACTATTGAAGACATGTAGTGAGAGAGACAGACAGAGAGAAAGACAGAGAAAGAGACAGAGAGAGAGATAGGGAGAGAAGAAGCCGGACATCCTAATAAATGGCATGAGAAAAAAAAAATAAAAAAACAAGTAAATGCCATAGATTGTCATGGCACGGAAGTTGCGTAGATTCATGGTCGTTTGCCCCAGCTGCCATGTCAACCGAAGAATTTTCTACATTAACAATTGAGGGGAAAGAAAACACTTTTTTTATGCCTAGCATAAAAGTTCGTGTAGTTTTTTTTTTTGTCTTTTTTTTTTTTTTGTCACTCTTGCCAGAACACTTTTCCAGCACACACAAAAAAAAAAAGAATCTTCAACTCAAATGTGAAGTCAGTCCTATTGTATGGCTCTGAGACATGGAGAACAGCAAAAACTACAACCAAAAAGCTACAGACTTTTATAAACGGGTGCTTGCGTAGAATAGAAGGACTGAAATGGTATGACAAAGTCACAAATGTGGAATTGATGACAAGAACCAGACAAGTGCCAGTGGAACAAGAGCTGAGAAGAAGACGCTGGCGATGGTTAGGACACACATTGAGGAAACCTGTTGATAGCATTACAAGGCAGTCCTTGTTCTGGAATCCACAGGGAAAGAGAGGCAGAGGTAGACCAAAAACACACAGAGAAGAGAACTGGATACAGAGGTGAAAATGATGAGGAAAACATGGAAAGAACTTGAGCGGATGGCACAGGACAGGAAGACTTGGCATATGTTTGTTGAAGGCCTATGCTCCTTGGGGAGCTAAAGGGTATTGATTGATTGACTCTTGCCAGATCTATTGTTTGAATTGTTTTCATTTGTAGCTTTCCTTCGGAAAATTTTTATGCGCATTTAATGGAAAATTGTACAGTTTTTGAAAACTAATCATTATTTTATTACATGGTTTATTTCCAACTTCCCAGAGGACTACGTATCACCCCCAAAACATTAACCTTTGCTTCGCCTCTGACTAATTAGGGCATAATATGATAGCAGCGTTAATTATATGAGGAAGTGTTAGTTACATGAGAAAACGTTAATTACAAAAGAATACGTTAATTACATGAAAATACGTTAATTACACGAGAAAACTTTAGTTACATTTAAAAAAAAACAATAAAATAGTGCCTCGTTTTGGCGAGGCGCGTCCCGTTCAACCTAGTCGGTTATATTAGGACGCACGTCCAAGTATAAAAAAACTTAAGGTCTGGAGAATATGATAGCAATTAGTTACATGAGAAAACGTTAGTTACATGAAAAAAACCTGCTACATGAGAAAACATTCGAAACATCGTGGACATTAGGAAAAGTAAAGAGACGAATTATGAAAATATTACCAAAAAGCATTTAAAAAGAAGGTAAATATTTATTTTTAGCCAAAGAAAAATATGCCGTTGAATTTACAAAGATAACATAGAAGCAGAAACAGAGAAGAAGTCAAATAATAAGAAAAATAATTGGTTAAGACAGGCAAGCAGCTAGAGGTGGAAGCAGTGGAATGAACGGTTGGACAAAAGGGGAGGGGGTGTTATATACGTTCCTGAAATATTAATTTATTACAAGTTTTATAACGCTTATTATGTCATGTATATTTAGAAGACAAAGGAATTACATAAGAGGCCTCAGGAATTGGTGTTGATGTCCTGCTCACGTAGGGGTACACTGTAATGACAGAACTGACAGATTAGATCCGACAGCACCCATATTTGGGACACTGAATATGGATAAGGGAGAGATACTAATGGCAATTAGTTATAGAACGATACTGTAATCGATGAATCAACCATGCAAAGACTGCTGTAGTTTGGCATTAAACGCAAGATTATCAGGGATAGATATATCTTCTTCTGCTTCTTCTGCTTCTTGGATCCTCAGCTCCTGACTGACAAAGCAGTCAGTGGCCATCACGCCTAGTGGCGTCTAGTAGGGCAGCAACAAACTGTCCCCATTTTGCTCGGTCGGTGCCCCTCCTTCGTGTCGTGCCCCAACTCTGGTTCATACTTTGCATCTCAGCCTCGACTGTTCTCCGCCAGGTTGTCTCTGATCTGCCTCTCTTTCGCCATCCTTCTGGGATCCATAGCATAGCAGTTCTGGTCATGGTGTCAGGGTGCCTTCTGCAGACATTGTCAACCCAGTTCCAGCGTCAGCCTGCAATGATGGTGTGCAGGATGGATATATGAGAGGATGTATTCTATATACATATATATATAACTAAAGCGCAATAGGAGCCATCAGCATTCCTACCCTTTGTCATTGGCTGAGGGAGACTGAGCACCTATGGGTTTTCCCGAAGTGCGAGAAGGTTGATAATTAACAACAATAACAGTAACAGCAAAAAAGATGTATTGTAATAGTACTGATGAATTAGAACAGGCTGTGATTGACGTTTTAGTGCGTCCTCTTCCTCATTAAAAACAACCCGAAATTAGAAGCATTGCCCAGAATATGTGTAACAGTAGTAAATATTGAGAGCAGGGGCGGATCGAGCGTTGGATACATCGGGCACACAGTTATTTTACAGTGTATGCTATTTTAAAGTGAAAAAGTAATCAGGAGCCAATGATTGGCCTGGCAGTCTCGAGCAATGTCAGTACGGTTCTAATTGTAAGAATAATAAAGAGAACAGTAACAACTAATAACGTCTTTTGTCTTACACTTACTCAGCTTTTGAGGCACTGTTGAGGCTCATCGGCGGATATCTTTTTGTCCCCACTGAACAAGCGGTCGGAGAAGAATAAATTGTTACGAATTCGAACTTAAAGCCAGGACAAACCGTTTAAATTATTCACACTTCACATATTAACCTGTAATCTTATTTACGCACCCCCCCCCCCCCCCCCCCCCCCCCCCCCTTCCCCCAAAAAAGCATGCTTCTTGCCTTAGTACGCTTTACTTTAAATCTATGGTCCATGTATTATATACGTCATTTCAGCTACTTATCAATATATCCTACAATCTACCATGATGTTTTAAAAGTTATTCTTTTTTCAAATTATAATTAAGCACTGTTTGCTCAATGTTGTATTAATTTATTGATGTTTAAGCTTGAATATAAAGTTTACTAACTGACAGCGTGAATAATTGCTTTCTTAACGTGTGTGTCGCGTGAAAGTTTCAATAAATGAATGAGAGATTGTATAAAAAAGGTATTTTCACCAAGAGCAGACGCTCAGTGACAGTGGATCAAAATCAAGTCAAGTCAAGAAAAGTATCTCATTCTCAAGAATGAGTAAATTATGAAAGGTAGGGTTTAGACCTATTCAGAGTTGATCTCACAGTTAATAATTCTGTATCTCGTATATCTCCATGGTGGTTTTTAATACAATATTAGAAGTCTGTAAAGATTAAGAACAATATTATTCAGTTCTGCTCAGAATGGGCCAGGTAATATTTTCATTATTCTCTAACATTAATACAAATTACAGCAACTCTGGGAAGGTTAAGGCGTGATGCTGACCACATCCCCCCCTAGTGTGCCGATGGTCAAGAAAATATGGGCCTAACACTATATTCCCAATATGCCACTATGGACGTCTAACTGGATCGTTTAACCTTTTTTTTTGACACCACTATATCCCAAGAATCACGAACAGCCAAGATAAATATTGTCTAAAGAGAAAATAAATCAAACGTATATATAAAACCGATCAAAAACTGTTTACTCGAATCAACCAAGACGAGGATATACTCACCATCAAAGCTGGCAGACGCTGGAGTTAGGCTAGCCACGTCCTCAGAAAAGACACTGATGCCATCACAAGACGAGCTGTGCCATGGACCCCTGAAGGAAAGCGAAAGAGAAACCGACCAAAACCAACCTGGCGGAGAACTGTGGAGGCCAAGATGCAAGGAATGAACCAGAGCTGGGGCATTGCACGAAGCATGGCCGCCGACCGAGTAAAGTGGAAGCAGTTTTTTGCTGCATAATAAGACGTCACCAGGCGTGATGGACAGTGACTGCTTTGACAGTTGGCGGCTAAGGTTCAAAGAATGAGACACAGAAAATACAAGACTGACAGAATTATGCACTAAGTTAAACGCCCTGTATCCAAATAATATTTATACATATGTGTTTATAACAGAATCAAATAACAATGTTGGTAACAAAGAAAACATTAACTTACTTACTTACTTACTTAGTCGTTCCCCTTCTACCGTGAGGTGTAGAGGTTAGGAAGAGAGAGCGCCAGACTATTCTATCGGCTGTCTTCCTCCTGGCCTGGTTCCATTCTAGTCCTCGGTCTTTCAAAGATTGTCTAATGTTGTCCTACCAGCGGACTCTGGGTCGTCCTCGGGATCTGGATCCTTGGCTCTTAGTTTCCCATGCTTGTCGTGGTAGCCGATCTTCTCCCATTCTGCAGACATGGCCAAACCATCTTAGTTGGGACTGTTCTACTTGGGTCTGTAGGGGGTGGCATTTTAGGCCTTGACGTATCGTCTGGTTGCGTACCATGTCTCTTCTTGTTACTTCAACCACCTTCCTCAGATACCTCATTTCTGAGGTTTGGATCTGGCTTTTATGGGTTGTAGTCATTGCCCATGACTCGCATCCGTATGTCAAGACTGGGACATAGGTGGAGCGGTATACAGCCATCTTCGTTTTCTTACCAACCTCTCTCTTGCTGAGGAATCCTCGATTTATGGCCTGAAAAAGTCTCCCAGCTGCTGCTTTTCGAGTGGCCAACTCTTCTTTGATGCCTCCCTTTCGGTCTATAATAGCTCCGAGGTATTTAAAGTGATCGACCTGCTCCAGGACCTGTTCTCCCAGCTTAATCTGATGTCTTCTTTCTTCTCGTGATATCACCATGGATTTTGTTTTAGAGCTGCTTATGACCATCCCTCTCTTCTCCAGCTCTTCCTTCCAGACTTGCAGGTTGGATTGGAGATGTGTCTCTGATTTAGCAATAACGGCAACATCATCAGCAAATGCCAGCTCTGAAATACAGACCTGTCTCATCTTCCAGTACCTCATTGAATATTTTCCTGTCCTCTCCTTACATGCCTTGATGACATCGTCCATGAGGAGTATGAAAAGATAAGGTTACAGGATATCACCTTGTCTTACACCAGTGGTGGACCTGAATTCTTCTGACTCATGGTTTGCCGTCCTCACATAATTTCTGCAAGACTTGTAGAAGCTCTGTATAGCATGAATCAGAGGTGATGGAATGTTCTTCCTTGCCAAACAGTCCCAGAGTTTGTTCCAAGGGACCTTGTCAAATGCCTTTTCCAGATCTAAGAAGCAAAGATGGATCTCACTCTTATACTCAAGAGCCTTTTAACTCAACTGTCTGAGTGTGAAGATTAGGTCTTGAGTACTTCGATGTGCTCGGAAACCACACTGGACCTCATCCATTTGTGGCTCAGCTAGGCGTCTGAGTCTCTGCTCCAGGATTCTAGAGTAGATTTTACCAGGGACACTGAGAAGGGATATGCCTCTATGGTTTTCACATTGTCGGTTGTCACCCTTTTTAAAAATCGGTGTTATTATGGCAATCTCCCAATCCTTTGGTAAGGTCTTGTTGCACCAAGCTGCCTGTAGGACCCTTAGGAGTAATAGGTCGCCTGCTGCTCCCATGTACTTAACCATTTCTGGTGTTATGCCATCATGTCCTGCAGCTTTGCCCATCTTGATTTTCTCCAGTGCTGCCTTCAGTTCTTCCATCTTTATGTCATCTTCATCACCATTGATTTCCTCTTCTGTGCCAGTGGTTATCATTTCTGATGTTTGACCTTGCTCACCATCCAGGAGTTCTGAAAAATATTTTTTCCATCTTTCCATTACTTCCTTCGGGGCAGTAAGCAATTTGCCTTGCTTGTCCTTTATAAATTTGATGGGGCAGTGTTTTTCCTCCCTCATTTTCTTTAGGGTCTTATAGAACAATTTCTGGTTTTCTTGCGCTTTGTTTTCTAGCTTTTCTTCAAATTCTTCCCAGGAGTTCTGTTTTGCTGCTAGCACCTTGTTCTTTGCTTCTGTTCTGAGTATCATATATTCTCTATATTTCTCTGTTTTTCCTGCTGTGTTTTTAGCTCCTAAGTTTTGTTGTCATGCCTTTTTCTTCTCTCTTATTTTCCCTTTAACCTCATTTGTCCACCAAGGTGTCCTCTGTCTCTTGTTCCCAAGTCGAACTTCTCCACATGCTTATGCTGCAGCTGTCTTTATGATGTCCTTGAATTTCAGCCAGAGTGTTTCCAGGTCCTCAGGTTGTTGTTCTTTGTTTCTCACTGCTGTAGCAATAAGCCCCTTATATCTGGTCTTCACTTCTGGCTCTCTCAGCTTGTAGGCCTTAATGCTCGTTTCTCCTGTTCGTTTACTTAGCTTCTTGCGTGATGTTTGGCAGTTCCTAGGCTGAGCAACTCTTTCAGCTGTTCTTTTAATTGTAAGCAGGTAGTGATCACTTCCAATCTCTGGTCCCCTCCAGACTCTAGCATCCCGACATACTTGAATGAGCTCCTCCTAACAATGGCATTGTTGATCACTGACTTCTCATTCTTTGTTGGTTCACACCTAGTGTGAGCATGTATGCGCTTATGGGGGAACTTTGTGTTTCTAATGATCAGATTCTGCTCACTGCAGAATCTAAGGAATCGCTTTCCATTGTCATTGAGAGTTTCTTCTCCATATCTTCCGATAACTCCACCCCATCTAGCATAGTCATTTCCAACTCTGGCATTAAAATCTCCGAGCATGCTAATTTCATCTAGGCATCGTCCACTGTCCTTTGAAGCAGATCGAATAATTCCTCCTTGACCTCTGCTCGCTCATCTTCATTTGGCCCATACACAATGACAAGGTTGACTATGGTTTCTCCTTCTTTCAGCTTTAGGGCCATTATGCGTTCTGAGACAACGTTCCATCCCTTGATATTATCCCTGTGGTTTTTGGCCACAATACATCCCACACCCCCTTTAGCTCTTTCAGATATGGGGACACCACTGTAGAGCAGCGTGTCGCCATCGAGATCCAAAACTCCTTGTCCTTTTTTCTTTGTTTCTGTTAAAGCCAGGATTTCTAGTTTGGCTTAACTCATCTCTTCCACCAGCTCCTCTTCCTTCCCATTTATACTTCTTGTGTTCTAAGTTCCATAAGTCGTAGTCCGTTCCAGTTCGTCGCCTTTAGAATCAGTCCGGTTTTCTCTCTTATATTTCGCATAATCAGGTTTTAAGACAAACAGGTGATTGGCCTGTTGTGCCTTTGCATGGTGGAGGGGCTGCCTCCTTACGGCCTCCATGCAAGCCACCCTCCTCCTTTTTCAGCCGGGCTTGGGACCGGCCTAGGAGGAGTTAGGCTAAATTTCAATTACTTTAATGCTCTTGCAGTATTAGTTTCTAGTCATGATGAGGTTACCAGTTCCATGCACAACCTCATATTAGTCGCCTTTTACGAGTTGCCTGATGGTTCACTAATCCTATTTTCTCTTTGTATCTTCTGAGACCCGCGGGAACTACACGAGCCAGTATCAAATATACCTGGCTCTGTTTAGTTGTACTTTGCTGCGAGTGTCCAGTGACATAACTGTGTGTGAAGAAACTCAGTGTAGATAAACTATACCAAGATAGAAACCCCCACCTGTTTCCTATAGGTTCAAGCAATAGAAAATGAAGAAAGCTGCAGCCTGCCTTCCACTGTACATCAGTAGAAGCAATCCACTCCTCATCGTTGCAGCAGCTTACATTAGAGCTAAGTTCATTGGACAATAACACCTTCACTATGTACCATTCAATACCATAATACCCGCCGTAAGTACGTCGCTGGTCAGTCACATATAAGGGAAGCAATACAATTATTGTCAAAACAATACAATTATTGTCTAACTTTCAACCACAGTTGAAACCCTTAGCTGTGGTTAAAAGTTAATGTACTCTCTCGAAAATAGAAAAGTGCGCAAATGAAGGTGTGCATGAACAGTTTGATTATGGAAAGAAGCCAACAACACGATTGATAAACAGCACATGAACTGCAGACAGGAAGGTGCGGAAATGCAGATTAAATCAACAGACAATCAAGATACTCTTCTGTCCAGTTTCATTCGGAAAAAGCATTTAACTCATCATTTTCTTAAAAATAATCTTAAAATGCAAGCTTTTGATTGTTGTTCTGATACTTTAAACTACATTAAAGGTTATTTTTTCTAAGGCACATATTTTGAGATTGCCTAATCCTCATATTGGTCTACAACTTACACCTACAGAAACCAAGTATCCCATTCTTGAGAATGAATTGCTTGCAATCATCTGGAGCGTAACCAAACTTCAACGATATTTAATTGGCGCCAATTTCACGATCGAGACTGATCAGCGGGCCCAGGCGTTGACTGTAAAAATAAAAGGAAGTTGAGGATAAGGCAAAATTTTAATTAAAAGTATTGCAGACTTGTTATTATGGATCAAAATGATAAGATGGCTGCGATTAAAAACTTGTCAATTTTGACAGGTTATTGCTAGATTGTTAAAATGATTGTACGGTAGAGACTTAGAAAAAGACTTTAAAGAACTTCAGTCAATGAATTAATATTCTTTAGCTCCCCAAGGAGCATAGACCTTCAACAAACACATGCCACGTCATCCTGTCACGTGTCATAGGCCTTCAACAAACACATGCCAAGTCATCCTGTCACGTGCCATCAGCTCAGGTTCTTTACATGTTCTCTTCATCATTATCATTTATGTCACCAGTTCTCTTCTCTGTCTGTTTTTTTTAAAAATCTGCCTTTGTTTCCCCGGGAATTCGAAAACAAGGACTGCATTATAATACTATCAACAGATTTCCCCAGTGGTGTGTCCAATCCATCGCCAATATCTTTTTTCTCATCTCTTTTTACACCGCCATTTGCCTGATTCTTGTATTCAGTTCCACATTGGCGTCTTTTAAAGAACTTACATGTAGTTAAATTATTATAAACATTTATGTTGATTAAGTTAATGTTTCAGTGGGGTACTGGAAGATGAGACAGGTGGGATCTTCTTCTTCTTCTTTCGTTCGCTTGAACTATATTGTCTATATCTGCAATGTTGTTTCTTGTATAAACTTCACTGTCTTTTGTAGTTCATACAGAGGTCCATATAGTTTTGCTTCCAGTGTTGTTTCTCTGGGCCAGTGGGTTTGCCTCAATATATCATATTCGGGGCAATCTTGAAGTACGTGCTCCGCAGTCTGGGGTGCCTGTCCACATGTACACATGGCTGAATTGCCAATCTTGAATTTTGTATACATGTGGCTGCGGAGGCGGTTGTGTCCTGTTCTGAGGCGCAGAATGACTATTTGTTCTGATCTGTTCATAGCTTGGTAGTCATCCTGCGTTGGTGTTGGTGGCTTTCTGATAGATTTGATCATCTTTTTCTACTGGTAGTCCATGCGCTTCTCGCCAAGGGGTTTGTTCTGGCACAGACTTTAGGGGGCTGTTAACTTCAGGCAGGTCTGAGGTTTGTCTACGTAATCGTTTGGCCTGGTGGATAAAGCTGCTTCTTTTCAGTCGCCACATTGCTAGGTTTTGGAATCTGTCCTTCATTGGATGGCTCGGCATACAGAGGAACTTTTCTGCCTGTGTTAGCACTTTCGTGTCTCTGCGTTCTCTCAGTGCTTGTATCCTCCCCATTTTCTCCATCTTCACTATAGGCGTTGATTTCATTGCCCCCGTGATGACCCTAAGCGCCTGGTTTTGCACCTTATCTAGTTCTTGTAATGTGGTGTTTGATGCTGGGCACCACGCAGCTGACCCATATTCCAGGTGTGGTCGTATGCCCTGCTGGTAAACTTTACTAAGTATTTTCCCGCTGGCTCCCCATGTGGTTCCACTTAGTTTTCTCAGGATGGCTAACTTCCTCCTGGCCTTTGTTGCTGCTTTGTTGATGTGCTGCTTCCATGTCAGCCTATCATCGAATGTAACTCCGAGATAGGTGGGTTGTTTATCTTCTCTCAGGAGCTCTTCGTTTATCTTGATAACACCAGCTTTTTGTTTGGGACAGAGGGTGAAGAGCGTAGTGCTGCACTTGTCTGTATTGATGCTGACACACCATCTATTTGCCCATGAGGTTCTTCTTCTTCGATCCTTAACCACCGACCGTCAAATCAGTCAGTGGCCATCACGCCTAGTGGCGTCTTGTAGGGCAACAACAAATTGATTCCACTTTGCACGGTCGGTGGCCATCCTTCGTACAGTGCCCCAGCTCTGGTTCATTCTTTGCATCTCAGCCTCCACAGTCCTCCGCCAAGTTGTTTTTGGTCGGCCTCTCTTTCGCTTTCCTTCAGGGGTCCAAAACATAGCTGTTCTTGTGATGGCATCGGGGTCTCTTCTGAGGACATGACCAACCCAGCTCCAGCGTCTGCCAGCTATGATGGTGTGCATGTCCTCTTGCTTGCTACGAGTAAGCAGATCTTGGTTGGTGATGGTTTTCGGCCAAAAGATGCAAATGAGGTTAAGGATCTCGAAAACAAAACAGGTCCTGCAGCAGGTCGATCACTTTAAATACCTTGGAGCTGTCATAGACCGGAAGGGAGGCATCAAAGAAGAGTTGGCCACCCGAAGAGCAGCAGCTGGGAGACTTTTTCAAGCCATAAATCGAGGATTCCTCAGCAAAAGAGAAGTTGGTAAGAAGACGAAGATGGCTGTATACCGCTCCACATATGTCCCAGAAGAAGACTAGCCCTCCCTCCCCCCCCCCCGTATCTTTTAATATGCCAAATAAAATTAATGTAGTTGTACCATCATCATTACTGCCGTTCGGCTCCTAGTGGAGCATCAAACCTTCATCAAAATAAAGCCAAGCCTTCCTGTCATGTGACATTTCTTAAAGTTCGTTTCAGTGTCTTGTTTTGGAGAATCGGCTGATTTTTTAAAATGAATTGTCTTTCACCGTTGCTAGCTTCCGATTGGCAGAGTGGTTTGAGAGCTGGTTTCTCGCTGCAAAGGGGCCGGGCTCGATTTACGGTATCAACATACTCCAGTCTACCCTGCTGTAAACGGGTACCTGACTTTGGTCTTGAATTAGGAAAATAAAAGCAAGCGAGGAAGGAAACTGG
Organism: Oreohelix idahoensis; assembly: GCA_024509875.1. Taxonomy (NCBI): domain Eukaryota; kingdom Metazoa; phylum Mollusca; class Gastropoda; order Stylommatophora; family Oreohelicidae; genus Oreohelix; species Oreohelix idahoensis. Next base: position 246,806 of record JAMPIV010003054.1, on the reverse strand, counting down.
TCAATCTACCTCTCGATGTTGGACCTAGTATGTTGAAGTCTCTGACACTTCACTCCCCTACGGCAGAGACTAATATGGGAATACGTTTTTCTCCTGATGGATTTAATTTTTTGTTAGTCAGTGGCTGCGCACTATTTCAGTATACCTTTTATTTTAGTCCTGGCGTTTCCATGTTTAGTTTCTTGTTTTTTTGTTTTTTTTTTGTTTCGTATCTAATTTTCGTATTTTTAAATTCCCAACTTTTTTAAAGGATTGTGTCACTCCAACTTCCTTTAACTGGGAAGATTTTTGATACTGGAGCTTCCAGATTGTGTAGCTTATTTAAGGCAATTTTGTTCTTATTGTTTCATTGTTTTGTGCTTGTTTTTTCTCTTTACCATATTTGTTTGTAAGATTATTTGTGTTGATATAACTCCGACAGTGCACGAAATGCCTAACGCTGAGTAAACCTATGCGCTCACTTACTTTTTTGTGTGTGGGATTCATCTTTTTTTCACACCTCACGGTGAGAGACAGCCATGTCATTTTTAGGATAGTCAGGATCCTATTTGGTTCTCCTCTCTTTATCTAGCTCATGTATGGCTCAAAGAATACCGCTTGTATACGGCGGTGGCCACATCCCGGGCAACAGTTTTGGCTGACTGGCTAAAATACATGAGTGGAGTAGGAGTAATCGTACTCAAGGGAATGTCCATCCCTAGTACACAAAGACTGAGACGGTGAGTGAGGCGGAGGAATCTAAGAAGATCAACGGCTCGCAAAGCGGAACAGAAAAGTGTGGGGCGCACTAGAGGCGTGTGGGACATAGAAAAAAGACAACGGCTAGCCACCGTGGAAGAGATTGGGGCCTTACCACATACATCCTACAGAATGGAATGAGATCAGAACAACAAGATAAGAACCGATATGTAGAAAACTCTCTGTCCCCTGTGGAAGAATCTACTGTACAAATTAACAGGGAAGAGGCAACTCCTCTAATGAGTAAGTAAGTATATAATGACGAGTGTTCCTGTTCCTCAAATTCTGTTGAAAGGGAGCATTCTGAGAAAGACGATCTAAAAACTAGTAGGAGGAGCCTAAAAATAGGAACATGGAACGTTAGAACTCTAAACGGAGAAGGAAAGCTTGACAATCTAATATTAGAGGCATCAGACATGAAACTCGATATACTGGGAGTTGCAGAGGCAAGACTTTTGGATACAGGCTACATAACAAGAGACCAATACACGCTTATACACTCAGGAGGAGAAACACATGAAAGAGGGGTAGGAATGTTGATAAAGAAGGAGTTAGAAAAATATGTATGTGGATACTGGACACACAATGACAGAATGATGTTACTAAATGTAAGAGCAAAGCCATTCGAAATATCAATCTTACAAACTTATGCACCAACTAAAGATCATAGCGAGTGTCGTAATTAGATAGGTTTGGGACCCAAGACGCATCAAAAGTGAGGAATGCAGTAAGCGACCCATAGCTTGACTGCCTGCATCAGGGTCAGCGAACTAGAGCTGACCAAGACCCTACTCCACCTCCACGTGGTGGACCTGGAAACAGGCTGCATCCCTGCAGTCTGGCTGGCGAAGTAGGAATTGAAGAGGGAAGGCAAACCCGGTCCTAAAAAATGCCGTGCTGAAGTCGGATGTGTCGGCCGAAAGGCGCAAATACCGCAGCTCCGCTGTAAACGGATACAACGCAACCAACGTCCTTTTCAGGACGAACGAGGAAGAAGAAGATAGGTTTGAAAGTTATTTATAGTCCAGTCTGAGTAGAGTGGATGGTGATAAATACGTGAGAAATAAAGGTGTGAGAAATAGATTTCACGGGTGAATAGTTTAAGGAGAAGATCTGTCTCTGGAATGAGTAAGTGTCTCTAGTCCAGCCTATCTATACGACTATAATTTAGTACAAGACAATCTTTCCCTCCTTATATATGTAAATATAAGTTTAACTACACACACATACAACTATGTGACAACAAGACACGCAAACGTGAAAAATTATGGTTAATTGGGTATGGGTCTGACCAACACACAAAGTTAAGTTTCTTTTGTTGTTTATTATCATTAAACTTGACAACACCAAATATCTAAATAAATGTTAAATAAAATCAGATTTTCATACATAGGAAATAACAGAATAACTGTGCCCTCCCCTTATTGAGAAAAAGAACCCAACAAGTTAATAACCCCAAAGTTCAAAGGTTAGCACTATGTTACAGAATAGACAGTAAAGAAAACCAAAGTTCCTACTAAATGCTACCCAGTAAGTAAACAATTTTTAAGCAAAATCAATGATGATACAGTTTTTGTAACTAAGAAAAATATTCACTCTCTGTCATACGTGGCCACTCAATCACTCCTTACCTACTCTTGGTGATCCCTTGGGAATACAATTATCCTGAATATAAAATTGCCAGTGTTTTATCTTCCAAGTTGGCCCCAGTCCATCCCCTGATAAATAATATTAACAAGATGGACGCCTAATTTGGTGGTTTATTCCTGGATGGACGAATGTCACTTCGAATGGTTAGTGTAGAAACCGAGATCTTGGGTTCACAGTAAGCAGAGGAAAAATACTTCCAGTATTGGGAAACATCTGGTTGCTAATAACTGTTTCAATTGATAAATCATGATAATCCTATCAGCTGGCTCTAGGTGAGTGCCAATTCTGAAACAGCGTAATTCTGGATGATGCACTTGAATACGACTGTCAGTCGTCAGATAATGTTATTGTTCTTTACAACCCCAGTGGGTTGATAAAATTGAACAAAATATTTCTGGGTTTTATTAGTCCAGTTAAATTTACCAGTTAAATGTTTATTTGTCTCTTTGGCCAATCCTGTTCACAAATGAACTTGGGGACGCACCTGCCAAGAAAAAGACAACATTCATCAATCAGTAAATGAAAAAAGGAGGTAAGACCGCTGGACGCCCTTTGATAAGGTCTGCGAGAAATAAACAAAACATTTTATGGAAAAATGCTACTATTCTATATACACACGGACGGGGACAAGACGATCTCTTTTCCACCCCGTCAGTCTTGATTAAATTTAAAAGTCACACGCTGTTTTTAGCCTATCCTATCGCGCGTCGCTTTTCGCCCGCGCTGCAATTTCATGTCGGATGAAGGTATGCAACCCGCCCCTTTGCGCGCTGTAACGATTAGCGTACAATGTCAATTATTATTTAATTATCCTTACGCGCACTTACATAAATATCGCCTGTCGTTAATAGCTATTAAATTGTCGGCGTCTGTTGGTCATCGTATGGTATTAAATAATAGTTACTTATTATAATTACACAAAATAAAATATAACGTGAATTCTATCTTCCACAATCAGTCGCGCCTAGCATGTTTTTTTTTTTTTTTTTTTTTTTTTTTTTTTTTTTTTTTTTTCTTTTTTTTCTTTTTTTCGTACGCCCGCTAATACTCGAGGCGAAATCTCAGGTTATTATTTATGTCTAACCTGACATTGATTTTACGTGAGTATCCCTTTATTTCTTGTACAGAGACAGGTGTCCCTCGCCATTCAGGCAAATACTCGCCGATTTCGGAGGTACCCATTGCAGCTTGGTCGGCTCAGGAGCCGCCAGTCCCTGGTCGACGACACTCCTTCAAATGTCCTCGCCAGGTCTCGAGTTAATCCAGTCCAAATCCCGGTTGACGAAAAATCCTCAAATGCCGTCGCCCGGGTTTGATCCTGTATCACCCGGTCGCCAGAGCGGTGTTGTAACCACTACGCTAGCGCGGCTCCTAGCATGTAATATCAGTCAGCTAAACCGTATCTTTTGTGTGAGAAATCGGGTGGTTTAAATTAACATTACAACTGAAACATCTGGTATAGAACAGCTACTCGTTATTATTTCACTGGTTGTAACAGCTAGAACTCTAAGTGAATTAAAATGGTAAAAGCTTTAACACTTTAACATTTAAGCACTAATTTATATTACCAGAATACCAGAATGACAATCTCCACGAATACTATTAACACATCTTCCACAATGGTTCTAGACTACGTGATTAGACTATCTGAAAAATTCCGAGTGACAACTGATAGCTGGTTTCGGAAGACAGTTTATATATCGTCATGTTTATCTGATCTCTAGAGGATGCTACTTTTCCCATTACCATGTGTATCGAGAGAATCAGAAAACTAAGTTCCCCAGATAAAAGGCTTTCACAGTCGCTCTGTCAGGCGTTGCTAATCGACATCAGAGACTTAAAATCGTGTATCGGGTCCTCGGAGATTTTGACCGTATCTGAAGATCAAAGAGTTAACTCCCTTCTCTGTGTACGAACATCAAAGGGCCCTCAGGGAAATATTTTTGCCCGAGCGCTACTTCAAAAAGGTCCGGTGTTTTTCCACGTGCAGTCTGTCAGAGATCCGATGATTGACAGATCAGCTCGCGTGAGAAACTTGATAAACAAACGTGATTCGCTCCCTGTTATGACTGGCAGGTTGCGAAAGTTGGTATACAACTTCGTTTGTTTATGTTCAAGGAAAAGAGGCGTGGATGAAGAATAAGCTTGTGTGAGTAAGATAGGCAGAAAAATGCATGGTTTTGCTTGCAAATCATAGAACGCTACGAGGTCACGAAAGATTGTCAGATACTGTAGGCTATGTTTCCATTATACGTCACAGCGAGGAAGAAATAGAAGAATACTATGAAGAGCTACAACACACACTTAAACCAGTAAAATCTACAGATGTGTTGATAGTAATGGGTGATATGAATGCAAAAGTAGGAAAAGGAAAATACAAGAAAATAGAAGGACAGTATGGATTAGGGACAAGAAATGATAGAGGAGACAGACTTATCCAGTTCTGTGAAGTAACCAGCTGGTCATATGTAACACCTTTTTTGAACACCACCCAAGGAAATTATACACATGGAACAGCCCAGGAGATGTAACAAGAAATCAAATTGACTATGTCATGATAAAACATAGGTTTAAGAACAGTGTCACAAGTGCAAAGATACATCCTGGCGCCGATATAAATTCAGATCACAATCCGGTCGTCATCAAAGTAAATATAAAGCTGAAAAGAACAGAAGACAGGAGGAACCCCAGATATAAATATCAGCACTGAAACAACCAGATATAAAACAAAAAAATCTAATCGACGTCAAAAATAAATATCAACAGTTACTGACATAAAGCATGGAGCAGTATAGAAGAGAAAACCCAGAAGAAAAAGTAACCACAAAATGGGAATGCTTAAAAACAAGCATACAATCAGCAAATGCAAATTTTCCTAAAAAGGAGTCTAAGAAAAATCAAATTTGGATGGCAGATGACATCTTGAGTAAAATGGAGAAAGAAAGAAAGCAAAAAACACTCCAGAATATAAAACAATAGACAATGACATACGTACTATGTGTAGACAAGCAAAAGAACGGTGGATAGAAACAAAATGCAAGGAAATAGAAGACTTGGAAGCAAAGCACATGACAAGAGATATGCATGAAGAAATAAAGAAATTATCAAACAGGTCGCGGTTTGCACAAGGAGGAAGCTGTATCAAGAACAAAAATGGTGTAATCTTACTTGATGAAAAAGACGTATCAAACAGATGGGCAGAATATGTAAAAGAACTATTCGAGGACAACAGAGGTAAAAAACCATCATCAGATTCTAATGAAGGCCCAAACATTCTCAGATCAGAAGTAGAGAATGCCATAGATATATTACAAAAAGGAAAATCAGCAGGCATGGACAACATAAAAATGTAAATGATAGAATCCCTGGAGAGCTTTGGTATAGATACAATCACAGATCTATGCAACGATATATACAATACAGGATATATACCACATGACATGAAGACATCAGTCTTTATAACATTGCCCAAAAAACGTAATGCAACAGAATGTTCAGACTTCAGAACAATCAGCCGGATGAGTCATGCAATTAAGATACTGCTCAAAATCATATAGGAAAGAATAAAAAGTAAGGTAGACAGCGAAATCCAAGAAGAGCAGTTTGGTTTTAGACGGAACAGTGGGACAAGAGAGGCAATATTTTGCCTAAGAATATTAGCAGAAAAATATACAGAGGTCCAAAAAAGTATGTGCATGTGCTTCATTGACTATAAGAAAGCTTTTGACAGAGTCCATCATGAGAAAATAATTGAATGCCTCGAAGACATAGGTATTGATGGAAAAGATATAAGAATACCCAGTAACCTTTATTGGGAGCAAACTGCCACAGTAAGATCTGGAAGGAATTATTCACCATACATAGACATAAACTGCCATCAATGGTACCTATACCTTGTAGCGGTATGGCAGCTTGTGTACCCTGACAATCCCCAGAGCTATGCCAGTGGGAGTTTTAATCCTGGTAGGTTCAACCAAGCTGGACTGGTCTGCGTGGGTAGGGGTCAGACAAAAGCTGGTACCCTGGTCCACCAGGTTGGGGGTTTTAGCACAGGGCCGACACCCCTGTCTATGTAAAAAATCGCACATGTTACGGAAACGGCAACAAATGAAAAAACGTTGATGCGGGACGGACATACGGAGTCTCAGGCTCGTATGACTGACAGTGGTGAAAGCCGAAAGAAAGCCACTGGCATGAAAACGGATGCCCAGACTGCAAAACACGAAACCAAAATTGGTTTTTGGAATGTCAGAACTGTGAATGAGGCAGGAAAGCTGAGACAGATCACAGCAGAGATGAGGAACTACAAACTACATATCCTGGGAATTAGCGAGAGCAGATGGACAGGGATGGGGAGAATAAAAACAGCTACAGGGAAAACAGTACTTTATTCTGGTAGAGAGGATTGTCAGCACAACGAAGGTGTAGCCATTATCCTGAAGAAAGGAATGGAAAGGTCTTTACAGGAATGGAAACCCATTAACAACAGATTAATAAGAGCAAGGCCCAATGGGCTGATCACCCGTTGGCTTGTCACACCGATTACGGAAACAACGGCAGAAGGATCTATTTGTTGTTGCCCTAAAGACGCCGCTAGGCGTGATGGGAAACTACAACAGAGAAAATCAATCTGATGTTGCCCTTAAGACGCCACAAGGCGTGATGGCCTCTGACTGCTTGGTCGGTCTTTGGCTAAGGACGGAAGAAGAAGAAGAAGAAGAAGAAGAAGAGCAAGACTGAGAGGGAGATTCACCAACATCACAATTATACAATGCTATGCACCAACAAACGACAGCGATGAAGAGATCAAGGACGAGTTCTATCAACAGGTACAAAAGGAAATGGAAACTACACCCAGGTACGATCTTATTATAGTAATGGGAGACCTAAATGCGGAAGTTGGAACACACAATAATTATAACGAAAGAGTAATGGGGAAATGCGGCAGTGGAACAGTAAATGAGAATGGGGACAAATTAATAAGCTTCTGCAGTATTAACAACCTGGTCATTGGAGAAACACTTTTTCAACACAAAGAAGTGCACAAGTTAACATGGGAATCACCTAACGGACGAGACCAAAACCAGATAGATCACATAATGATCAATGGCAGATGGAGACATGCACTTCAAGACGTGAAAGTAAGAAGATGCGCAGATGTGGGAAGTGATCATCACCTAGTAGTAGCAAGACTGAAGGTGAAACTCAGAGCTGCTGGACCACTTGCAGTCAAACAGAAAAGATATAACATCATGAAACTTAATGACCCCATCACCAGAAAAGCGTTCGTGGTCGACGTAAAGAGACGATATCTGATTACCAAAAACAGAGACCGACGATGTCGACTAGAAATTCAACACCAGCTCAACAATATACAAAGAAAGCAGCAAGTCATGCTTGGGATTCCAGGAAAGAAAGAGCCAAGACTGGATAACACTAGAAACGCTAAACACCAAAGCGAAGAGAAAGGAAATGAAAAGAAAGAAAACAGAAGCTAAGTCTCCTAGGTTAAAGGCAATATATGGTGAACAGTACAGTCAGCTGGACAAGGAAGTAAAACGTCAAACCCGTGCTAACAAAAGGACATTTCTGGATGACCTTGCAAGACAGGCAGAAGAGGCAGCACTGAGAAATGAACAAAGCACAGTTTATAAAATAACTAAAGCTATCAGTGGAAAACGAGGTGCAAACAACATAACGTTAGTAAGAGACAAGCAAGGAAATCTCATCACCACAGCACAGGGGCAGGAAACAAGATAGGCAGAGCACTTCAGAGAAACACTGAATAAGGAATCACCAGAGACTCGGCTGAATGTTCCTGAGGCTGAAAGTGACTTAGACGTAAATACAGACATTCCACGAAAAGAAGAAATCATCACAGCTATCAAAGGGCTAAAAAAAATGTAAAAGCGCCTGGTCACGGCAATCTAAATGCTGAGCTATTCAAGACAGACCCTGAACTAGCAGCAGAACTATTAGAACCACTATTTGCACAAGTCTGGGAAACTGAGACAACACCAACAGAGTGGAGTAAAGGAATAATTGTCAAATTGCCCAAGAAGGGCGACCTTGCAGACTGCAACAACTGGAGAGGAATTACCCTCCTCTCAGTTCCCAGCATAATACTAGTCAGGATAATCATCCAGAGAATTTCAAAAGCAGTTGACCATAAACTGAGGAAAGAACAAGCGGGCTTCAAAAAGAAGAGAAGATGTGCAGATCATATATTTACCCTCAGGAACACTATAGAGCAGTGCTCAGAATGGTAGAGACAGCTGTACATTAACTTTGTTGATTTTGAAAAGGCTTTCGACAGCATACACAGGGACAGCCTATGGAAAATTCTGAGGGCTTATGGAATTCCCAGCTGCATTGTTTCCATCATAAAAAGCCTGTATTCTAACTTTACGTGCAGTGTTGGATTGAGTAATGTAACTTTCGAAGTGAAAACAGGAGTACGACAGGGATGCCCCTTATCAACAACATATTCAAGACATAACCGATAGACTGAATAAGTATGGCCAGCAGGTTGGCCTGAACATCAATTTGAAGAAGACAGAGGTCATGACACTAAATGTGGGCAATCCTGAGCCAATAACAGTAAGGAACCAGAAGTTAGAACAGACAAACACATTTACTTACTGTTAAAGTCAGTTTCTTTTAAGCTTTATATGTAAACTTTTTTATGGTCTAAGGGAGTTAACTGGTTGTAATACTTTTGAGACAGGTCTGATTTAGTTGTTATCTCCCTTGACTTGCCATTTAAGATTTTCCGTTCGAAGAATTTTCTTGAACAAGTTTTCGAGAACGTTAGCTCGTGTGAGCTAAACTCACGTCACGCGTTGATCGGCGCATGCGTGAATGATAAGCGGGAACTGATATGCGATATCTCGTGACAGTTCGCTCTGGACGCTTGACCAGGGAGGTCAGCCATGTTTCTCTGACTGTAATCAGGGAACAATGTCCTCTGTGTGATATAGAAATGTTTGAGATTCTTCCCTGTGATAATTCTGACATATTTCTGAGAGCCAAGGATGGCGTACGTTTTTTGTGTCTTATTCTTGGATGACAGTGAAGGTAAAAATACCCTTTAAACTATTTTTTGTAGCCAAGAACTTTGTATGATGATGCTACCAGCCCAAGATGGTTGGCTGACATTGAGGTGACTTTCACCCGGCGCGGAGGAGAGTTTATGAGTATATGGATATTGTTATCTTGCCAAAGATTTACATGAATTATTTGTCAGAGGACACACAGAGTATTATATGGAAGCCCGACATTTAGGCGGCTTATATTGGTAAAGAATTATATGACTTGTTTGTCAGAGGGAAGACAAAGAGATTATTTATAGTACTACTTAGCCATGAACCCATTCGGCTTATTTACTGATTATTGGAGAGGACAAAGAGATTATTTATAGAGCTACTTAGCCATGAACCCATTCGGCTTATTTACTGATTATTGGAGAGGTCAAAGAGATTATTTATAGTACTGCAAAGCCAGGGAAAGGCTGGTACATATATGCGCCATTCAAACTTTATATGGCATCTGTTGTAGCGCCATGGAAGGCGAAAAGATTATTGATATTGCCTAGAGCCAGAAACTTTATACGGCATCTATTATATCGCCGGAGAAGAAAAGGTGGAGAGTATAGGTATACGATGTGTTTCCTTGATGTTCTTTCAAACTGTAATTTGTGATAGTGAATTGTTACTATGTACCTGGGCACTGTTTGCCAGGATGTTCACGTGACCTGTCTTGTACAATAAACAGTGTGTAGACATTCCAGTAGTTACTTCAATGTGTGCAGCGATGTGGGTGGATGATTAGTGACTTACATTAATACTACACAGCATTCGCGTCCATAGACAGCTATACACTCACACCTGGTCGGCTACCAGTAAGCCCGACGGATTCTGATTGAATTTATCAGTGGCACACAAATATAATATCTTATCTACATCTGGAAGTACCCGGCGTTGCCCGGAGGTCTTACACCATGTATCTATGATTGTGATGTCTAGCAACTCATCCATCAACACGACACCCCTTTATGAGTGGTAGCCTGTGGGGCTTATGGATGTTGTGTCCTGTGTCCTTTTCAACAATGAAGCAGCCACTTTTAACAGCATACTTTCAAATGCAAACCATACACACACATGCAACAGTGGCCTTGCAACACTTACCTAGGACTGACGGCGGAACAAGCAAGGACCTTAACAGCAGAATGAATAAAGCGAGAACAGCCTTTGCTGTTCTCAACAACATTTGGAAGTCTTCCCAGTACAGCACAAACACCAAATTAAGACTGTATGAGAGCTGTGTACTTTCTGTGCTTCTCTATGGTGCGGAATGTTGGAGAGTAACAGAGAAGGAAATGTCAAAACTGTCCTCCTTCTACACAATCTGCCTAAGAAAAATTCTCCGAATCTTTTGGCCAAACACCATCAGCAACCAAGAACTACTTATTCGGAGTAACCAGGAGGACATGCACACCATCATAGCTAGCAGACGCTGGAGTTGGGTTGGCCACGTCCTTAGAAGGGACCCTGATACCATCACAAGAACAGCTATGCTATGGACCCCCGATGGAAAGCGAAAGAGAGGCCGACCAAAAACAACTTGGCGGAGAACTGTGGAAGCTGAGATGTAAAGAATGAACCACAGTTGGGGCACTGTATGAAGGATGGCCGCCGACCGAGCAAAGGGGAATCAATTTGTTGCTGCCCTACAAGACGCCACCAGGCGTGATGGCCGCTGACTGCTTTGACGGTTGGTGGTTATGGATCAAAGAAGAAGAAGACATAGACATAAAAAGAGGTGTCAGACAAGGTTGTGTGCTGTCCCCCTGCCTATTTAATCTATACACCGAAAAATTTTTCAAACAGATACAGGAAATACCAGGACTGAACATCAGTGGAAGGTCAATAAACAACCTTAGATATGCAGATGATACCGTTTTGTTAGCTGAAAGCAAACAGGAGTTACAAGAACTAGTGAAGCAAGTGAACAGTATTAGTCATGAATATGGACTCGACATTAATATTTGTAGCAAGTTTAATTTGCTGGAGAGGTTATGATGTTATAAGAAAGAAAGATTGCAATGTATGTGTCAACCGTGTGAGGTCAAGCTATGTAAGACCCTGATTCTAATAGTTGATGAAAATGATGATGAGTGTCAGGGTACCTAACGCTACCTCTCTAGATCTCACACGGTGCTGTATTTTATTTCTAGTGTGTGGTGTTTGATGTGACTAGTGTCTAGGGAATGCAATGAAATGATGATACATCAAAACAAAATACTACAACACACTAATAGTAAAGTAATAAGTCTGTGGTTTAAGTTTTCTTAGAACATGAATTCTTTTTTTGTACAATTTTAATCTGCCTGTCCTGCCATCTCTTTTGGACAGGTCTTTGAAAATGAGGAAAATATATTTTACACCAAATGATTAACTAAAATGGGACTCTTTGTCCAATAAGAATAATAATAATATATTGTTCCTGTAGGTGTATTCACAGACTGTTAGTTAGTACCTAATAGTGAAGGTCATTATAGGAGGAGCTGTTGTTATCATCATGCCCCCTATCTTTATAGTTAATTTTGGGGAAAAACACACTTTATTCAGATGGACTGTCAGATGTCCCAGCTAATGGCACATCACCTTTTTCTTGTTATGTAGATGAAAATGTCCAACACTGCTCTGCAGAGAATATGTCAACACCCAGAAGCTCCTTCTGGTTACTTGACGACAATATAAACTTTCACTGGAGACTGTTGGTCTTCACAAATTTTCATCAGGTTTCCTGTCACCGGTTGGTAACAGGAAACAAAACCCTGCAATGAAAAGGTCACCCTGTCCTTTTCATCTCTGATTTAGATTCCCATTAACTATTTATACATGATATGATGGGGGTCAGCCTCGTGTGCATACAAGTGCACCAGCCCCTAACTCATATGACTTCACCTTACTGTGACCACACCTCAGGTCCATATGGCCGATACGCCACTGTAATTTTACATAGTTTTCTTCAATACAATAACGTGGAGTAAACACATCTCCTTCTGTATGATTTTCTTTTCTTAACTATCAACGCTCTAGGCATGTTGATGAGTGTTCATGGAACACAGAGGCTTGCTAACATATTATGATATAATAATAATAATCAATAACAACATTCAAACACAGTTCAATATGAGGACTCAATACTTTTTGCTCCCGGCATGTCCTTCACTTTTCCCAGTAGCAGTATCTAGCTTTTTGCAGTTTTAATAAGGCATAAAAATAAATAAATCATTCTTACCACAAATTCAATGAAATATAACACAAGTGACGATGACTGGCGAATATGGCCTCAGTGTCTCTGCCGTTGTTCAGACTGTTAATTTTATTTATTTATTTTACAATTAACACTTCTGTTCTCATCGTACTTGGATACATAACATTTTCTATACAAATGGCCACGAGCCTTCTAAGCTTTTGCTAATATCTATTTGGGCGGCCAATGAAATCAGGCGACTACCAAATTTTGAATTTATTTTTGAAAAGTAAAAACAAAACCCCAAACATACTATGAGTCTCGTAGTCCATTGGTCAGTCTGCCTTAGTTATGCCAATGCAAAAAGATATTTAGTTTTGGGCTAACATTTTCCTGCCTCTCCCTTTACTCCTTCTAATATATTATAAGGACTATGTTTTTATAGGAAATAATATTAATTTTATCCTTCCAAACTATCCTTTTAGAGACGGAGTGACGAAAACGTGGGCGGGTGTGGGATAGGCTTTCATTTTCTCTAGCGCGAACACTTTTTAACATACGGCTAGCCTCGAGGCATCGGTGATGATGTCGGGCAATAAACACGGGCTTTATTTAGTTTTTCTTCTACTTTTTGACTCTTTAGTTAAATATTAATGAAATTTTGATCTATTTGTATCACTGATCTCACCACACATCCCCCCTGTTAAGAACATGCACCCACGTGCTAGTTTACAATCTGTGATATACATTAGATCAACTAACTCAACTACTCTATATGATTATTCTGGGTTTCTTCTGGAGGGTGTATACTTAAAAAGTCTGCCCCAACATTTTGCGAACCCGGAATATATTCAATGGTGAACGAATATGGTTGAATGAGTAAAGACCACCTTAGCAAACGGGTATTCCCATGTTTTGCCTGTGCCAAGAATACTAACGGCTGATGATCTGATTGGACCACAAAAGTTCTACCATATAAATAGATCTGGAACTTCTTAATCGCCTAGACTAATGCAAGACATTCTTTTTCAATTGTAGAGTAGTTTTGTTCAGCTCTGTTTAACTTGCGACTGGCATAAGCGACTGGGTTTAATTCCCCATTTGGTGAAGAGGACCTCTGTAACAAAGTGGCTCCCAAGCCCACTTTACTAGCGTCCGTTCTTACCACGAATTCCTGAGTCAAATCAGGTAATTTCAAAATCGGCCTGCTAGTGAGTTTTTCTTTTAACTCATTATAAGCCAATTCGCACTGTGCCGACCATTCAATCATATCAGGTTTTCCTTTACGAGTCAAATCTGTCAGAGGCGCACACACAGAATTAACGTTTTTAATATATTTTTGATAAAAGCCACAAAGTGACACAAAAGATCGCACATCTTTCTTGGTTTGTGGTCTGGGTGCTCTCTGCAATTTGTCTAGATTCTTGGGATCAATGGTCATGCTACCCTGATGTACAGTATGTCCCAAGAATTCTAGTTCCTTACATCCTATACAACATTTCGTTGGTCTAGCAGTCAAGTTTGCCTCTCTGAGTCTCTCAAACAGCATGTTCAAAGAGTTAACATGGTCCTCAAAAGTTTCCGTCGCGATAAGAATGTCATCCATGAAATTAGAGATGCATGGATTTTTCAGCGGTTCAAACAGTTTTCGCATCATTCTGGAAAACACACTCGGCGCATTTTTCAACCCAAACTGTAACATGTTGAATTCATAATGCCCTTCCGATGTGCTAAACGCCAGATAAGGTCGAATCTCAGGCTTCAGTGGGATTTGGTAATACCCTTTACTGAGATCTACCTTGGAAAAATATTTTGCCTTATTCAGTCTGGCAAACAGTTGGTTAGTATCAGGTAATGGATCCACCTGACTTTCTGTGATAGCATTCAGTTTCCTGTAATCTATGCACAGTCTATGTTCCCCAGATGGTTTTCTCAACAAAACCACACTAGAGCTATAAGGAGATTCACTGTGAGAATTATTCCCTTCTTGTAACAAATAATCTATCTCCTCTTTCAAAGCTTTTTCCTTTTCGAATGGGATAGAATAGGCCCTCATACAGATGGGTGTTGGGTCTAGTAGTTTCATATCATATTGCAACAAATTGGTGTGCCCCGGCTTATCCGTTAACACGTCTGTATGTTTCTCCAGAACCTTTTGAATCTTCTCCCTCTGTCCTTTTGTCAGGTGATTACTGATTTTCACCTGTGCAAACGTTTCACTGGGTTTCAGTGGATATTCAAAAGAGTTGAGAGGATCATTTTTCATTTCGGTTGCTATGGCTAAGGTCATTAAGTGTGTTCCTTCCAAATTACTTCTTTCTTGGTTATTTCTTTAGGAGGGTCACGTGATAGACTTTTTCCTTTCCCTGTCTTGTCTATCTTGTAGTTTGTTCTGGATACCTTTTCCAAAACTGTATATGGACCTTGCCATCCGATTTGAAGTTTATTGCTACTGCCGGGTAGTAGAAGAAGCACCTTCTCCCCTACAGCAAGCTAACTATCCTTCGCTTTCTTATTGTAATATGCAGCATGTTTCTTCCTGGCTTGTCTTAAGTTATCATTTGCAATTTTCCAGCCAGTTTTAAGACGAGTGGTCAGCTCCTTCACATATTGATATGATGAGGTAACAGTCTCTTCTGCCTTCTCATCGGTCCACGTCCTCAATAAGGCTTCCAATGGACCTTTTATTGGCCTCCCAAATAACAGGGTTGCCGGTGCCATCCCGGTCGAATTATGTGGAACTTCTCGGTACGCAAACAACGCAGCGGGCAAATATTGGTCCCACGTATCCGGTTTTTCATGTGCCAACTTCCTCAGGATAGAAATGAGAGTCCCATTGAACCTCTCTACCTGGCCATTCCCTTGGGGGTGGTACGGACTACGATGGAAGTGCTTGGCTTGGAAGATCCTGAAAACTTCCTCAGTTAGTCTCCCCTTGAACTGTGATCCATTATCAGTCAATATTTGGTGAGGGAAACCTAACCTAGTGAATATGGTGAGTAATGACTCTACCAAATGTTTCGAGTCGATTGATGACAGGGCTACCGCCTCTCCCCACATAGAGCAAGTGTCCACCAGAGTAAGGATGTAACTGTTCCTCCTCTTGGTACGTGTGAGAGGTCCCACAATATCCATTGCAACTATTTCAAAAGGGGTTCCCACTATTGGCATCTCCCCTAGAGTTGCAGGTGCAGTCCAATGCTTTGGAGCTACCCTTTGACATTCTGGGCAGGATTTTACATATCTCTTTATATCTTCCGTTATTCCTGGCCAAAAATAATGACAAGCTATACGCTGTCCTGTTGCGCTAATCCCCATGTGACCACTGAACGGGATAGCATGTCCTAACTCCATTACCTTTTCCCTATATGAAGTGGGAAGGACCAGTTGTCCGTGACCATTTGAACCAGTTCCGGTCTTCCTATATATGAGTTTATTCTTCATATAAAATTCTCCTTTATTAGGAGGGGTATGGCATTTTGGGAGTTTCTTAAAACACGGCTTCAGTGACCTATCCTCAGCCTGTGCCTTCCTCGTCTCCTCTGGATGAGTATTTATAGGTTCATTTTCTTCCTTCTTCGACTGTGAGCTGGTCTGCACTGTGGCCATAAACACAGGTTGTAAAGTGCTGTTGTTTCACTGGCCACTACTGTAGAGTGGCCACCACTGTAGAATACTGTAGTATAATAATTATTTAGTGATGTATCGTGTCTCTGCAGTGTTACCAGGCATGCTGTAAGGTACTGCTTTCATTCTCCTTACGCCAACCAGTGGCGAATCTGATGGAGGCTCCAGGGGAAGCAAAGGTCAACTCAACCGACGCAGGATTGTATCTAGTGGCCATGTTGATGTAGTGTGAGAGTGGGAAATACGCGAATGGTGTACTGTTCGATGTAGTTGACACTTGATAATGTTTCACTCACACTCTTGTACAAGTCAATGATGTTAGGAACCGCTGTTGACGTTTCTATGCTTTTAATGGCGGACTATTGCCATATCTCCTAACTGACTGAACGCATCATTGGGTGTGTGTGTGTAAACATACAAAGAGAGTTCACTGGACGAACCTTTTCTTTGGCTAAGTTCTCCAGCTATATATATTGAATATTTAGGTAACAAAGTTAAACCACGATAGGGGTTTTAATCTTAATGAGATCTCCGTGCCACTGTCTGAATAGTAAGATTCATGATCCGTTCTCTGGACAGTGATCCATAATGATGAATGGAATACAAAATGGCTTCCTTCCCTGAGTTTTCGCTCACTCGCCCAGCGGGAGGATAATCATAAGCCAGAGTTAATTCATAACTTGTATATATAGACTTTCCTAGAGTTTCCATACAGTCCCTTAGTCAGAAGGTTGCTTCATAAAGACATAAGCGCTGATGGAACCTGTCATCTTCATCAATCTATATTTAAACGACCAACGATGCTCGAAAATACGATGTTTCATCTAGGTCTAACCATAAGGAGATCATCAAAGGAAAAAGGGTCTGGCTTTACCTGGAGTCCGAATCTAAACATAATGAAATACATGAGAAGAGTCTCTGACATAGCACTCTCGCAGAGACATTCCTTCCTTATGGAAAAATCATCCACAAATCACTTTTAGCCTCTAACAGGACCAGCCCTAGAAAACACACACCCGGCCATTACGACCAGCTTCTTCGGAACTCACTACAACTCTCTAGGACAACGGATACCTCCGCCAGAGTTCGGTATAGTCCGACCTTAGCATACGAAGATATACAATATAGGACTGAATCTTCTTGTACTAGACAAGTAATACATATAAATTCAGGCCATAAACATATTGAACAAGATCAATCTATTTTCTGGCCCTAACAAACGAGAACTGACATGACTTCCATATTCATACGCCGAATCAATATCAAGAGAGATCATCCATATAATCAAACGTATAAATCAATCATGGATTATCTCGCTTTCCCAAGGGAAGCATTTTCGTACACAAATAAATACAAATATATATTTTCCCTATTAAATAGACATATCATATTTTTGTAATCTGTGCATTCAAAAATATGTATGCAACAGATTACCACCACCCCCCCCCCCTTCCCCGGGGAAAAAATGGTACATTTTTTTTTTAAATACATCCAGGAGCAACATACAATAGGCTCACAACGCACGAATAACAATGCGCAGATGATAAGCATTCCAAATAAATGTAACGCCTAATGTAAGGCTAAGTCGTCATATGGCACGACAAGTGAGAATATATCTCAGGAATCAGAGAAAGTTTTTTCCTGAGTATAAATATTTCCAGAGAGGTGTCACCAACGCATACTACAACACTGGCAATGCCACAATTTCTACACTAGTTTATCCAAAAATTTCATCTTAGGTATTTTAACATCATGATTATCAAAGACGAAAAAAACATCCAAAGATCAGCGGTGAATATACATCAATGAACTGCTAAGTAGTGATACAATCAATATATATGATATATTACTTATGTATACACATTTTAGCATAGCAAAAAAAACTGTAGCAAAGTTAGACATGTTAGAAATCTCAGGATCTAACAATTAGGAATCATGTGGGCATCTAGACAAAATGTCTGCCATCACATTTTCTGACCCACGGATAGCTCGCACCGAAAAATGAAAAGGTTGAAGAGCAATCGCGTATCGCGTTGATCTCGCGCTCTTCAGATTTTTACTCTGAATAGCAGTAAGAGCTTTCTGGTCAGTTTCCACAATGAAATGCGCGCCAAGAAGAAATCTTTGAAGTTTAAGGATTGACCAAACCATAGCCAATAATTCACGGTCTAGGACGAGTAATTCTTCTCTGCGGCATTTAGTTTTCGAGAAATATACATCACAGGATGCAGAGTTCCAGAGTACTCTTGCATTAGTGCTGCTCCAATCCCTGTGGATGAAGCGTCACTCCGAAGAACAAATGTCTTATCCTTAGTAGGTAACACCAAGATAGGTGAAGTGGAAAACATAGTTTTAACCTTATCTAAAGAGGATTGACATTCTTGAGTCCAATGGACTATATTAGGAGACCCTTTCTTTAGCAAAGAAGAAAGAGGTGACATGATTGAGGACAGATTCGGAATGAATCGTCCATAAAATTGTATGAGACCTAAAAGACTTCGCACTTGCTTTTTAGTCTTAGGAATCGAAATGTTAAGTATCTTACTTGTATTATGGTCTTCTGTTTTTAGGAAACCATGACCAACACGGTGACCTAAAAAAGATATCTCGCTAAAACCAATACAGGCTTTAGATGGTTTCGCTGTCAGGTTATGCTCGCGTAAGATAGACAATAGTTCATTTAACCCGTTATAGTGATCTTTCCAAGTATCACTGAAAAGACAGATGTCATCAAGATATGCAATGACATCTGAGCGATGAGATAGGATTCGACGCATCATGCGTACGAATGTTGCAGGGGCGTTCATAAGGCCAAAAGGCATGAAATTCCATTGGAATAGACCCCTAGGTGTCGAAAAAGCAGTAAACGGCTTAGCGTGTTCGGATAGTGGAACTTGCCAATATCCCTTAGACAAATCAAGTTTAGTGAAGAAATGAGATTTCGATAGTCTTGTAAGTAGCTCTTCTAGTAAAGGCATAGGTTCAGCATCAAATTTCGTCACTTGGTTCAATTTGCGATAATCAACGCAAAGACGTATGTTATTGTCTTTTTTTTCGTACAATAACCATCGGCGAAGAATATGCTGATGTGGATGGTTCAATTATTTCCAAATCTATCATTTCATCCAACTCTTTCTCTACCTGTGCTTGAAAATGTATCGGGATAGGATACGGTCTGACCCTTATAGGATTATGGTCAGTAAGAATAATGTCATGTTCAATGACATCAGTTTGACCAGGAATGTCAGTAAGGACATCCTGAAATTGCTGTAACATAATAGAAACTTGTTTCTGTTCTCCTGGAGATAATTCGGGAGAAATCGCAACATCTTTCCATGATTCATTAGAATGAAGTGGAATCATCGGAAAAGGCAAATTCACATTCAAGAAACTCGTTTCCTCATCCTGTATTACTGACAGTGATGAGTAATGCCCATGTTGGACTGGAGAATCGTCCGTTGCCTGGAAAACAGGTTGTAAATAATCCGGACGTTCATGGAATTCCGTAAGCATGTTGATGTGGAAGGGTTTATGCTTCCCATCAATATCGACAATATAGTCGACATCGGAAACTTTTGATATTACATCATATGGACCTTTCCAAGAAATAAGAAGTCTGTTTTCCCTACAAGGTAGTAAGACAAATGCTTTGTCTCCTGGACAAAGTTGTCGTAAGCATCTCTTCTTATTGGCAAATTGCCTTGCCTTCTGTTTCACAAATTCAGAAGAAGCAGTTGCCAATTTGCATGCTTCAATAATCTTGTGTCTAAGCGCAAAGACATATTCGTAAGAGGATTTTGTGTCATCGACAATATTATCAGCAGTTATAAGATCATGAAGTAAGGACATAGGACCTCGCGGTTTCGCGCCAAAGACAAGTTCAAAGGGAGAAAATCCTGTATGTTCGTTGGCGACCTCTCTGTATGCAAAGAGAGCCGCGGGTAAAACCCTGTCCCAATCCTGAGGATGATCTTCAGTTATCTTACCTAGTAGGTTTTTCAGAGTTCTATTCAGACGTTCTACCATCCCATTAGACATAGGATGATAAATACTACTTAAAGATCTCTCTATCTTAAGAGTCGACATTACTTGAGACATAGTATCCGATATGAGTTGGGTACCATGGTCCGATAATATTTCTGCTGGAAATCCCAGACGAGAAAATATTAACCAAAGAGCATCTGCAATATCAGCAGTAGTTATGCTCTTTAGAGGAACAGCCTCTGGCCAACGTGTGCACATGTCAACACACGTCAAGATAAATTGGTGTCCTCTAGCAGACTTTATTTTAAATGGACCGATGATGTCTATCGCCATCTTTTGAAATGGTCGAATTGGAATATCTGCAGCCTGAATAGGTGCAGCATGGCGTGGACCTTTGGATTTAACTTCTTGACATACCTTACAAGATCGACAATAGATCCGTATGTCCTTGTTCACAAAAGGCCAAAAGAAAGACGCAAGAACTCTAGATTTAGTACGGGAAAAACCCATATGCCCAGCACACTGAGAATCATGAGCGTGCTGTAAGATTTTCACTCTCATATTTTTGGGCACTAGAATTTGAGAATGAGCGGACTTAGCGGAGTCTTGTACCATACGCACAAGTACGCCATTCTTCATCGTAATCCAAGATTTACTATTTGTGTCTTTATTCGGATCACCTTTTGTTGCTAGCGTAAAGAATTTTTTAAGAGTAGGATCATCTTCCTGCTGTTTCATAAATGAATCACGAGAAATTTCTAAGGGATCATCTTGGATCTGCGCATCATTATCTTCAGAAGGCGAAGATTGCGGCATGTGAAGAGCTTGAGCCCTAATAACTACTGCATTAGCAGTTTGCATATTCCTATTTTCCCAATCAACAATTTGTTGCGGAGTGCATTCTTTCACTCCATGAATGCGACCGGTTATAAGATCAGCGATCGGATTCGGGAAAAGACATGCGTGCACATCTCCTGTAAAGAAGGAAGTAGCAATGTTAACAATGGCAGTAGAGTACTTCTCCAATGTGCCACCACATGTTACGCATTTGATTACTTTGCCAGTGGCTCGAGAAGGATCTATGAGTGACTGCCTCACTCCAATGGTTGTGCACCCGGAATCGAAAAGAATTGAGACCGGAGTACCATCTACTAGACCTCTATTCAAGACAAGAGCACCTCTTCCATCATGAGCGACTGACGCAGGAAGAGCAGGAAGAGGATGACCACAGCTTAAAGTAGAAACCGTGGTTGGATCGAATAACGTTTTGCATTGGGAGCACTAAAATCAAAAGCAGAACATCCTACATTACTAGAGTCTTTCTTATCATTATTTTGATTACCGGCTTCATTGAACTCTTGTTGTGCAGAGTGAGCCTGGTAATGCGATTTACCATGTCTTTTATATTGTGATCTACCTCGGTTATAATTGTCTCTGTAATTATTATTTCCTCTGCTATAACCCCTATTTGGGTTTGAATCATAATGTTCATGATCCCCATACTGGCCACCACTGTAAAGTGCTGTTGTTTCACTGGCCACTACTGTAGAGTGGCCACCACTGTAGAATACTGTAGTATAATAATTATTTAGTGGTGTATCGTGTCTCTGCAGTGTTACCAGGCATGCTGTAAGGTACTGCTTTCATTCTCCTTACGCCAACCAGTGGCGAATCTGATGGAGGCTCCAGGGGAAGCAAAGGTCAACCCAACCGACGCAGGATTGTATCTAGTGGCCATGTTGATGTAGTGTGAGAGTGGGAAATACGCGAATGGTGTACTGTTCGATGTAGTTGATACTTGATAATGTTTCACTCACACTCTTGTACAAGTCAATGATGTTAGGAACCACTGTTGACGTTTCTATGCTTTTAATAATGACGCACACACTTGGACAGCACGGAATAAAGTCATGAGTATGTTGACATAGCAAATCATTAGGTAGTAGAATAGTAGTACATATTTCATGCAGCATTCAATATAAAATAGTCATTCAATGTTCTGGCGGACTATTGCCATATCTCCTAACTGACTGAACGCATCAGTGGGTATGTGTGTGTAAACATACAAAGAGAGTTCACTGGACGAACCTTTTCTTTGGCTAAGTTCTCCAGCTATATATATTGAATATTTAGGTAACAAAGTTAAACCACGATAGGGGTTTTAATCTTAATGAGATCTCCGTGCCACTGTCTGAATAGTAAGATTCATGATCCGTTCTCTGGACAGTGATCCATAATGATGAATGGAATACAAAATGGCTTCCTTCCCTGAGTTTTCGCTCACTCGCCCAGCGGGAGGATAATCATAAGCCAGAGTTAATTCATAACTTGTATATATATAGACTTTCCTAGAGTTTCCATACAGTCCCTTAGTCAGAAGGTTGCTTCATAAAGACATAAGCGCTGATGGAACCTGTCATCTTCATCAATCTATATTTAAACGACCAACGATGCTCGAAAATACGATGTTTCATCTAGGTCTAACCATAAGGAGATCATCAAAGGAAAAAGGGTCTGGCTTTACCTGGAGTCCGAATCTAAACATAATGAAATACATGAGAAGAGTCTCTGACATAGCACTCTCGCAGAGACATTCCTTCCTTATGGAAAAATCATCCACAAATCACTTTTAGCCTCTAACAGGACCAGCCCTAGAAAACACACACCCGGCCATTACGACCAGCTTCTTCGGAACTCACTACAACTCTCTAGGACAACGGATACCTCCGCCAGAGTTCGGTATAGTCCGACCTTAGCATACGAAGATATACAATATAGGACTGAATCTTCTTGTACTAGACAAGTAATACATATAAATTCAGGCCATAAACATATTGAACAAGATCAATCTATTTTCTGGCCCTAACAAACGAGAACTGACATGACTTCCATATTCATACGCCGAATCAATATCAAGAGAGATCATCCATATAATCAAACGTATAAATCAATCATGGATTATCTCGCTTTCCCAAGGGAAGCATTTTCGTACACAAATAAATACAAATATATATTTTCCCTATTAAATAGACATATCATATTTTTGTAATCTGTGCATTCAAAAATATGTATGCAACAGATTACCCCCCCCCCCCCCCCCCGGGGAAAAAATGGTACTTTTTTTTTTTAAAATACATCCAGGAGCAACATACAATAGGCTCACAACGCACGAATAACAATGCGCAGATGATAAGCATTCCAAATAAATGTAACGCCTAATGTAAGGCTAAGTCGTCATATGGCACGACAAGTGAGAATATATCTCAGGAATCAGAGAAAGTTTTTTCCTGAGTATAAATATTTCCAGAGAGGTGTCACCAACGCATACTACAACACTGGCAATGCCACAATTTCTACACTAGTTTATCCAAAAATTTCATCTTAGGTATTTTAACATCATGATTATCAAAGACGAAAAAAACATCCAAAGATCAGCGGTGAATATACATCAATGAACTGCTAAGTAGTGATACAATCAATATATATGATACATTACTTATGTATACACATTTTAGCATAGCAAAAAAAACTGTAGCAAAGTTAGACATGTTAGAAATCTCAGGATCTAACAATTAGGAATCATGTGGGCATCTAGACAAAATGTCTGCCATCACATTTTCTGACCCACGGATAGCTCGCACCGAAAAATGAAAAGGTTGAAGAGCAATCGCGTATCGCGTTGATCTCGCGCTCTTCAGATTTTTACTCTGAATAGCAGTAAGAGCTTTCTGGTCAGTTTCCACAATGAAATGCGCGCCAAGAAGAAATCTTTGAAGTTTAAGGATTGACCAAACCATAGCCAATAATTCACGGTCTAGGACGAGTAATTCTTCTCTGCGGCATTTAGTTTTCGAGAAATATACATCACAGGATGCAGAGTTCCAGAGTACTCTTGCATTAGTGCTGCTCCAATCCCTGTGGATGAAGCGTCACTCCGAAGAACAAATGTCTTATCCTTAGTAGGTGTAGTGAAATTGACAGAGATACAACGGTAAAATTCCTCCAAGGATAACATTTGAGGATAAAAACATAATGCGTAGGCTGCTGATGTACATGATCGCCTAGACCGCGGGTCATCACCCTCCATAAAATTGACTTGCTAGACCGGAGGGGAACGGAGTATCAAAAGGGAAAAAAATATGACTGGAAAGGCTAAAGAGACGCAATTGGGGGGGGGGGGGGGGGCGGAATGGATGAAAGTAAAAAAATTCAAGTCCCCCAAATTGACACGAGGTACGGAATTGGACGTTTTGCGATACCAAGCGCTTGATTTGAATTTGAGCGGAAGAACGCAGATGTCTGAAAAAAATTACAAAAATTAAAAAGTAAATTTTTCTTAATATTAATGTTAGGAATATAAAAATTAGCTGGCCAGATGGCCTATTCTGAGCAGTGAACGAATATGGTCTTAATTTTACAGACGGATAGATAATATTGAAAATAATGACAAAAGACAGTGTAGTTTACATCAGCCACAGACTGCATTGAATCTAACATATCGTTATTTGCACACAAAAACACGACCTTGGGGACGCAGGTGTCCAAATTTACTGGGCAAAGAAGTGAACGGACATTGGTGGTAGCTGTGTCTAAATATAACTTTTTACAACAAAAACTTGAAGGGGAGAAAACGTTTGGGTCAAAAATCGAGCACAATTTTGTAGAAACACAAGTAGAGACGGACAGACTAACAGATAACCATCCATACGTGACTGAAGCTTGACTGAAATGACTTTAGTGAGGAAATTTGAAATTAAAAATAAACCTCGGCAGTGATTGGCCACAGACAATCATATCATTAGCGCTCAGAGCGCATTTGGGGTCATTCTTCAATAATTGTTCAGTGTTAGACACAGATTTTAAAGTGTGGTGTTTTCCCATATGAAAGACAGTGAGTTAAATTTAGGGCCGCCATCCTATAGCCAGCAGCTCAGCTGAGTTTTGCTAGCACTTCTGTGTTAATTATTCATAATCTGGTAAGATTGAAATTATTTCTTTATATATTTTGAATATTGTTTCATGTTCGAGTGATTTGATACTGCCATATCATAATCTAGCCTTACAAACAAGTAGGGATTTTGCTCTAGACCCCCCGCCCAAGTCAGGGTCTAGGGACTAACAATGTACCTAAACACCAGCAAGGATTATGCAAGACCGATCAAGAGTTGAGAATAAGGAAACATATTACCTATCCTCTTTTAGGGTAGAAAACTAATAATTATTTTTCAGAATCTATAGTCTGGGAGGATCTATCGGATGTAACCCACCATGGTAACTGTGCTGTTTGGTCAGAGAGATCTGACCTGTCTGTATAATGTGGTTGTTGTGTCAGTGTGGTGTCCAGACGTGGGTAGAGAATAGATTTTGACACATGGCCCATACTTGATTGCAGAGCTGCGAGTTTCTGTCGTCAACGAAGAAGTATCTATTCGGGTGGTGATTTACACAAGTGTATCTGTGCAGTCCTTGTGACAGAGACCACCATTATTGCCCGCCAGCACGGAGAGGTGGGACCACCTGATTTCAGCACCAGAGCTACAAATACTAGATGAGTGAGCCTCTGGTCTGCTGGATATTCACCAACCCCGTTTAGTTGCAGATACCCCATAAAAATTCCCACCATTTTCTGGACACTGTGTAGTCAATATAGACAGGTGTGATGAGACCACCCCAACAGCACAGACAATAAATATCCTCCCTAGTAGCTGACTCCCAGAACATTTTAATAAAACTAACTATTCTAGTACTTAAATATGTACACTTTTGCATTTATTATGTAACATTCCATGCATAATTTTCATAAATTTTAAATCCTTCTTTTAAAACAAGTTCTGGTCAAAATAAAACTTGATCCAGAACAAATAAATGTAATATAATTATATCAAAAACTTTACACACGTGAGTTAGTTCAGTGTTTTGTAACACTTGTTAATCTTATTAGTCTTGTTAAATATCTATGGGTATATTTATAACTATCACACCACAGTACACATCATAACCCTAGACACTTTACGCAGCTACATTCATTAAAAAAAAAAAAAAATTAAGTGTGAGGTCGTAGTGGTAGCAAGAAAGGCCTTCTGACAATTCTCAATTACATTTTATCTCAGGAGCCTTCACAGCTGGCCTCATACAATTTACATGTAGTACCATCATCATCATACAATACCATCAATACCACTACAGTAGGTAACACCAAGATAGGTGAAGTGGAAAACATAGTTTTAACCTTATCTAAAGAGGATTGACATTCTTGAGTCCAATGGACTATATTAGGAGACCCTTTCTTTAGCAAAGAAGAAAGAGGTGACATGATTGAGGACAGATTCGGAATGAATCGTCCATAAAATTGTATGAGACCTAAAAGACTTCGCACTTGCTTTTTAGTCTTAGGAATCGAAATGTTAAGTATCTTACTTGTATTATGGTCTTCTGTTTTTAGGAAACCATGACCAACACGGTGACCTAAAAAAGATATCTCGCTAAAACCAATACAGGCTTTAGATGGTTTCGCTGTCAGGTTATGCTCGCGTAAGATAGACAATAGTTCATTTAACCCGTTATAGTGATCTTTCCAAGTATCACTGAAAAGACAGATGTCATCAAGATATGCAATGACATCTGAGCGATGAGATAGGATTCGACGCATCATGCGTACGAATGTTGCAGGGGCGTTCATAAGGCCGAAAGGCATGAAATTCCATTGGAATAGACCCCTAGGTGTCGAAAAAGCAGTAAACGGCTTAGCGTGTTCGGATAGTGGAACTTGCCAATATCCCTTAGACAAATCAAGTTTAGTGAAGAAATGAGATTTCGATAGTCTTGTAAGTAGCTCTTCTAGTAAAGGCATAGGTTCAGCATCAAATTTCGTCACTTGGTTCAATTTGCGATAATCAACGCAAAGACGTATGTTATTGTCTTTTTTTCGTACAATAACCATCGGCGAAGAATATGCTGATGTGGATGGTTCAATTATTTCCAAATCTATCATTTCATCCAACTCTTTCTCTACCTGTGCTTGAAAATGTATCGGGATAGGATACGGTCTGACCCTTATAGGATTATGGTCAGTAAGAATAATGTCATGTTCAATGACATCAGTTTGACCAGGAATGTCAGTAAGGACATCCTGAAATTGCTGTAACATAATAGAAACTTGTTTCTGTTCTCCTGGAGATAATTCGGGAGAAATCGCAACATCTTTCCATGATTCATTAGAATGAAGTGGAATCATCGGAAAAGGCAAATTCACATCCAAGAAACTCGTTTCCTCATCCTGTATTACTGACAGTGATGAGTAATGCCCATGTTGGACTGGAGAATCGTCCGTTGCCTGGAAAACAGGTTGTAAATAATCCGGACGTTCATGGAATTCCGTAAGCATGTTGATGTGGAAGGGTTTATGCTTCCCATCAATATCGACAATATAGTCGACATCGGAAACTTTTGATATTACATCATATGGACCTTTCCAAGAAATAAGAAGTCTGTTTTCCCTACAAGGTAGTAAGACAAATGCTTTGTCTCCTGGACAAAGTTGTCGTAAGCATCTCTTCTTATTGGCAAATTGCCTTGCCTTCTGTTTCACAAATTCAGAAGAAGCAGTTGCCAATTTGCATACTTCAATAATCTTGTGTCTAAGCGCAATGACATATTCGTAAGAGGATTTTGTGTCATCGACAATATTATCAGCAGTTATAAGATCACGAAGTAAGGACATAGGACCTCGCGGTTTCGCGCCAAAGACAAGTTCAAAGGGAGAAAATCCTGTATGTTCGTTGGCGACCTCTCTGTATGCAAAGAGAGCCGCGGGTAAAACCCTGTCCCAATCCTGAGGATGATCTTCAGTTATCTTACCTAGTAGGTTTTTCAGAGTTCTATTCAGACGTTCTACCATCCCATTAGACATAGGATGATAAATACTACTTAAAGATCTCTCTATCTTAAGAGTCGACATTACTTGAGACATAGTATCCGATATGAGTTGGGTACCATGGTCCGATAATATTTCTGCTGGAAATCCCAGACGAGAAAATATTAACCAAAGAGCATCTGCAATATCAGCAGTAGTTATGCTCTTTAGAGGAACAGCCTCTGGCCAACGTGTGCACATGTCAACACACGTCAAGATAAATTGGTGTCCTCTAGCAGACTTTATTTTAAATGGACCGATGATGTCTATCGCCATCTTTTGAAATGGTCGAATTGGAATATCTGCAGCCTGAATAGGTGCAGCATGGCGTGGACCTTTGGATTTAACTTCTTGACATACCTTACAAGATCGACAATAGATCCGTATGTCCTTGTTCACAAAAGGCCAAAAGAAAGACGCAAGAACTCTAGATTTAGTACGGGAAAAACCCATATGCCCAGCACACTGAGAATCATGAGCGTGCTGTAAGATTTTCACTCTCATATTTTTGGGCACTAGAATTTGAGAATGAGCGGACTTAGCGGAGTCTTGTACCATACGCACAAGTACGCCATTCTTCATCGTAATCCAAGATTTACTATTTGTGTCTTTATTCGGATCACCTTTTGTTGCTAGAGTAAAGAATTTTTTAAGAGTAGGATCATCTTCCTGCTGTTTCATAAATGAATCACGAGAAATTTCTAAGGGATCATCTTGGATCTGCGCATCATTATCTTCAGAAGGCGAAGATTGCGGCATGTGAAGAGCTTGAGCCCTAATAACTACTGCATTAGGAGCAGGAAGAGGATGACCACAGCTTAAAGTAGAAACCGTGGTTGGATCGAATAACGTTTTGCATTGGGAGCACTGAGATGCTCTACTAAAATCAAAAGCAGAACATCCTACATTACTAGAGTCTTTCTTATCATTATTTTGATTACCGGCTTCATTGAACTCTTGTTGTGCAGAGTGAGCCTGGTAATGCGATTTACCATGTCTTTTATATTGTGATCTACCTCGGTTATAATTGTCTCTGTAATTATTATTTCCTCTGCTATAACCCCTATTTGGGTTTGAATCATAATGTTCATGATCCCCAAACTGGCCACCACTGTAAAGTGCTGTTGTTTCAATGGCCACTACTGTAGAGTGGCCACCACTGTAGAATACTGTAGTATAATAATTATTTAGTGGTGTATCGTGTCTCTGCAGTGTTACCAGGCATGCTGTAAGGTACTGCTTTCATTCTCCTTACGCCAACCAGTGGCGAATCTGATGGAGGCTCCAGGGGAAGCAAAGGTCAACTCAACCGACGCAGGATTGTATCTAGTGGCCATGTTGATGTAGTGTGAGAGTGGGAAATACGCGAATGGTGTACTGTTCGATGTAGTTGACACTTGATAATGTTTCACTCACACTCTTGTACAAGTCAATGATGTTAGGAACCACTGTTGACGTTTCTATGCTTTTAATAATGACGCACACACTTGGACAGCACGGAATAAAGTCATGAGTATGTTGACATAGCAAATCATTAGGTAGTAGAATAGTAGTACATATTTCATGCAGCGTTCAATATAAAATAGTCACTCAATGTTCTGGCGGACTATTGCCATATCTCCTAACTGACTGAACGCATCAGTGGGTATGTGTGTGTAAACATACAAAGAGAGTTCACTGGACGAACCTTTTCTTTGGCTAAGTTCTCCAGCTATATATATTGAATATTTAGGTAACAAAGTTAAACCACGATAGGGGTTTTAATCTTAATGAGATCTCCGTGCCACTGTCTGAATAGTAAGATTCATGATCCGTTCTCTGGACAGTGATCCATAATGATGAATGGAATACAAAATGGCTTCCTTCCCTGAGTTTTCGCTCACTCGCCCAGCGGGAGGATAATCATAAGCCAGAGTTAATTCATAACCTGTATATATAGACTTTCCTAGAGTTTCCATACAGTCCCTTAGTCAGAAGGTTGCTTCATAAAGACATAAGCGCTGATGGAACCTGTCATCTTCATCAATCTATATTTAAACGACCAACGATGCTCGAAAATACGATGTTTCATCTAGGTCTAACCATAAGGAGATCATCAAAGGAAAAAGGGTCTGGCTTTACCTGGAGTCCGAATCTAAACATAATGAAATACACGAGAAGAGTCTCTGACATAGCACTCTTGCAGAGACATTCCTTCCTTATGGAAAAATCATCCACAAATCACTTTTAGCCTCTAACAGGACCAGCCCTAGAAAACACACACCCAGCCATTACGACCAGCTTCTTCGGAACTCACTACAACTCTCTAGGACAACGGATACCTCCGCCAGAGTTCGGTATAGTCCGACCTTAGCATACGAAGATATACAATATAGGACTGAATCTTCTTGTACTAGACAAGTAATACATATAAATTCAGGCCATAAACATACTGAACAAGATCAATCTATTTTCTGGCCCTAACAAACGAGAACTGACATGACTTCCATATTCATACGCCGAATCAATATCAAGAGAGATCATCCATATAATCAAACGTATAAATCAATCATGGATTATCTCGCTTTCCCAAGGGAAGCATTTTCGTACACAAATAAATACAAATACATATTTTTCCTATTAAATAGACATATCGTATTTTTGTAATCTGTGCATTCAAAAATATGTATGCAACAAGGTCTCTTGGGATTCCCCCAAGAAGACATAACGACACCCCAATAACAGAGGGTAGTGTTACGTACATTTATTACCTACGGGGGTAGTCTTCGGTCCTGCCAAATGTACGCACCAGTTTTATATAGTTATATTATTTGTGCGTTCGATTGATTCACGCACTGACGTGCACAATGCTGTGTGAGTTGCTTTGGACGCACGTGTAACCTTGTTGGGTAGATGGTGACGTCATGATAGGGGCAGCTCGGACGACATTTATGTCCGCAGTGTTATTCTTTGATTCCTGGCAAATTTGAAGAAGCCATCAGTTGTATTCGTATCTATTGGTCTTCATGGCGAAGCCAATAGTGGAAGTATGAAGTAAGTGTCGCCCCATTTCTTATGGCAAGTTTAATTATGTAAATTAAAGTATCAGGCCGCTCCTATTAATGGTCTAGCGGGAATTCATCGGAGATGACATTCCTAGAATTGGACACACGGAGTCGATAGCCTTTGGAATCTTTTCGTAGAGGGAGAATCCATATGTGGAATCAAGTTAATGAATATATATATGCTTCACATGTTTAATATGCCGTTTTACCTATGCCAAAGTCGTGGCATGGATACCGAGAGGTTAGCCAAGATGAAACACTAACCTGGTTGTATTGTTATATCTGCCTTTGTTTGGATTGGATATGCTATCTAAGAATTTTATGAAGAAAGTCTGGGATGCTTACAAGTATGATATAAATTATTGCTCCGTGAGAATGAATCCGTTTGCCTTAATAAACGTCCTTGGGAGAAGGTCAACGGACGTTAATACCATGTCTGTTATATGGTAATGGAAGTGATCCTTAGTCACTGGAATATAAGAGAAATCACCGACTTGTGTGCTGCCAATACTTGCCCAGTTCACCCAATTCAACGATACTTGTTGGAATTTTCGTTTGAAGAACATTGTTGACATTCATTCCGTTTTAACCATTCGCGTTTCAATTTACCTCTTCACTGAACTCAACGATAAAATGGAGTCAACAATAATTGGTATGCCAGTGTGGTCTGGAAATATCTAACTTCCAAGGAACGTACCCATCCAAATTATCGTTTGAAAAGAAGAATTTTTACTTTCAAGGCGACATCATCTCAATTTGGATCCTAGCGTGATATGAATCAGATTCAACTTACGTTTACCAAGGTCAAGGTCTTAATCAACCTCCACGTCAAGTTTCACAGTGACTGATTACTTGGAGATCATCTCTTCATCATTATTACGTGCGAGCTGTAATCTAGAGAAGCAGAACGAAGTATTTTATCTGTAGACGTACATCCACGGAGACGAGGCACATTGATTTTTTACCTGCACGCGAGATGAGTATAACGTGTTTCCGTTGTACACTTTATTACGCTTAGTTGTGCCTTCCGTGATATGTCCACATTCATATTTTTCGTGTTAAGTGTTATATGTTGTGTATTCTTCGTGGGAGGTAGGGAGGTTGATCTGACGAACGAGATCCATCTCGAAGCCAATTCGGGCTCTTCGTCAGACGTTCTGTAGGACATTATTTTGCAGACTTCCCGCAGTGGAATGTTCCTATGCGTGAGCATAGAAGGATCTTTGGTCCACTGTGTCTGGTAGTCTGTGACACCTGACTGTTTTAGCTGTTTCGTCAAGTTTTAATTGTTGTTTTTGGTAGTTATTTTTACTTGTACCTTATTTTCATGATGTATTTTGTATGTGATTATTGTCCATCTTACCTGACTGTCGTTCAGTTTTTTACAAAGCATATGTTTTTACACTGTGTTGTCAATTGTCTTGTGCATTATTTGATCGTAGATGTCATCGTAATTTTTTACGACATTCTATTTTAGTTCCACATTTTATTTTATTTGATTTCTACGACTGTAGTCATTTGTCTTGATTATCGTGTCGTGTCAGTATTGTGCTATTGTCTGTCACGTTATTGCTTTCACACCATTTCATGTTATAAATTACATTATTAATTATTAATATTATTGCCTATTATATAAATTGATTTTACCGTTCTAGAACAGGAACGAAAACCACTAGTTGTAGTAACAATTTTAAGTAGTATTATTACATAATAAAATTGAATAATGGCTACCTTAGACTATTTCATTAAGCAAGCAAAAGCTCTTCAGATGGCTCCTGAGGAAGCAAAAGCATTTGCACTTGCAGAATATAAGAAAGCTCAAGAAATAGAAGCTGATCAGAGAAGGTTAGAAACTTTACGTTTGGAAAATTTGAAATTTGAGGCAGATCAAAAAAGGATTGAGGCTGAGGAGAATGAAAAGAAGAGAAAATTTATAGCTGAGGAAGAGGAGAAAAAAATGAGATTAACTGCTGAGGAGGATGAAAAGAAGAGGAAATTTATAGCTGAGGAAGAGGAGAAAAAAAATGAGATTAGCCGCTGAATTAGAAGAGAAACGATTTCAGCGAGAGGCAGAACAGAAGCAAAGGGAGGCTGAAGATAGACTTAAAAAGGAAATGGAAGAAAAAAAGATTAATAGCTGAAAAAGAAATGGAAGTTAAACAAAAAGAAATGCAAGAAAGAAGATTAATAGCTGAACAAAACACAAAACGACTTCAGCTTGAGATGGAAGAGAATGAAAGAAAACGACAGCATGAACTGAAATTAGCAGAGTCAGAATATGAGAGACTTAGGTTAACTCAGGAAGCTAATTCTCAGAGAACTTTTGAAAGCCAAACTTCATCCAGACATGATAATTTTAAGGAAATTCACCTTAAATTACCAAAATTTAATCCCCCGTCTGATGACGTGATATTCTTCCTGGATAGGTTTGAGGCCACTTGTGTGTCTTATAACGTGGATAAAGCTCTATACTGTACATATTTATCCAGATTACTTACAGGGGACGCATTAGCAGTTTATCATACCACCAGCATTGGTGAGAAAAATGACTATAATGCTCTTAGAGCGGCACTTCTGCAAAAATTCCAAATGACAGAAGACCAATATCGATCAAGATTCCATACATTACTACCTCAATCTAGCAAAAATTTTTAGTGATTTTTTCTGTCACAAATACGACTAACATTAGAAAGATGGATCGAATTATCCAAAATTGAAAAGTCGTATGAAGGTCTCTTCGATTTACTGATGCGCGATAAGGTACTTTCGTCTGTAAATCCTACATTTCTCGCATTTTTACACGAACGGAAACCTTTATCTATGAAAGACTTAGAACAGCATGCTAAAAATTTTTGCACTGCTCACCCAAACATGGATCTAAGTAATGCACAGATTAAGAATGAATTGCCTGTTGCTTTTGCAGCACAACAAAACAATTTTTCACGCAATCGTTCTTTTAGTGCTGACAGATATGTCAATAAGGGAAATAATGACAATTTTAAAAATGGTAATTTTTACAAAGGGAAGCAATTTCAACAATCTGCTCCATTTAATGTTTCTTGGAACCAGGCTCACAGATCGCGAAATTTTGGTAACAATAATTTTAAAAATAATCAAGGACATTATAATAAACAAAACTGGAGATCAAGATCTCAGGGTCCGCAAAACAAACAATTTTTTGGAAATAAACCATTTTACCAACATCATAACGATAATTATACAAATTATCGGACTCATCCAAATTTTAACTCTAGCAGAAACTACAATTATGGCAATTTTAATGACAAAAATCAAAATCGATCGCGTCGACGAGATAGATCGTTGAGTAATACGAATAGACATTCTAATGTCGCTTTTAGTGATACACAGGCTAACATTGAACAGGGTAAAGGAGCTGAAACTCATAATGCTATGTGTTGTTCTCTTGATTGTACCCAAGTCAAAGATTGTTCAGAATGCTCTACTCTTTTCCAGCCCAGGGCGATCACGACGCTGCGTTGCGGACATACCTTACCTAGTCTACCTGCAGTCTGTACGGCCACTGCTGCGTCAGTACACCAGGGACAG
Organism: Oreohelix idahoensis; assembly: GCA_024509875.1. Lineage (NCBI taxonomy): Eukaryota > Metazoa > Mollusca > Gastropoda > Stylommatophora > Oreohelicidae > Oreohelix > Oreohelix idahoensis. Next base: position 212,024 of record JAMPIV010003054.1, on the reverse strand, counting down.
GGCTCTCTTAAGTTTAACAAGGGATTTGTCAACAATATTTCATGCTCTCTCCTATTTGACTCAGGTTGCAGCACAGTCGGCGTCCGGACTTCGCTGATCAACCCAAGTTGTGCCACGGGCCGGGTTGTCAAGTGTGTAACGTTTGGTGGCACAATTGAAACATTTGCCACTGCTATTATTGATCTTAATACACCATTTTTTTCAGGAAAGATTCAAGCTTGTCTCCTTCCGAATCCAATTTGTGATTTAATACTTGGTCGCATACATGGTATTAAAGAGTGTACACCACAGCAAATTGCTGAATGGGAAGAGCGACATATTCAAACTGCAAATGCAGTAGTTACTAGAGCGCAAGCTACTAATATGTCGCATGATACACCTATGGAACCTACAGTTCATACCACTTGTGATGATGATGCTCCTATTTCACGGGAGTTGTTTGCAACATTGCAAAAGAATGATGATTCATTAAAAAAAATTTTTCAGTATGTGAACAAAAATAATACCAGCAACAAACTTGCAAAATCTAGACATGATTTTATACTTAAAAATGGGATTTTGGTTAGAGTAATACGAGAAAAGGATTCATCCTTATGTTCTCAGATTATAGTCCCATCCTGTATGAGATCTCGTATATTACGACATGCGCATGACTCGCAATGTGCGGGCCATATGGGTTTTTCGCGTACCAAATCCAGAGTGCTTTCGGCATTCTACTGGCCAGGCGTCCATAAGGACATCACTCTCTATTGTCGGTCCTGTTTGATATGTCAAGAAGTTAAGGTACGGGGTCCATTTCATGCGGCTCCTATTCAAGCTGCGGACATCCCGATTAGACCATTTGATAAAATGGCTATAGACATTATTGGTCCTATGCTACCATCTGCTAGAGGGCATACGCATATTCTTACGTGCATTGATATGTGCACTCGCTGGCCTGAAGCCATCCCTCTCAAGAACACTTCATCTGCCAGTGTAGCAGAGGCATTGATGTTAATCTTCTCACGCATTGGTTTTCCACGGAAAATCTTGTCGGATCATGGGGTTCAGTTCATTTCTGAATCCATGTCTCAAGTTATGAAGACATTAGGTATAGACAGATCTCTAAGTTCTATTTATCATCCGATGTCAAATGGGTTAATTGAGCGTCTAAATAGGACACTCAAGCAGTTGTTGGGTAAGATAACTCAAGACCACCCACAAGACTGGGATCGGGTCCTACCCGCTTGTCTCTTTGCGTATCGCGAAGTACAAAATCAAGCAACGGGGTTTTCTCCATTTCAACTTGTTTTCGGCATGCAACCACGCGGTCCGATGTCGTTAATCCACGACTTATTGGTTGACGAGAATATTGAAGAGGAAACTCAATCCTCTTATGAGTATGTGATCTCTCTGAGAAAGAGAATCATAGATGCTTGTAGATTAGCTACTGCATCATCCGAACAAGCCAAAGAAAAAGCTCGTCTATTTGCAAACAAATATAGACGTCTTCGCCAGCTTATTCCTGGTGACGAAGCTTTTGTCTTACTACCTGCGCATAATAATCGTCTTTTAATTACCTGGAGAGGTCCTTTCAGGATCATCTCAAGAATATCCGATGTCGACTACATCGTTGATGTTAATGGTAAACATAAAACCTTCCACATTAATATGTTGAAGGAATATTACTCACGTCCTGATTATCTACAATCAGTGTTCCAAGCAACTGACGATCCTACACCTCCTATTCAACACTATTCTAGTTTGTCAGTCATCCAAGAAGAGGAATCTTCTTTCGATGATGTACAACTACCAATACCAGTTGTACCACTCCATTCCACTGAGAAATGGAATGATGTTACTATCTCATCTACTCTTACTGATGATCAACGTCAGCAAGTCTCTAATATTCTACACACGTATGAGGATGTCCTCACTGACATCCCAGGTCATACGTCAGTCATCCAACATGACATTATTCTGACTGACGATACACCGATTCGAGTTCGCCCATATCCTATTCCTTTACACTTTCGTGATAAGGTTGATAAGGAATTGGATGAGATGCTTCAATTAAATATAATTGAACCATCTTCATCACCATATTCTTCTTCTATGGTAATCATTAGGAAGAAGGACAACAATATACGTCTTTGCGTAGATTACAGGAAATTAAACAAAGTTACAAAATTCGATGCGGAACCATTACCTCTTTTAGACGACTTATTAGAGAAATTATCTCATGCCACATTCTTTTCGAAATTTGACCTTTCAAAGGGTTATTGGCAAGTGCCATTAACCCCTAAAGCAAAGCCATTCACCGCTTTCTCGACGCCACGGGGTCTTTTTCAATGGAATTTTATGCCATTCGGTCTAATGAATGCGCCAGCTACCTTTGTACGCATGATGCGCCGCATATTGTCTCATCGTCCCGATGTCATTACTTATATAGATGACATCTGTCTTTTCAGTGACTCTTGGGATGAACATATTCAGGGTTTAAAATCTTTACTTTCTACCTTACGGGATTATAACTTAACAGCGAAACCTTCAAAGGCTTTTGTCGGTTTTCATGACATCTCATTTCTTGGTCACCGTATAGGTCGCGGTTTAATGTATACAGAAGACAGTAACGTCTCTAAAATTTTAAACATCTCAGCACCTAAGACAAAAAAACAAGTGAGGTCGCTCTTAGGACTAATACAGTTCTATTCTAAATTCATCCCTCATTTGTCTACTATAACTGCACCTCTTTCTTCGTTACTAAAGAAAGGCACATCTAATATAATAAAGTGGTCGCAGGATCATCAAACGGCTTTAGATTATATAAAACAATTTTTTTCAAATAAGCCTTTTTTAAGGTTGCCTAACAAAGATCTCACCTTTGTTCTTCGCAGTGATGCTTCTTCCTACGCTATCGCGGCAGTTTTGATGCAGGAATACGGAGGCACCTTATTTCCGGTTATGTACGTATCCAGAAAGCTTACGACGAGCGAGATGAAGTATTCCGTTCTGGATAAAGAGCTCCTCGCTCTTGTCTGGTCAATCAGAAAACTGGATCGTTATCTCCTCGGATCACACTTTGTGGTGGAATCCGACCAGAAAGCTCTTACAGCACTGAACACAGGGAACGTGAAGTCATCAAAGTCAGCGCGTTACGCTATTGCGCTTCAACCGTTCCATTTTGAGATACGAGCTATTCCTGGAGTACAGAATGTGTTTGCAGACTGTCTTTCAAGATGCCCTAGTGAACATGTCGAAATTAAACCACTTCCAGATGGTGAAACGTCCTCCTCACAGAAACATGAATAACTTTGTACATGGTCACTGATTATACATCTGTGGAGACTATGTGTAGTTCTGCAGTATTCGTATATATATAACTTTCAGAATATACTTACGTATGGATTATAACATTATTTCTTGTGAAGTAACGTTTTGTTAGAACGGGAACAGTGATATTAAAGTAACATTTTTTTTTAGTATGGAAACATTGGTAAGAGTGACAAATAGACATTCACTATTGTTATGGAACAGATTACACTACATATCGTGTTCGTAAGCGTATTTCAGACATGGTACATTGAGAACATATTCTTGTCGATTTAACTAGTTCTAAAAGAATATTAACAATGAGTGAAATTGAAATCACTTAGAATAAATTAGTAATTAGTTATTTGTTCATAAATTAAGTACTACTAATTATTATAATTCAATTTAATCAATTTGATTGATTATAAATCACACATCTACTAACTTTATTAGTGTCTCGCAATACGTGTATTCACGTATCCCACTACATGATATCTCACTTTTAGATAACTAGTCAAACTTACTAGTGTTAGGAAATAGTAAGTGCGTTGCTTCTTAAAGTGTTTAATTATGCTTTGTTTCATTTTGCATGTTGTATTTTAAAATTTTCTGTTTTATTGATTCTTTTATCATTGATCATCATCAGTGTTGCTGTTCATTTTCATTTTTGAAATCATATGTTTCAAATTTCTTTAAAAAAAAAAAAAAAAATTTGGTTGAATTTTATTATCATCTTTTTTTTTATGGTTTATTTCATTTTCATTTTCAACTTCTTTTTACTTCGAATATTACCACATCGTTCCAAAGTAGGTCGATGGTGGATGTGTGCTTTAATGCATACTATCATTTAGTTATATTGTTTTCATTTAATATTCTTTTCTTAATATGATATAATTTTATGCATGTCAAAAATCTTGTTGTAGTTTTGACTCACCTCTCTCGAGTAATTAGTTCGAAAAAAATTAATAGAATTAATTTTTTTAAGGGGAGGTGATAAGGGAGCTGTTACGTACATTTATTACCTACGGGGGTAGTCTTCGGTCCTGCCAAATGTACGCACCAGTTTTATATAGTTATATTATTTGTGCGTTCGATTGATTCACGCACTGACGTGCACAATGCTGTGTGAGTTGCTTTGGACGCACGTGTAACCTAGTTGAGTAGATTGTGACGTCATGATAGGGGCAGCTCGGACGACATTTATGTCCGCAGTGTTATTCTTTGATTCCTGGCAAATTTGAAGAAGCCATCAGTTGTATTCGTATCTATTGGTCTTCATGGCGAAGCCAATAGTGGAAGTATGAAGTAAGTGTCGCCCCATTTCTTATGGCAAGTTTAATTATGTAAATTAAAGTATCAGGCCGCTCCTATTAATGGTCTAGCGGGAATTCATCGGAGATGACATTCCTAGAATTGGACACACGGAGTCGATAGCCTTTGGAATCTTTTCGTAGAGGGAGAATCCATATGTGGAATCAAGTTAATGAATATATATATATGCTTCACATGTTTAATATGCCGTTTTACCTATGCCAAAGTCGTGGCATGGATACCGAGAGGTTAGCCAAGATGAAACACTAACCTGGTTGTATTGTTATATCTGCCTTTGTTTGGATTGGATATGCTATCTAAGAATTTTATGAAGAAAGTCTGGGATGCTTACAAGTATGATATAAATTATTGCTCCGTGAGAATGAATCCGTTTGCCTTAATAAACGTCCTTGGGAGAAGGTCAACGGACGTTAATACCATGTCTGTTATATGGTAATGGAAGTGATCCTTAGTCACTGGAATATAAGAGAACTTAACTGTTAGAGAATCTACAACAACTATTAACAGTGATATTAACATTTTGACGTATGATCTTCGCATCTGTAACTATGATTGTCCTGTTCCACTTCGTTGGTGTCACGTCAATAAAATATATGTACAGTAATCACCGACTTGTGTGCTGCCAATACTTGCCCAGTTCACCCAATTCAACGATACTTGTTGGAATTTTCGTTTGAAGAACATTGTTGACATTCATTCCGTTTTAACCATTCGCGTTTCAATTTACCTCTTCACTGAACTCAACGATAAAATGGAGTCAACACGTAGATGGGTTCGTTTATCACTGCTGCTTGGATTACTCCTTCCACATAGCGAGTTTTCACAGTTATAAACATAAATAACACATAAGGAAGGGAAACCCGAGGCCTGTAAACAGTAAATTAATATTAGACAAACATAAAGGTATGTTTTCAGGCACTCGTAAGAAATAAAGAAGTAGAACACTTGGACAACAGAAAAACAACAGACGTGAGTGGCTTACCCAGGGTTCGAACCCCGTACCTTCCGTACGACAACTCCGCCTAGCTATCAAGCGAATCACACTGACCCCACGGCCAGCTAGGCATCCCCAAAAAAGAATGCTTTGCTGGCTATTTATCAGTACGAAACACACAAGATAACACCGGAAGTATACAGTGGGCAACTCAGCCCTTAAATGACGCAATCACTTCTGTTGTTCTCCTATTAACAGTATGTGTCAGTCCAAACAAGACAAAGACCTTGATACTGGGTCCAGTAAATAGTAGAAGACTTAAGGACATTAGTATAGAACAGAGGGTAGGTTTCTGGTATTGTATAAACATAAATAACACATAAGGAAGGGAAACCCGAGGCCTGTAAACAGTAAATTAATATTAGACAAACATAAAGGTATGTTTTCAGGCACTCGTAAGAAATAAAGAAGTAGAACACTTTGGACAACAGAAAAACAACAGACGTGAGTGGCTTACCCAGGGTTCGAACCCCGTACCTTCCGTACGACAACTCCGCCTAGCTATCAAGCGAATCACACTGACCCCACGGCCAGCTAGGCATCCCCAAAAAAAGATGCTTTGCTGGCTATTTATCAGTACGAAACACACAAGATAACACCGGAAGTATACAGTGGGCAACTCAGCCCTTAAATGACGCAATCACTTCTGTTGTTCTCCTATTAACAGTATGTGTTAGTCCAAACAAGACAAAGACCTTGATACTGGGTCCAGTAAATAGTAGAAGACTTAAGGACAGTAGTATAGAACAGAGGGTAGGTTTCTGGTATTGTATACACATAAATAACACATAAGGAAGGGAAACCCGAGGCCTGTAAACAGTAAATTAATATTAGACAAACATAAAGGTATGTTTTCAGGCACTCGTAAGAAATAAAGAAGTAGAACACTTGGACAACAGAAAAACAACAGACGTGAGTGGCTTACCCAGGGTTCGAACCCCGTACCTTCCGTACGACAACTCCGCCTAGCTATCAAGCGAATCACACTGACCCCACGGCCAGCTAGGCATCCCCAAAAAAAGATGCTTTGCTGGCTATTTATCAGTACGAAACACACAAGATAACACCGGAAGTATACAGTGGGCAACTCAGCCCTTAAATGACGCAATCACTTCTGTTGTTCTCCTATTAACAGTATGTGTCAGTCCAAACAAGACAAAGACCTTGATACTGGGTCCAGTAAATAGTAGAAGACTTAAGGACATTAGTATAGAACAGAGGGTAGGTTTCTGGTATTGTATAAACATAAATAACACATAAGGAAGGGAAACCCGAGGCCTGTAAACAGTAAATTAATATTAGACAAACATAAAGGTATGTTTTCAGGCACTCGTAAGAAATAAAGAAGTAGAACACTTGGACAACAGAAAAACAACAGACGTGAGTGGCTTACCCAGGGTTCGAACCCCGTACCTTCCGTACGACAACTCCGCCTAGCTATCAAGCGAATCACACTGACCCCACGGCCAGCTAGGCATCCCCAAAAAAAGATGCTTTGCTGGCTATTTATCAGTACGAAACACACAAGATAACACCGGAAGTATACAGTGGGCAACTCAGCCCTTAAATGACGCAATCACTTCTGTTGTTCAAGTGTTCTACTTCTTTATTTCTTACGAGTGCCTGAAAACATACCTTTATGTTTGTCTAATATTAATTTACTGTTTACAGGCCTCGGGTTTCCCTTCCTTATGTGTTATTTATGTTTATACAATACCAGAAACCTACCCTCTGTTCTATACTAATGTCCTTAAGTCTTCTACTATTTACTGGACCCAGTATCAAGGTCTTTGTCTTGTTTGGACTGACACATACTGTTAATAGGAGAACAACAGAAGTGATTGCGTCATTTAAGGGCTGAGTTGCCCACTGTATACTTCCGGTGTTATCTTGTGTATTTCGTACTGATAAATAGCCAGCAAAGCATATTTTTTTGGGGGATGCCTAGCTGGCCGTGGGGTCAGTGTGATTCGCTTGATAGCTAGGCGGAGTTGTCGTACGGAAGGTACGGGGTTCGAACCCTGGGTAAGCCACTCACGTCTGTTGTTTTTCTGTTGTCCAAGTTATTAATTTACTGTTTACAGGCCTCGGGTTTCCCTTCCTTATGTGTTATTTATGTTTATACAATACCAGAAACCTACCCTCTGTTCTATACTAATGTCCTTAAGTCTTCTACTATTTACTGGACCCAGTATCAAGGTCTTTGTCTTATTTGGTGTTATCTTGTGTGTTTCGTACTGATAAATAGCCAGCAAAGCATCTTTTTTTGGGGATGCCTAGCTGGCCGTGGGGTCAGTGTGATTCGCTTGATAGCTAGGCGGAGTTGTCGTACGGAAGGTACGGGGTTCGAACCCTGGGTAAGCCACTCACGTCTGTTGTTTTTCTGTTGTCCAAGTGTTCTACTTCTTTATTTCTTACGAGTGCCTGAAAACATACCTTTATGTTTGTCTAATATTAATTTACTGTTTACAGGCTTCGGGTTTCCCTTCCTTATGTGTTATTTATGTTTATACAATACCAGAAACCTACCCTCTGTTCTATACTAATGTCCTTAAGTCTTCTACTATTTACTGGACCCAGTATCAAGGTCTTTGTCTTGTTTGGACTGACACATACTGTTAATAGGAGAACAACAGAAGTGATTGCGTCATTTAAGGGCTGAGTTGCCCACTGTATACTTCCGGTGTTATCTTGTGTTTTTCGTACTGATAAATAGCCAGCAAAGCATCTTTTTTTGGGGATGCCTAGCTGGCCGTGGGGTCAGTGTGATTCGCTTGATAGCTAGGCGGAGTTGTCGTACGGAAGGTACGGGGTTCGAACCCTGGGTAAGCCACTCACGTCTGTTGTTTTTCTGTTGTCCAAGTGTTCTACTTCTTTATTTCTTACGAGTGCCTGAAAACATACCTTTATGTTTGTCTAATATTAATTTACTGTTTACAGGCCTCGGGTTTCCCTTCCTTATGTGTTATTTATGTTTATACAATACCAGAAACCTACCCTCTGTTCTATACTAATGTCCTTAAGTCTTCTACTATTTACTGGACCCAGTATCAAGGTCTTTGTCTTGTTTGGACTGACACATACTGTTAATAGGAGAACAACAGAAGTGATTGCGTCATTTAAAGGCTGAGTTGCCCACTGTATACTTCCGGTGTTATCTTGTGTGTTTCGTACTGATAAATAGCCAGCAAAGCATCTTTTTTGGGGATGCCTAGCTGGCCGTGGGGTCAGTGTGATTCGCTTGATAGCTAGGCGGAGTTGTCGTACGGAAGGTACGGGGTTCGAACCCTGGGTAAGCCACTCACGTCTGTTGTTTTTCTGTTGTCCAAGTGTTCTACTTCTTTATTTCTTACGAGTGCCTGAAAACATACCTTTATGTTTGTCTAATATTAATTTACTGTTTACAGGCCTCGGGTTTCCCTTCCTTATGTGTTATTTATGTTTATACAATACCAGAAACCTACCCTCTGTTCTATACTAATGTCCTTAAGTCTTCTACTATTTACTGGACCCAGTATCAAGGTCTTTGTCTTGTTTGGACTGACACATACTGTTAATAGGAGAACAACAGAAGTGATTGCGTCATTTAAGGGCTGAGTTGCCCACTGTATACTTCCGGTGTTATCTGTGTGTTTCGTACTGATAAATAGCCAGCAAAGCATCTTTTTTTGGGGATGCCTAGCTGGCCGTGGGGTCAGTGTGATTCGCTTGATAGCTAGGCGGAGTTGTCGTACGGAAGGTACGGGGTTCGAACCCTGGGTAAGCCACTCACGTCTGTTGTTTTTCTGTTGTCCAAGTGTTCTACTTCTTTATTTCTTACGAGTGCCTGAAAACATACCTTTATGTTTGTCTAATATTAATTTCACAGTTATCCTTGCGATGGGAAGTGTCATGGTTGCTACGTCCTTGGTTGCCGCTTGGATCTCCACTGTTTCTGTGGTGTATTGATCTACGTGCACCAGGTGAGAACTCACAACAGAATAAAAATCTAATCCAGTATCATAAAGGCACCTTATGGTGACCCCATTACAGACTACATCTTCACACACTGGGAGGGGGGGAATAAGGTTTCTGCTGTCCAGCCGGTTTTGCCTTTAATCCCTTGTTCCCCGTTTTCATTGCAGTGAAGGAAGGAGGTTTCTTTTTACAGTCTTTGGTGTCATGATTTCCCTCTTATACCATTTACACCATTGCTTTCCTTGGTTGAAAGGTTTTCTTTCATTGAATTTCCGGTCATTGAACTGTGGGTTTCTATCTCTATGGTCATATCGTTGCCTATCAAAGTTGGGCTTACCTCGGTTACCCTGATCTCTACTGTCAAATTTATTTGAGTTTTGTGGGGCCTTATTGTTATCTATATGTTTCTTTCTTGCGCCAGCTACTTCTGCCTTGGCCGCCTGATACCTCTCAGCGACATTAAGTACCTCACCCAAACTCTCTGCACCTTGTTCCATGAGAAACTTTCTCAGGTCTGGAGCCATGGACTCTCTTAATTGCTCTATCATGATCATCTCTTTAAGATCTTGGGTTTTCCCCAGAGCAGTCTATTTCTCCAAATAGGTTTCCAATCTGGCGGAGAATTGGTGGTATGTCTCCCCAGACAAAAGCTTGGCGTTTCTAAACCTCTTTCTATAAAACTCACCATTTTTCTCGTATCTAATCAACAGAGCCTGCTTTAACAAGTCATAATTGTCTTGATCGTTCCTGCTCATTTTTGCAAAGACTTCATAAGCTGTTCCCCTAAGACCCTGTGATACCTTCAAACTTCACCTTTCTTTTTCCAACCCATAGGTTGTAGCTAGTACCTCAAATCTATTTAAACATGACTCTATGTCATCATCCCTTTCAACAAAATGATCTAAATGGAACCCCATAGCTGAGTTAGAGGCCCCCTGACTGGCAGTAGCATCAGAGGTAGAGGGGATGTGACCATTTTCAGGAGCATGGCCTTGCAACTCTAACTCCCTTAGTCGTAACTCGTGCTCCCTCTGTAATCTCTTCTCCTCCTTTTCTGCTTCCCTTTCAGCAGCCAGTCTTCTTTCCTCTGCTTTTATCTTCTTTTCTTCAACTTGGAGCCGTTTAATCTCAGCCTCCCTATCAGCCTCTAAAGCCTTTGCCTCTTTGTCAGCCTCAATTTGTAACCATTTAATTACTTTATCTACTTCTAATTTCTTTTCTTCAGCTAATCTATCTAACTCTAATTTCCTTTTTGCGGCTAACTTCCTATCTTCTCTATCAATATATTTGTCACACTCTGAGGTTACATACAGGACCAGCTCTGGCCCATCCATGCCCATCTCTCTGGCAGTCTGCACAGCAGCAGATCGAAACTTTGCCAAGTCCGCCATCTGATCAATTCTAAAATGTTCTAACTCAATTTCTAAAATAAGTACAATTCTAATTAAATTATTCCAGGCTCTGACAATTCATCAATGTCCCAAATCTTGGGCAATATTTATAATGGGGATTCCCTGGGTAAATTAGAATGATGTTAATGCTAAATCCCAGAACCGGACCCCAATTTATGTAGTAATATTATAAGAATTTAAAAAAGAAAGAAAGATTGCAGTGTATGTGTCAACCGTGTGAGGTCAAGCTATGTAAGACCCTGATTCTAATAGTTGATGAAAATGATGAAGAGTGTCAGGGTACCTAACGCTACCTCTCTAGACCTCACACGGTGCTGTATTTTATTTCTAGTGTGTGGTGTTTGATGTGACTAGTGTCTAGGGAATGCAATGAAATGATGATACATCAAAACAAAATACTACAACACACTAATAGTAAAGTAATAAGTCTGTGGTTTAAGTTTTTCTTTGAACATGAATTCTTTTTTTTGTACAGTTTTAATCTGCCTGTCCTGCCATCTCTTTTGGACAGGTCTTTGAAAATGAGGAAAATATATTTTACACCAAATGATTAACTAAAATGGGACTCTTTGTCCAATAAGAATAATAATAATATATTGTTCCTGTAGGTGTATTCACAGACTGTTAGTTAGTACTTAATAGTGAAGGTCATTATAGGAGAAGCTGTTGTTATCATCATGCCCCCTATCTTTATAGTTAATTTTGGGGAAAAACACACTTTATTCAGATGAACTGTCAGATGTCCCAGCTAATGGCACATCACCTTTTTCTTGTTATGTAGATAAAAATGTCCAACACTGCTCTGCAGAGAATATGTCAACACCCAGAAGCTCCTTCTGGTTACTTGACGACAATATAAACTTTCACTGGAGACTGTTGGTCTTCACAAATTTTCATCAGGTTTCCTGTCACCGGTTGGTAACAGGAAATAAAACCCTGCAATAAAAAGGACACCCTGGCCTTTTCATCTCTGATTTAGATTCCCATTAACTATTTATACATGATATGATGGGGGTCAGCCTCGTGTGCATACAAGTGCACCAGCCCCTAACTCATATGACTTCACCTTACTTTGACCACACCTCAGGTCCATATGGCGGATACGCCACTGTAATTTTACATAGTTTTCTTCAATACAATAACGTGGAGTAAACACATCTCCTTCTGTATGATTTTCTTTTCTTAACTATCAACGCTCTAGGCATGTTGATGAGTGTTCATGGAACACAGAGGCTTGCTAACATATTATGATATAATAATAATAATCAATAACAACATTCAAACACAGTTCAATATGAGGACTCAATATTTTTTGCTCCCGGCATGTCCTTCACTTTTCCCAATAGCAGTATCTAGCTTTTTGCAGTTTTAATAAGGCATAAAAATAAATAAATCATTCTTACCACAAATTCAATGAAATATAACACAAGTGATGATGACTGGCGAATATAGTGCCTCAGTTTCTCTGCCGTTGTTCAGACTGTTAATTTTATTTATTTATTTTACAATTAACACTTCTATTCTCATCGTCTTTGGATACAGAAAATTTTCTATACAAATGGCCACGAGCCTTCTAAGCTTTTGCTAATATCTATTTTGGCGGCCAATGAAATCAGGCGACTACCAAATTTTGAATTTATTTTTGAAAAGTAAAAACAAAACCCCAAACATACTGTGAGTCTCAAAGTCCATTGGTCAGTCTGCCTTAGTTATGCCAATGCAAAAAGATGTTTAGTTTTGGGCTAACATTTTCCTGCCTCCCCCTTTACTCCTAACGTCAACCAATCAGATTGAATCACTCCTATGCCTCTTTTTTCAAATTTGCGTCCTCAATGTTACCGATAAAATAAGCAAGAACGATAGTCTGTTCGTCACACTGTCCAAGAATATATAGTATTTCTACAATATTTTAGTTATTACTGGAGCGATTTTTGATATTGAAACATACTATTGGTCAGAAGACTATACCCTATCAGCTGATATAAGTTTTATGTCAGTCCTTAGTGTCGTTAACAATTTTGTCTTTTTCCTTGCATTTTGGGTTTTCTTATATTTTATCACAATATTAATAAAATCTATCTTCTAATATATTATAAGGACTATGGAGGATTTTTATAGGTAATAATATTAATTATATCCTTCCAAACTATCCTTTTAGTTTATAAAGAAAGTCAGTTTCACTTTTGGTATCGTTCTCCTTCCCCCCGCCCCCCCCCCCCCCTTTTCTCTCAATACTAATTTGAATCGTCGCTAACTGCATGTCTAGCCTAACGAAGTGGTGGGGTAACACGGAGTGACTTTTCTCACGCCATAGTGCAAATTTTCAAACTCAAGGTTATTATGCGTCTAGATACAATACACTACTGTAGTTAATTTTTCCCTCACTCGATTACCCTTCCCCTTTGACTATTTCGTCTGTCGCTCCAATAAATGAAAGAAGTATTTGCATTGCGCAAACTGTTTCATGTTAATTTATTCTTCCCAAGACGGAGTGACGAAAACGCGGGCGGGTGTGGGATAGGCTTTCATTTTCTCTAGCGTGAACACTTTTTAACATACGGCTAGCCTCGAGGCATCGGTGATGATGTCGGGCAATAAACACGGGCTTTATTTAGTTTTTCTTCTACTTTTTGACTCTTTAGTTAAATATTAATGAAATTTTGATCTATTTGTATCACTGATCTCACCACAATATTGAGAAAACAAAAACTATGATAATTAGTAAAACAAACGATAAACCCACATTAAAGATAAGCGTAAATGGGAAAATCCTGGAACAAGTCAAGAGCTACGTATATCTTGGTCATATAATAACAGAAGATGGCAGATGTGAAACAGAAATCAAGAAGAGAATAGGAATGGCCAAAGTTACATTCAACAACAAGAAACATATACTGACATCTAAACAGTTATCTCACAAATTAAAACTGAGAATCATAAAGTGTTAAATATATTCTGCATTTCTGTATCATGCAGAAACATGAACGATGAATAAGCATTTGGAAGAAAGAATTGAGGCTCTTGAAATGTGGATATTTCAAGAATGGGGCGTATCTCATGGAAAGAGAAGAAAACAAATAAGGAGGTCCTAGAAAATCTAGGTATGAAAAGAGAACTAATGAGGGAGATCAAAGTTCGGCAGCTAAAATACAAGGTACTTTGGCCGCATAAAAAGGCATAACACCTTGCAGAAGACCATAATAGAAGGGAGATGTGAAGGCAAACGTACAAGGGGAAGATAGCGCTATAAGTGGGAAGACAACATCAAGAGATGGACATGAAAGAGTCTATCAGAGTGCACCACCAAGACAAGAGACAGAAGACGTTGGAGATCCATTACAGCCAACCTTCGTTGTGGAGATGGCAGCTGATGATGACGATGATTTTTTCACGTGTTTGCACACGTCCTTTGTCTTTTTCTCAGAACCAATCTATATTTATCTTTTTCTCCTTTTCGTTAATGTGGCTGACGAATAGTAATCACAAGACATCCTATGTTATTGGTGTATCGTTCAATTGTAAAACTGACTCCCATACCTAGTGTTAATTTTTAGTTAAGTCTTTTAACGTCGTCTTTATCCACGCAAAATAGTTGCAGCTGAATATATTGACAAATAATTCAGAGACAAATAATAAACGTAGCTCCGTGTAGTTCACAGCAGTCTCCTTCAGGCATGACAGCTTCTTCTTTGTTCCTTGGCCACTAACTGACAAGGCAATCAGTGGCCATCACGCCTGGTGGCGTTTGGAAGGGCAGCAACAAACTATCTCTACTTTGCTCAGTCATTAACCATCTTTCGTGTAGTGCCCCAGCTCTGGTTCATGCCTAGCGTCTCAGCCTCCACAGTTCTCCACTAGGTAGCTTTTGGCCGGCCTCGCTTTCGCTTCCCTTCTGGAGTCCATATCATAGCATGTCTGATGATGGTGTCAGGGTCTTTTCTAAGGATCTGACAAACCCAATTCCAGCGTCTGCCTGCTATGATGGTGTCAGGGTCTTTTCTAAATATCTAGCAAACCCAATTCCAGCGTCTGCCTGCTATGATGGTGTGTATGTCTTCTTTGTGGCTCCGTGTTAGCAGTTCTTTGTTTGCATGTCATAAGAGACATCTAATATGAGGCAGCGCATGAGCCTGGGAACCTCTTCGTGTATACCAAATTACAACCGATACTACAACTGCACGAGCACATTACTGTTTTGATGCAGGTTTCTTGTAAGAGGATCAACTGCAGTGGAGGCCCCAGGCTCCACAATGATCAAAAAGAGAACAGGCAAAGAAAGAGGACAGGTAGGCTACTATTTTTTTATAAAGAGGGTAATTTTTTTAAATGTAAATTTTAACATTTAAAAAAAATAATACAAATTACCTCCTATTGGCGAGGCGCTCCTCGTTCAACATAGACACTGGGTCCGTCTGTTATATAGGGCACATGTTCGAATATTAAAGACCTTGAGGTCAGGAATAAAAATATATTTAAACATGTTTTCTGTTCATTAATATCCTTTTAATTACCACGCCAACGTTTCTGAAATGTACAATAAGATTAACAAATGGGAGCATAGAATTAAAAACAGCGATTGTCATATTCCTTTAATCTTTTTTTTTACATCTTGAAATAAAACAATTAGAAGTATTAGAATTTTAAAGAAACAATACTATATACTTTGGAAGTTTACTCTCAAACGGTGGAAAAGATACGCCTTGTTCAAGTATATTTTCATGCCGAATTGTTATATGACCAGCGAGATCGGCATAATGAAAATGACGCGTTTGCGAGTGTAATATGGCACAAACTAGTTATAGTCCGTTCACCAATTGATGTTCAACTTTGAAATTTGTTTTCAAACAAACTACGAGTACCTAATGTAATGAATTTATATTTTGCATGTAGTATTGTATTGTTCATGACGTTATGAAAACATTTTTTGCCTCCAGAAAATGTATCTAGATTGAGATATCTATTCATCAGGTTATATTAAAATCATACTCCCCTGCCGGTATTAAAATGTAGCATGTCAGCAGTACAGTTGTTTTGCACGGTCAATAAATGGTTTTTTAATAGAAAAAAAAATATATTTTAAGACGAAATCATGACATTTCGTGCACCGCAGTTGTCTGCTGTTGAAAACTGAAATAGTGCGACATCATTAGTGCAAATCTGATCTGTACCGTTGTAAAGTCAGTGGCGTATTGTGAAATTATTGTAAAGTTATAGCTGCATTGTATTATATTGAAAAAAAAATTTTTCTGAACATATAGAATATTATTACATTCATTATGAGTTTGAAGTGCAAATTTATAACTATGAAGAAGGTTACTGTAATGTTGTACAGACACTTCTGCAGGGAGGCTGTGGTGGATTTTGATGTTATGAATTGTTGTTATGTATTAGTATTATAATAAATGAGATTAGCTATGAAGGTCCCTGAATTTACTCAATAGTATTGTGAACTTTTCAGGGTGCCTTTCCGCTACCACCCCCTTTATCTCATTCAAAATGTATTTATATTAGTATATTAAATGACTTCGTGTTGTGTCTAGGGTTATGAATGTAGAGTGTGAAGCACAATAATTAACAAACATACAAACAAATAGTTTATTATTCACAACAGCACACAGTACTAACACAATAACATACAAACGACACTTTAAAAGGCTATCTTATTTAAGACTGTGGTTGAATTTTGTGTAAATAAGATTTTTTACAGTTTTATTATCCTGATTCAAATTTATTTGTAATCAGGACAGACAATTTAAAAGTGAAATCACAATAATCAATTACATCAGTCAAATAGCACAATAAATCCTTTGTCCATATATATAACATTATTAATCGAATATATTTATGTAGTGTTCTCCTACTTTAAGGTAATACTGGTGGTAATACTAGGTTGTTGTTTTAATCATGTCCTTCTGGAAATGTTTGTTTCTATTTTGTCACTTGTGGAACTATTAAATATTTGTCCTAGTTTTATTCACTGTTATTAGATCGTTCTTTTAAAGTTCTGTAGTTGAGCTCTCAGGTGCCGAACAAGAACTTATCTTGGCCGTATAATATATGTTGAACCTTTCCTCTGCTCGCTTGACAATCTGTTCCCTGTTTGATAGACAATGGCCACTAGCATGGGCTCTCAGTAAACAGGCAGAGTCCTGAATCATTCAGTTTTCAAGCGTTTGGTACCACATTAACGTCAGTACCCAGGACCTCTGAAATGTGAAGGTATGCATCCTTCGTAATATCTAGCATACACTAATAGTCCACAGTTAAGGACATGTACAGTACAAACAAACAAAAGGATCATATCCTTATACAAACCTATGCCACCATTTTCTTTTGATGTGACAATGTACACCAGTATTCCTTTCCCTAATAGTTACAACGCCACTGCAATTCCAGCTGTAATCTCTTCCATATAATAGGATAAGTGTTATGCTCCTTTATGACAATCATACATATTCTTGTATTTTACACCTCTCTGACAGTCCATCACATGGTGGATCAATCTTTAGGCTTTGCCTCATGTTCGCTTTAGACCCACTCATGTCCAGACATATATTATTATTTCACATTCAATTTTTATATAAAATACAGGTTAATAAATGTCAAGCTTACCACAATTTTCAATGAAATATACACAGAGACGATGACTGACACAGTTTCGATCTGTCGTATTGCCCAGGCTGCTTAAAACTTGTATTTTAAAGCACAGCCTGATCTCATCTATCACTGTTGAAAATATTCTTAGAAATGGCGTCCCCTCTAACGCTTATTCTGACAATATCTTTTTAGTTAGCCAATCCATTCTTAATTTTACAGTGTAAACAGTCTTTTCAAAAAATATCATTCAAACTTTTCCTACGTTACTTAGGCTATTTATGTTTATTCAAAGGTCAGCCAATAATATTTAGTCTCCCTTCAAATGCCCCCCAATCAGATTTACTGTACTATCCTAGCCTATCTGTCACCTACTTTTTTTCCCAAAAATATGCGATCCAATCTAAGCAGATATGACTTGACCTAACAGTATCTCTGATCTCTATGTATTATTTTATCAATATTTAATTAGTTAAGGGACTATTTATATAACTAATAACATATTCTTGGTCAGCAAGTCTTCAGGTACACGAATATACAATTTTTAAGCGGCTATGTGGTTTGGTTCAAAATTCTATCTTTTTTTCTATGTTAGTTGTTTATTTTTAAACTACCTTTCGTTCATTCTTTTTCCATGTAATATCAAGCTGAATACGAGAGCTTAGGTCATTCATAATAAGAGCTTAACATGTTTACATGACCGAGGTGTCCACAATTCTAACTTTTTTCATTGTATTTGGGGAAACCCCTAAGGCAAAGCGTGCAAGTTGGTTGTAGACTTAGAACCAATTGTGACGTGCTTTGCGTGTTGTTTTTCTAGCCTTTCCCCTCCTCGTTCCACAATGCATTTTAAGCACAATTTCTTAGAACTTGGAAAAGTGGGCATTTATGTCAAGGACGAATTTGAAGAATTGGGTACCGTTTTGTTCGGCTATTCGTTAACAAATAATAATCTGAAGGCGTAGGCGATACCAACCGTTTCAGCAGAAAATTCTTTTGTACTTTTTTTTATCTTTTGCCTTTATGCCCTATACTGTTATATATTAATTTAGATATTGTATTTAGAAATTCACTACACATGTCCCCCCTTTAGAACAGACGATCATATGTCAGTTCCTATTTCTAAATACACATAGATGAATTTACTATCTATGCCTGATGACTACTCTGATGTTCGTCGTACGGATGTCTGCTTAAAAAAATCAGCTCCCACATTAGTTTTTTCCGGGAATGTACTCTATGGTAAACTGGAATGGCTGTAAGAGCAAAGACCAGCGTAATAATCTAGCATTTTCATGCCTTGCTTGTGACAGACACACGAGTGGTTTATGATCTGTCTGGATCTTAAATGATTTTCCATAAAGATACATCTGGAACTTTTTTATACCCCATATAACTGCCAGACATTCTTTTTCACTTGTTGAATATTTTTGTTCTGCTGTGTTCAACTTACGGCTAGCATAAGCTACTGGGGTTAATTCCCCATCAAGTGAATTTGACTGTTGTAATAGAGCTGCACCCAAACAGATATTACTCGCATCCGTTCTCAGAATGAATTCTTGATTCAAGTCAGGTAATTTCAAAATAGGCCTGCTTGTGAGCTTTTCTTTCAATTCTTTGTATGCTAATTCGCATTGCGCTGTCCAAATAATTCTATCAGGATTTCCTTTGCGCGTTAAATCAGTCAATGGAGCACATATGGAGTTAAAGTTTTTAATATACTTTTGGTAAAAACCACATAATGAGACAAAAGATCGCACATTCTTTTTTGTTTGTGGTCTTGGTGCTTTTTTTAACTTCTCCAGGTTCTTGGGGTCAGGGGTCATGTTTCCCTGATGTACTGTGTGGCTCAAGAATTCCAGCTCTTTACATCCAACACAGCATTTCGTCGGTCTAGCTGTCAAATTGGTCTCTCTCAGTCGATCAAACAACATATTCAGAGAGTTAATGTGTTCCTCAAATGTTTCTGTTGCTATGAGAATATCATCCATGAAGTTGGTGATGCATGGATTCTTCAGGGGATCCAGTAACTTTCTCATCATCCTCGAAAACACACTCGGTGCATTTTTCAGCCCGAATGGCAACATATTAAATTCATAATGTCCTTCCGAGGTGCTAAAGGCTAAATAAGGTTTGACTTCCGGCTTTACTGGAATCTTATAGTAGCCTTTACTCAGATCCACTTTAGAGAAATATTTAGCTCTATTCAGCCTGGCAAACAGCTGATTTGTATCAGGTAATGGATCCACCTGACCTTCTGTGACAGCATTCAGTTTCCTGTAATCTATACACAGCCGGTGTTCTCCAGAGGGTTTTCTTAACAGAACCACACTGGAACTGTAGGGAGATTCACTGTGCGAGATAATCCCTTCTCTCAACAGATAATCTATCTCCTCCCTTAAAGCTTTTTCCTTAGAGAACGGAATCGAATAGGCTCTCATACAGATGGGTGTTGGGTCTAGGAGTTTCATATCATACTCCAATAAATTTGTATGCCCCGGACGGTCCGTTAACACATCTGTATGATTATTCAGAACCTGTTGAACCCTCTCCCTCTGATTTTCCGTTAAGTGTGTGCTGATTTTTACCTGTGCAGCGGTTTCACAGGGATGTAAAGGATATTCATGAGAAGTGAGTGGTTCTTTTTTCATCTCCATTGCAACAGACAAGGTCAGTAGGTGTGTCTCTTCCTGGTTTTCTCTGTCCAGATATTTCTTCAGGAGATTCACATGATAGATTTTCTCTTTCCCTTTCTTATCTATCTTATAATTTGTTCTAGACACCTTCTCTAGAACTGTATATGGACCTTGCCATCCAATTTGCAATTTATTCTGGCTGCCGGGCAGTAGAAGGAGCACCGTCTCTCCCACAGCTAATTCTCGATCCTTCGGTTTCTTATTGTAATAGGCAGCATGCTTTTTCCTGGCTTGTCTCAAATTTTGATTGGCAAGTTTCCAGCCAGTTTTAAGACGAGTGGTCAGCTCGTTCACATATTGATATGATGAGGTAATATTTTCTTCTGCCTTTTCATCTGTCCAGGTCCTTAACAAGGCTTCCAAGGGACCTTTTATTGGCCTTCCAAATAACAATGTTGCCGGGGCCATACCGGTTGAACTATGGGGTACCTCCCAGTAGGCAAACAGGGTGGCGGGAAGGTACTGATCCCATGTATCTGGTTTTTCATGTGCCAACTTCCTCAGGATCGACATGAGAGTCCCGTTAAATCCTTCCACTTGGCCATTTCCTTGACGATGATACGGGCTACAATGAAAGTGTTTGGCTTGAAAGATCCTGAATACTTCTTTGTTAGTTTCCCCTTGAACTGAGAGCCATTATCAGTCAAGATATGGTTGGGAAAGCCTAACCTGGTCAAGATTGTGAGTAATGCCTCTGCCACATGCTTCGAATCAATTGATGACAGGGCTACCGCCTCTCCCCACATAGAACAAGTGTCCACCAGAGTCAGAATGTAACTGTTCCTCCTCTTGGTCCGAGTGAGAGGTCCCACAATGTCCACGGCAACTCTTTCAAAGGGGGTTCCCACTATGGGCATTTCCCCTAGTGTTACTGGAGCAGTCCAATGCTTTTGAGCTACCCGTTGGCACTCTGGACAGGATTTTACATATCTCTTTGTATCTTCAGTTATTCCTGGCCAGAAATAGTGACAAGCTATCCGCTGTCCTGTTGTGCTGATCCCCATATGACCACTGAAGGGAATCGCATGCCCTAGTTCCAACACTTTAGTCCTATATGAATTTGGAAGGACCAGCTGTCCGTGACCATTGGATCCATTTCCAGCCTTCCCATATATCAATTTGTTCTTCATATAGAAATCCCCCTTGCCTGGAGGTGTATGACATTTGGGCAATTTCTTAAAACAAGGCTTGAGGGTCATAAGAGGGTAGATTGGTTCATTTATCACTGATGCTTTTATGATTCCTTCCACATATCGCGTTTTCACATTTATCCTGGCGACGGGAAGTGTCATGGTCGCTACGTCCTTGGTTGCAGTTTGAATCTCCACTGTTTCTGTGGTGTATTGATCTGCCTGCACCAGGTGAGAACTTACAACTGAATCATAATCTAATCCAGTATCATACAAACACCTTATGGTGACACCATTGCATGTTACATCTTCACACACTGGGGGATGGTAAGGTTCCTGTTGTTCAGTAGGGTTGACCTTTACTCCCTTTCTCCCCATTTTCATTGCAGCAAAAGTAGGAGTTTTCTTTCTACAATTTTCAGTGTTATGGTTGTCCATCCGACAATGTTTACAATACTTCTTTCCTTGGTTAAAGGGTTTTCTGTCATTATATTTCCTTTCATTGAATTGTGAGGTTTTATTATTATAATCATTGCGTGGCCTATCAAACTGGTGCTTACCTTTGTTCTGGTCTCTATGGTGAATCTTATTAAAGTTTTGAGGTGCCTTAAAATTGTCTACCTGTTTCTTTTTATTACCAACTACCTCTGCCTCGGCTGCCTGATACCTTTCAGCGACATTGAGTAACTCACCCAGCCTCTCTGCACCTTGTTCCATGAGAAACTTTCTCAGGTCTGGAGCCATGGACTCTCTTAGCTGCTCAATAAGGATCATCTCCTTAAGATCTTGAGCTTTCCCCAGAGCAGTCCATTTCTCCAAATAGGTCTCTAACCGTGCAGAGAACTGGTGATAAGTCTCACCCGACAGTAGTTTGGCATTCCTAAATTTTTTTCTATAAAATTCTCCGTTCTTTTCGTATCTTAATAAAAGAGCCTGCTTTAGCATGTCATAATTGTCCTGGTCATCTCTGCTCATCTTGGCAAAAACTTCATAAGCCGTTCCTCTAAGCCCTTGTGATAACTTGAGGCTCCACCTCTCTCTCTCTAACCCATATGTAGTAGCTAAAAGTTCAAATCTACTTAAGTACCCTTCGATGTCATCTTCTTTCTCAACAAAATGATCTACATGAAAACCCATAGCTGAGGTTGAGGCTCCCTGACTGGCAGTGGCATCTGAGGTAAAGGGGCTGGCACCATTTTCAGGAGCATGGCCTTGAATTTCCAACTCCCTTAGTCGTAACTCGTGCTCCCTCTGCAATCTTCTATCTTCTGCTTCCCTCTCTGCTCTTTTTTCTTCTCTTTCTGCAGCCAATCTCTTTTCCTCTCTTTCCACAGCTAGTCTCTTTTCTTCTGCTTCTCTTTCAGCCTTTTTTTCTTCTAATTGGAGCTTTTTTATCTCTGCCTCCCTATCTGCCTCCAATGCTCTAGCCTCCTTGTCAGCCTCAATTTGCAACCTCTTAATTTCTTTGTCAGCCTCAATTTGTAACCTCTTCTCTTCAGCTATCTTCCTATCTTCCCTTTCAATATATTTGTCACTGTTGCGCTAAACTTGTCGCAACTTATTCTGACCATGCATTTTGACTAATAATAATAATAATAGCCCCTTCAGTCATAACTGACCATGGGAATGCGCCCCTGAGGTGACAGCCCTCGGCTGCTTACTTTCCTGGTGCTCCTTTCGACGTTTTCTCCTCACCTCTGCTTCTCGTGTGAGCCTCTCTTCGCCCAATCTGAGGTTGCGCCGTAAATAGCATCGCCACTTAGTGCGATCGGCAGCTTCATCCTCCCATGTTGCTGGATCCATGTCCAGTGCCCTCATATCTCTTGCACACATCTTTGAACCTCAGCTGTGGTCGCCCAACTGTTCTCTTGCCATCTGCTAATTGTCCGTAGAAGATATCTTTTGGGATGCGACCATCTTCCATGCGGCGAACATGGCCAAGCCAGCGAAGTCTGCGCTGTCTAAGAAGCGTATACATACTTTGAAGGCCAGCACGTGACAACACCTCGACATTTGTCACTTTATCTTTCCACGAGATGCCGAGGATGCGGCGTAGACACCGCAAATGGAAGGTATTGAGCCTTCTTTCTTGCTTAGCATAGGTCGTCCAGGTCTCGCTGCCATATAGGAGTGTGCTGGTGACGCAGGCATTATATACCGCAGCTTTGGTCTTCATTGTGAGTTTAGAGTTTCCCCAAACACGCGATGTGAGGCGGGCAAAGGTAGATTCAGCTTTGCCAATGCGGCTGTCGATTTCTGTATCCAGTGAGAGTTTGTCATTGATGGTAGACCCTAGGTATGTGAAGTGGTGCACCACTGCCAATTCATAGTTATCGATAGTGATAACTGGTGCAGCATCCACATCCTGACTCAGCACATTCGTTTTCTTTAGACTTATTGTGAGGCCAAAGTCCTTGCATGCTTTAGAGAAGCGATTCATCAAGCTCTGAAGCTCCTGTTGGCTTTGAGTGACGACTGCAGCATCATCAGCGAACAACAAGTCTCTTATAGTGACCCTTCTGATTTTTGTTTTTGCCTTCAGCCTTGAAAGATTAAACAGACGGCCATCTGACCTAGTGTGAAGGCATATTCCTTCAGTTGCATCTCTGAATGCATGTTTCAAGAGTAAGGCAAAGAAGATTCCGAAGAGGGTCGGAGCCAGAACACAGCCTTGCTTAACGCCACTTCGTATATCAAAGGGCTGTGACGTGCTTCCAGCATATTGGACTGTTCCCTTCATGCCGTCATGGAATGACTTTATCATTTCCAGCATTTTAGAAGGGCAGCCTATTTTCAGGAGGATTTTAAAGAGTCCATCCCTACTAACCAAGTCGAATGCTTTTGTGAGGTCTATAAAGGCGATATATAATGATCTTTTCTGCTCTCTTGATTTTTCCTGAAGCTGGCGGAGAGAGAAGATCATGTCTGTTGTTGATCTGCCAGCTCGGAATCCACACTGTGACTCTGGATATATGCGCTCAGCTAACTTGTGTAGTCGCATTAAGATGACTTTGGCAAAAACCTTACCAACAATACTAAGAAGAGAGATGCCTCTGTAGTTATTGCAATCACTTCTGCCTCCTTTATTTTTATACAGTGTTACAATCTTGGCATCTCGCATGTCTTGAGGAATAGTTGTCTCTTCCCAGCAATTGAACAGCATCCTATGCAGGGGATGTAATAGCGTGCTCTTACAGCATTTGATTAAATCAGGAGGAATCCCATCACTGCCTGGTGCTTTGCCAGAGGCCAAGCTATCAATGGCCATGCTGAGTTCCTCTAATGTTGGTTCGGCATCCAGCTCCTCCATAGTTGGCAGACTGTTGACACCATCAAGGGCTGCAGGCATAACGGTATTGTCTCTAGCGTAAAGCTCAGAGTAGTGCTCGACCCACCTCTCCATCTGCTTACCCTTATCGGTTAGCTTCTCTCCGCTGATGGTTTTTAGCGGTGCCGTCTTACTTTTATGGGGGCCAAGTGCTTTCTTTATACCGTCATACATTTGTCTAATGTTGCCTGTTTGCGCTGCGATCTGGATGCTCTCACTGAGCTGGAGCCAGCAGTCATTTGCACAGCATCGAGCAGTTTGTTGAACTTTGCTTCTCGTAGCCCTCAGGACCTGTAGGGTTCTGGCACTCGGTGAACGTTTGTATTCATTCATAGCACTGCGCTTAGCTTCAATGACTGGTGCCATCACATCTGATGAAGCATCAAACCAGTCATTTGACTTTGCCGTTTTCTTACCAAAGGTGGCAAGTGCAGTACTTTGAATGGTGTTCCGTAGATGCTCCCAGTTCTCTGTAATAGTATCACCATGCTGAGGGCTACTGAGCACTTTCTCGAAGGTCGCAGTGAATTGAGCGATCATGAAAGGGTCTGACATCTTGCTGGTATCAATGCGTGGTTTCCCTTCATGTCTGACACGATAGAGTTTTCTTGGTTGTGCTCTGATTTTGCAGCAAACCAAGGAGTGATCTGTATCACAGTCTGCGCTATGGTACGAGCGCGTGGAGAGGACAGACCTGAGGAGTGGCCTTCTGACTAGAATCAGGTCAAGTTGGTGCCAGTGCTTGGATCGTGGGTGTCTCCATGACACCTTATGCTGGGGTTTTGTCTGAAAGTAGGTGTTGGTCACGCAGAGGTCATGGTGAACGCACAACTCTAAGAGCCGTTGTCCATTTTCATTCATCTTGCCAATACCAAACCTGCCCAGACATGAAGGCCATGAAACATTATCGGCACCCACTCTAGCGTTAAAGTCACCAAGGAGAACAAGCTGTTCTTGCCTAGGTATGCTTTTGATAATTGCTGTTAGATTCTCGTAGAACTCATCTTTAGCTTCTGAGGCAGAGTACAGAGTAGGAGCATACACACTGACAAGGGTGATGGGACCTGTGCTAGTTTGCAGGCGGAGCGTTAACAGGCGTTCTGATCCATTCTCGCCTGGTTCAACTATTTTAGTTAGTGATTTTTTGACCGCAAAACCTACTCCGTGTTCTCTAGCTTTATTAAGATCTTTCCCTTGCCAATAAAATGTGTAGTCCTTCTCGCTCACCGTTCCAGAGCCCGCCAGGCGCGTTTCCTGAAGTGCAGCTATATCCACCTGAAGTCGTTTAAGCTCATCATTAATTATGGCTGTCTTCCTTACATCGTTTACATCCTGTAGGTTTTCGGATAGTCCAGTCAACATAGTCCGGACGTTCCAGCATCCCAATCTGAGAGTTTGCTTATTCCTATTTTTTCGATAATTGCTTGGTGCAAAATTTTCTGTCCACAGTTCGGGTTTGACCCTAATCCCCATGCACCCAATGGGGAAAGCAGACAGTGGCGGGACAACACCTTATTGACTGGGGGCTGCCCAGCTTGAAGCGGGCGATAGCTGTCCAGTGAGATCCTAGAATCTCTCCCACTGTCGGAAGTAGCCCCTGGCGCCATGCCCTACGCCGATTGGGCAAAATGCGTATAACCGGTAACTGCTACTTCCCGTGTTTTGCCGACACCTATAGGGTGAAGCTGGAGTGTCCTCTCCAGGGCGCGAGCTTGGGCACAGTTATATGGAGATCAAGCTGTTGCCTATGCAGCATGTTCCCCCTCTCCACACAGCCGGTAGATCCAAAGGAACGGCAGTAGCCGATACAGTTTGGTACCAGCCATGTCGCAGGAGTTGCCAGAATAATGTCGAATCGACATTAGACTGCCTTAGGGACTCCGACTCCGGATTTATCCTCAGGGTTTACTCCCAAAGCCAATTCTATAAATGGATATTCCCGCAAGGCAGCGGTGGTTTGAATTCAGAGTTCCTTCTCTTAGATAAGCTACCAACCAAGGATCACGAGCCCTATCTGCCCGAAGCTGCTGGTTTTAAGGCGCCAGTCGCTCGCCTTTGCCCCTTCTCCCGTCAGTGGAAACAGTTCCGCCGGGCTCAAATTGAGCCACACGTGAAGGCCGGGAGCTGGACTTGGTTGTCAGAGGCTGTTTGAGGCGCGTGCCATAGAAGTATTTTATCTGCATTGAGAGCTTATCCTCACTACAACTCCCGGCAATAACAACCTTTGGAACTATATTTTGACTATAGTTAATTTTTTAATGCATGGGAAGTAACTCATGGAATTGTAGTCACTTCTATTTCTACAGTCGTCTAATCTTGATAGCTGTCGTTAAGAAGTTGTCTTATCTTGATAGTATAGTTGCCGATAGTTGTGTGAACGATTTTGAGTCATGTCCATATATGGAGCGCTCAGATCGCCAGTTCTTTGAAAACAGTTGGCAATCGCAATGTTTCAAGATTCATTTCCTTTTAAGGTTCGAGTCTTCAGTCGAACATCGTAGAACATTCTTCGTTTCGTAAGTTTAGCTGAGTTGTATTCGATTCGCGTGTTCTGCGCATGTCTCTGTTTGTGGCATTGTTTAAAATGATTTCCGCCCAGGTCAGTCTGAGCAGAGATGCTGGTAAGGCGAGACATAGCGATGTGCTAGTCTTCGCTTAGTTTATTCAGGAAGGAGTCCTCATCATTGTTGTTCCTTTTTTGAGATGATATATCTCTCTATGTTATTTCAAATGCCTGGAGGCATATGTGATTTATGTGATTTAATTCCTGATGACAGGTAACTGAATCCTTTTTCGCTGAGTAACTTTATCGCCATCTTGTGATGTTGACTTTTGCTTAGCCTGCCTTATTATAAAGTCTGTGATATGACAAGTTTGCTCAGCTCACGATCCACTTATATTGTCACGCATCGATTGATGCCTGTCCTACGGACTATTTGCTTCCTTACCTTTATTGATGGATCTAGGTTTGATACCTTTGCTGTATAAGGAACATAGAGGACGATAATGTGACGCTCAAAAGACATGCCTGTCTTGTTGAGGTCAAAAAGAGGAGACTAGATTTAATCTCCTAGTTGATATCTACTAGCTGGGAGCCGCGCTGGTGTAATGGCTTCGGCGTTGTACTGGCGACCAGGTGTTCATGGTTCAAACCCGGGCGTCGGCGTTTGAAGAAATGTTTCCGGCCGGAAATTTGACTGAATAGCCTGAACGGCTCCTGTGATAAACCCTCTGTGGATGGGAAGGAGCGAAGCTCCTGACCGGGTTGGAAGGAAAGTCCTCAGGTTCCCCAGCCTCGCAATGACATGTCATTGGGCCGAAGGGGCTGAAAGCCCAAGTGCCGCTGGTTAAGGGAAAAAAAAAAATATCTACTAGCTCTTATGGAAAGGGGAAGTTTACTACCTGACTACATATACAGCTGATTACGATATCCTAAAAGGCATATGATGTACATTATTATGATGCTGTCTGCTGTGCCTGTTGAATTGACTACATATGTAATAATGACTGTTTGATCGTACCTATGATGTACCTGCTTGTTTATGTCTACACACTTCGTCATTGTGGCGTCTATAATAAATTATACAAAAACCGTCACTAGCTGTTGAAAGCATCATTGACTTTTCACATCGTGAGTTAACGTGACGTCCTTGTGTGGATTGCCTTGCTTATAATGCTCACTGTTTGAATACACATCTGCATCCCACACAAACCAAACCACATATACCATACTATGTCTTCATCGCCTTCAACAATTATGGCGTACAACAAAAAGATACTCAACATTTGGTGGCCATAAGCTGGTTTGGTCTGGTACCAGCATACACGGGGTCCCTTACCCGCTTCATTCAGCATTCTACATCTACATACAGAATTATGAAAGTACTCGGCGTTGCCCGGAAAAGGTCGAAATTGTAACTTTTTGCCAGAAGCAGGAAATTTGACAGTACCCGGCGTTGTTATATATTGCCGGATATCACAGACCGTTGCTGTTTAACTCAAGTGAAGCCAGTCGCTGCTGTCAAGGTGTCAAGTTGCTGTCGTTTGTGAAGGTCAAGTGCCGGTTGATACAAGTTGTTTTCTCAAGAAGGCCAAGTACCGATTTCAAGCAATTTACGGTTGAATAAGAAGGTCAAGTGCCGTTATTTACACTACCTGTACACTGCCTGTACTGTCTAGAAGCTCAAGTACCATCGTCATGGCAGTTGGAGCAGTCCAG
This sequence comes from Oreohelix idahoensis, assembly GCA_024509875.1. Taxonomy (NCBI): domain Eukaryota; kingdom Metazoa; phylum Mollusca; class Gastropoda; order Stylommatophora; family Oreohelicidae; genus Oreohelix; species Oreohelix idahoensis. Next base: position 183,071 of record JAMPIV010003054.1, on the reverse strand, counting down.
ATGTACCATCATCGTTGGATCTTCATTCCTTAGGACGCTGATTGTCATCTGTTTTTTTCTGCTGTGGCTGACGTTTGGATACCCATAAGTTAAGTGGCCTGTTTGTTTGTGAACTGTGCCCTTATACTTCTACTGAGTCTTCTGTGTTTCATCTCATTCTTATGTTTACATGTTATATGTTTATATGTTATTTGTATATTTATATTTATATGTTTATGTTTCTGCGGGTTTTCGGTTGGGCGGTGTCTCCCTTAGATCATACCACGTCATAGAGGTCGTCTATCGTGAGCGTTTTCTGTAGGGTGTAAAATTTCCGATACTGGAATTTGCAAAGCGACTTCTGTTGCTATTTTTTGTTAGTTGTGATGACATGTGTTAGTATTGTTTTCGTTATTTTTCTGCATTCTTTAGTTCTGTTTTGATTTGTTTGTATTTGCTAGTCTACTCTTTTCTATAGTTTAGTTTCATATACCATTTTTGTTTATACACTGTGGTGTCTTGTATTTGTATTATCTTCTCGTAGATATCATCACATTTTTTGTGATATTTCTTTAATTTTCGCTTTATTTTTTGTTGATTTCTACGAATGTTTTTGTACTGTTGCTAAATCGTTGTTATTGTTTACATTGTATTGTTTACATTGTATTGTTTACAGTGTAATGTTTACATTGTTATTGTTTACATTGTGATTGTGTTTACATAGTCATTGATTACACTTATAGTAGTTAATTCACATTTAATAGTGGGTTATGCTTATGCATTACTACTACACTGATGATTAATAAATGATGAATAGTATTGTGCACTATTGAATGGGAAGTGCACCTATGATCAAGAGTTGATTGATGATATTTCAAAAAGGTCTATACACAAGTTCTTTGATATAAGACTTGTTTCCCACAGAGATTGGGATGATAATATAGTGTTGTGAGTAAACAAGTGCTTCATTTAAGACTTGTTATAATTAAATTTGAAATAAGATAATTAATTATTTCAGGTTGTGGACTCATATTATTACTCATCATGTCTACATTTGAGCACTTTATTGAGCAGGGTAAATTGCTTGGGAAGACTGGTGATAAGTTAGAAGACTTTGCAACTGCTCAATATGATAAAGCAATGGAAGCTGAACAAAAGAAACTGCAGATGCAGGTGGAAATTAAAAGATTAGAAAAACAAGCTGAGGCTGAAGAAAAAAAGTTACAGAGAAGCAGATATTGAAAATAAAAGATTAGAAAAACAAGCTGAAGCTGTAGAAAGGAAGTTACAAAGAGAGTATGATGAGAGAAAAGCAAAAATGGAGCATGAAGAGAAACTCTTAGCTTTGGAAGTTGAGAAATTAAAGGTGATGAACATGGGTAATGCTAATGATGCAAATAAGGTCTCAGATAAGACTAATGCAAGCACTTTCAAGCTTAATCTACCACCATTCAATGCTTCCATCGACGATATAACATTCTATCTGGACAGATTTGAAACTTCATGTAAAGTACATAACATAGATAAATCATTGGAGGTTTATCATTTGTCCAAAATACTTAGAGGTGATGCTTTAAGTATGTTAAGCATGGTAGATGAGCCTGACAAGAACAACTATGAGGTTGTCAGGGCTATATTGTTAAAAAAATACCAACTTGACGAAGACGGCTATCGTCTTCAATTTAAAAATATGTTGCCAGAAACTGGTGTGCAATTCTTTGAATTCATTTCAAAGACACGTCTTACTTTTTTACGTTGGGTGGAGCTGTCTAAGACAGAAAAAACTTATGAAGGACTTATGGACTTAATACTTAGAGACAAAGTCATGTCTTCTGTCAATGAGTCTTTCCTTGCTTTCCTTCATGAACGTAAACCTAAAACAATAAAAGAAATGGAAGATTTCTGTAGCCAGTATATAACTGCGCATCCTCACGTAACCATTGGTAACTCTAAAGTAAAAGAAGGTCTGCCAGTTGCTTCGGCAGCACCTTATGGTCAAAACTCTAGTCATAGATTCCAACAAAATTTTGATAGGAAAAGTAACCGTAGTTACGGTCAAAATTATGGAAATCAATTTCAGGGTGATTCTTCTTCGAAGAATTGGAGACGAGCTGACAGTCCTCGTTACTTCCAACCTAATAATTTTAGGCATTTCAGAAGAGGATATGGTAACAGAGGCTTTTCCTCGCGTAGACCTCAAAACCAAACAAATAGATGTTCACATCAATGTGGACATGATAATAATCATGGAAACTGTACTTCGAAACAGGATAACAGTTATAATAAAGACAATAATAACTACAGAGATAATAACAACAGTGATAACTTCAGAGGTAATAGTAGTCGCGGTAGATCTCAATACAAAAAAGAGATATCAGCAGGCTAACTCGGTTCAACAAGAATCTCAGGGAGCCTGTAATCAGGTTTCTGATAATAAAAACTCTGACGCTGTCACTTGTTCTTCTTTTGACTTTGGGAGAGCAAACAAGTGCCCCCAATGCAGTACTTTGTTCGAACCAACTACAATATCGACTTTGAGTTGTGGTCACCCTCTCCCCGCTCTTCCTGCTTCGGTTGCACATGACGGGAGAGGTTCTCTAATCCTACATAAGGGTCTTGTTAATAATACTCCGGTCTCACTACTTTTCGATTCCGGATGCACCACTATTGGTGTTAGACAATCGCTTGTAGATCCATCCTGTGCGACAGGAAGGGTTATCAAATGTGTCACATTTGGCGGCACTCTAGAGAAATATCCTACTGCTGTAATTCACATTGCCACTCCTTTCTTTACGGGAGATGTGCATGTCTGTCTCTTACCTAATCCTATTGCGGACCTTATTATTGGTCGTATCCATGGAGTTAGGGAATGTACCCCACAGCAGATTGCTGCTTGGGAAGATGATAATATGCAAGCTACCAATGCAGTGGTTACAAGAGCACAAGCTCTACAAACACCACAAACTTCGTTGAATAATGATAATGAAGTTCATAGCCAAGATAGTACCTTGGTTATTTCTCGTGACTCGTTCATCAAATTACAAGAAGAAGATCCTACGCTAAAAAAGTTCTTCATTCTTGCGAAGAAAGGTGATCCAAATAAGGATACACAAAGAAAATCTTGGATAGAAATGAAAAATGGCGTACTTGTATGTATGGTACAAGACTCGGCTACGTCAGCACATTCGCAAATTCTTGTTCCCAAGAGTATGAGAGTGCAAATATTGCAACATGCTCATGACTCGCAATGTGCTGGACACATGGGATTTTCCCGTACAAAGTCGAGAGTCCTTGCTGCTTTCTTTTGGCCCTTTGTTAACAAGGACATTCGTATATACTGCCGATCATGTCAGGTATGTCAGGAGGTCAAATCTAGAGGACCACGACATGCTGCGCCTATCCAGGCTGCTGACATCCCTATTCGGCCATTTCAGAAAATGGCCATAGATATTATTGGCCCTTTTAAGATAAAGTCGGCCAGAGGACATCAGTTTATCCTTACATGTGTCGATATGTGCACACGTTGGCTAGAGGCTATCCCTCTAAAGAGCATATCTACTACAGATATCGCAGATGCTCTTTGGCTGATATTTTCTCGCTTGGGGTTCCCCAGAGAAATACTGTCAGACCATGGCACTCAACTCATATCTGATACTATGTCTCAAGTAATGTCTACCTTACACATTAAAAGATCTCTCAGTAGCATCTATCATCCTATGTCTAATGGGTTAGTTGAGCGTCTGAATAGAACGCTCAAGACTTTACTTGGTAAGATAACTGAAGATCATCCTCAAGATTGGGACAGGGTTTTACCCGCGGCTCTCTTTGCCTATAGAGAGGTCCCAAACGAGCACACAGGATTTTCTCCCTTTGAACTTGTCTTTGGCGCGCGTCCGCGCGGCCCTATGTCTTTATTACACGATCTCATCACTGCCGATGATATTAGTGATGACACTCAATCTTCATATGAGTATGTCATTGCTCTTAGGCAAAAGATCATTGAGGCATGCAAACTAGCGACTGCTTCGTCAGAAATTGCTAAAGAAAAAGCAAGGCAGTTTGCTAACAAGAACAGATGTCTACGACAACTTTGTCCAGGTGACAAAGCATTCGTCCTACTCCCCAGTAGGGAAAATAGACTTCTGATTGCATGGAAAGGTCCATATGCAATAGTCTCACGAATTTCCGATGTTGACTATGTGGTCGATATAGATGGAAAGCATAAAACTTTCCATATCAACATGCTGACGGAATTTCATGAGCGTCCAGACTATTTGCTGCCTATTTTCCAGGAAACGGACGATTCTTCTGTACCTCATGGTCATTACTCATCCCTGTCTGTCATACAGGATGAGGAATCGGTTTTTTCTGATGTTAATCTTCCTCTTCCAGTGGTTCCACTACATTCTATGGAATCTTGGAAAGATGTCTCCATTTCTCCTAATCTTTCTGTTGATGAACATCGTCAAGTCTCGTCGATGTTACAGACATTTAAGGATGTTCTAACCGACATCCCTGGTCACACGCAGGTCATAGAACATGACATAATTCTTACCGACAATAATCCTATTAGGGTTAGGCCGTATCCTATCCCTATACACTTTCAGTCACAAGTGGAAAAGGAATTGGATGAAATGATCCAATTAAACATAATTGAACCATCGACTTCTCCATATTCTTCTTCCATGGTTATTGTTCGGAAGAAAGCTAAGAACATACGAATTTGCGTTGATTATCGCAAATTAAATCAAGTCACAAAGTTCGATGCTGAACCTATGCCTTTACTAGAAGATCTCCTTATTAGACTTTCTAATTCTAGATTCTTCACTAAACTTGACTTGTCAAAAGGTTATTGGCAAGTGTCTTTAGCAGATCATGCCAAACCTCTGACTGCTTTCTCTACACCTAGGGGTTTATTTCAATGGAATGTAATGCCCTTCGGTCTTATGAACGCCCCTGCTACTTTCGTTCGCATGATGCGTCGAATTCTTTCTCATCGTTCAGATGTCATCGCATACTTAGATGATATATGTCTCTTCAGTGATTCTTGGGAAGATCACTAGCTGGGTTTATATGACCTACTGTCTACTCTACGTGAGTATAATCTGACAGCAAAACCTTCTAAAGCTTATATTGGTTTTGGTGAAATTTCTTTCTTGGGTCATCGTGTTGGTCATGGTCTCTTGAAGACAGAAGACCATAATACTTCGAAAATATTGAACATCTCTGTACCTAAGACGAAGAAACAAGTCCGAAGTCTCTTGGGGTTAATTCAATTCTATGGGAGATTTATTCCGAATCTATCTTCGATAATGGCACCTCTGTCAACGTTGTTGAAGAAAGGGTCGCCTAATCTGATTCGTTGGTCTCAGGAATGTCAATCTTCCTTAGACCAGATTAAAAATATATTTTCTTCTCCTCCCATCCTAAGATTACCTACTCTTGATAGAACTTTTGTTCTTCGAAGTGATGCTTCATCCACTGGGATCGGAGCAGCACTTATGCAGGAATATGCTGAAACTCTGCATCCTGTCATGTACATTTCTAGAAAACTAAATGCGGCAGAGAGGAACTACTCGGTTTTAGATCGTTAATTGTTGGCTATGGTTTGGTCTATTCTCAAACTACAAAGATTCCTCCTGGGCGCACATTTCATTCTAGAAACTGATCAGAAAGCTCTTACAGCTATTCAGACTAAGAACTTGAAGAGTTCGAGATCCACTCGATATGCTATTGCTCTTCAACCTTTTCACTTCACGGTACGAGCTATCCGTGGGTCGGATAATGTGATGGCTGACATTCTGTCTAGATGCCCACATGATTCCAACTAATACTTCTGTTCTATTTCTAGATATACGACAGAGCCATAACACACCTATATTACTACAATACATTAGCACATCTGTCCTCACTTTAGGTGAACACATACTATTGTGCTTTGTTATCATCTTCTTCTGTTCCCATCTTTAATATAAGAAGAAGACTGAGTAGTTAATATAAGGGCCGAAAGTTCACTCGGTCACAATTGTTAATAATAATGTATTGTATAGTATGAAACATAATGGCTATTAAATAGAATTATATTGGTTGTTTTTTCTCAGCATGTTATTGTTGATCAGAGAAGCTACCTTTCTGTTGTCAAACATGGAGAGTTCCACATTGTACACTTTCCTTGGAACGACAGGAGATGTGTCCTGGATCGTCATTTATGTTTAATTTCATTATGTAATGGTATTAATTAAACATTTAGATAATGTACCATTTAAAATTTTATATCAGATGTGTACATCCATTCTAAGCGGTATTAGAGTATGACACTGCTATTTGATTATAATGATATGAACTTGCATTTATATTGTATTTTCATGCAAGCGTAATGTGTGTTGATGGCACCTCCCCGATATATATATTTTTTGAATAAGATTTTTTATCTGTTGAGAAATATTCTCACCAGACACTTTATGTGTCAATGTAGCCTCATATTAGGCAGTGCAATTAGTTATCCCCGCATAATTCGTGCGTTGTTAAACCGCTTTTGGTTTTACTCTTGGATATTTTAAAAAAAAATGTTGCACATTTTTTTTTAATCGGGAGGTGGCGGTAATGTTGCGCTAAACTTGTCGCAACTTATTCTGACCATGCATTTTGACTATAGTTAATTTTTTAATGCATGGGAAGTAACGCATGGAATTGTAGTCACTTCTATTTCTACAGTCGTCTAATCTTGATAGCTGTCGTCAAGAAGTTGTCTTATCTTGATAGTATAGTTGCCGATAGTTGTGTGAACGATTTTGAGTCATGTCCATATATGGAGCGCTCAGATCGCCAGTTCTTTGAAAACAGTTGGCAATCGCAATGTTTCAAGATTCATTTCCTTTTAAGGTTCGAGTCTTCAGTCGAATATCGTAGAACTTTCTTCGTTTCGTAAGTTTAGCTGAGTTGTATTCGATTCGCGTGTTCTGCGCATGTCTCTGTTTGTGGCATTGTTTAAAATGATTTCCGCCCAGGTCAGTCTGAGCAGAGATGCTGGTAAGGCGAGACATAGCGATGTGCTAGTCTTCGCTTAGTTTATTCAGGAAGGAGTCCTCATCATTGTTGTTCCTTTTTTGAGATGATATATCTCTATGTTATTTCAAATGCCTTGAGGCATATGTGATTTATGTGATTTAATTCCTGATGACAGGTAACTGAATCCTTTTTTGCTGAGTAACTTTATCGCCATCTTGTGATGTTGACTTTTGCTTAGCCTGCCTTATTATAAAGTCTGTGATATGACAAGTTTGCTCAGCTCACGATCCACTTATATTGTCACGCATCGATTGATGCCTGTCCTACGGACTATTTGCTTCCTTACCTTTATTGATGGATCTAGGTTTGATACCTTTGCTGTATAAGGAACATAGAGGACGATAATGTGACGCTCATAAGACATGCCTGTCTTGTTGAGATCAAAAAGAGGAGACTAGATTTAATCTCCTAGTTGATATCTACTAGCTCTTATGGAAAGGGGAAGTTTACTACCTGACTACATATACAGCTGATTACGATATCCTAAAAGGCATATGATGTACATTATTATGATGCTGTCTGCTGTGCCTGTTGAATTGACTACATATGTAATAATGACTGTTTGATCGTACCTATGATGTACCTGCTTGTTTATGTCTACACACTTCGTCATTGTGGCGTCTATAATAAATTATACAAAAACCGTCACTAGCTGTTGAAAGCATCATTGACTTTTCACATCGTGAGTTAACGTGACGTCCTTGTGTGGATTGCCTTGCTTGTAATGCTCACTGTTTGAATACACATCTGCATCCCACACAAACCAGACCACAGATACCATACTATGTCTTCATCGCCTTCAACAATTATGGCGTACAACAAAAAGATACTCAACAGTCACATTCTGAAGTTACATATTGGATCAAAGCCTGACCCTCCATGTTCATTTCTTTCGCAGTCTGCACAGCAGCAGATCGAAACTTTGCCAGATCAGCCATTTGTACTATGTAACTAGTCAAAATTTCTAACTATCCAAATCTCTAATTATGGCTAATAATTTCTAATGATAACCAAGAACAACCACAGGCACTGATAGCTCAACTACTATTTAATTTCTCCAAAAGGAATGCTTTTAGTTTTATACTCTCTGAGATTCCTAATATACTTGATAATATTTTAAGAATTTAAAATCCCAGAAGCAAACTACCCAATATAGCTGGTATTATAAAAAGTTCAATCCCCAGGAGCGAGCCCCCAATATATGTGGTGGATTTTGATGTTATGAATTGTTGTTATGTATTAGTATTATAATAAATGAGATTAGCTATGAAGGTCCCTGAATTTACTCAATAGTATTATGAACTTTTCAAGGTGCCTTTCCGCTACCACCCCCTTTATCTCATTCAAAATGTATTTATATTAGTATATTAAATGACTTCGTGTTGTGTCTAGGGTTATGAATGTAGAGTGTGAAGCACAATAATTAACAAACATACAAACAAATAGTTTATTATTCACAACAGCACACAGTACTACCACAATAACATACAAACGACACTTTAAAAGGCTATCTTATTTAAGACTGTGGCTGAATTTTGTATAAATAAGATTTTTACAGTTTTATTATCCTGATTCAAATTTATTTGTAATCAGGACAGACAATTTAAAAGTGAAATCACAATAATCAATTACATCAGTCAAATAGCACAATAAATCCTTTGTCCATATATATAAAATTATTAATCGAATATATTTATGTAGTGTTCTCCTACTTTAAGTTAATACTGGTGGTAATACTAGGTTGTTGTTTTAATCATGTCCTTCTGGAAATGTTTGTTTCTATTTTGTCACTTGTGGAACTATTAAATATTTGTCCCAGTTTTATTCACTGTTATTAGATCGTTCTTTTAAAGTTCTGTAGTTGAGCTCTCAGGTGCCGAACAAGAACTTATCTTGGCCGTATAATATATGTTGAACCTTTCCTCTGCTCGCTTGACAATCTTTTCCCTGTTTGATAGACAATGGCCACTAGCATGGGCTCTCAGTAAACAGGCAGAGTCCTGAATCATTCAGTTTTCAAGCGTTTGGTACCACATTAACGTCAGTACCCAGGACCTCTGAAATGTGAAGGTATGCATCCTTCGTAATATCTAGCATACACTAATAGTCCACAGTTAAGGACATGTACAGTACAAACAAACAAAAGGATCATATCCTTATACAAACCTATGCCACCATTTTCTTTTGATGTGACAATGTACACCAGTATTCCTTTCCCTAATAGTTACAACGCCACTGCAATTCCAGCTGTAATCTCTTCCATATAATAGGATAGGTGTTATGCTCCTTTATGACAATCATACATATTCTTGTATTTTACACCTCTCTGACAGTCCATCACATGGTGGATCAATCTTTAGGCTTTGCCTCATGTTCGCTTTAGACCCACTCATGTCCAGACATATATTATTATTTCACATTCAATTTTTATATAAAATACAGGTTAATAAATGTCAAGCTTACCACAATTTTCAATGAAATATACACAGAGACGATGACTGACACAGTTTCGATCTGTCGTATTGCCCAGGCTGCTTAGAACTTGTATTTTAAAGCACAGCCTGATCTCATCTATCACTGTTGAAAATATTCTTAGAAATGGCGTCCCCTCTAACGCTTATTCTGACAATATCTTTTTAGTTAGCCAATCCATTCTTAATTTTACAGTGTAAACAGTCTTTTCAAAAAATATCATTCAAACTTTTCCTACGTTGCTTAGGCTATTTATGTTTATTCAAAGGTCAGCCAATAATATTTAGTCTCCCTTCAAATGCCACCCAATCAGATTTACTGTACTATCCTAGCCTATCTGTCACCTACTTTTTTCCCCAAAAATATGCGATCCAATCTAAGCAGATATGACTTGACCTGACAGTATCTCTGATCTCTATGTATTGTTTTACCAATATTTAATTAGTTAAGGGACTATTTATATAACTAATAACATATTAAAAACCTATGGCAAGGCACAAGCAAAGAAACAAAGTTACATCTGATCAGAGCATGTATATTCCCAGTGGCAACATACGGCTGCGAGACTTGGACACTCAATAAAACAGTTGCAAAAAAGATTACATCATTTGAAATGAAATGCTACAGAAGGATGTTGAGAATACCCTGGACAGAAAAAAAGACCAACAGAGAAGTATTGCACTCACTAAACGTACAGGAACATTGGCTCCTAAATACCATCGCAATAAGGAAGCTGAAATTTTTCGGTCATATAAAAAGACATAATAGCCTGGACAAAACAGTGATGGAAGGCATGGTCCCTGGAAAAAGGGGAAGGGGTCGACCTAGACGACGGTGGACCCAGGACATCACAGAGAGTCTGAACTTGTCTTTGGCTGATGCAGGTCGACTTGCCCAGAATCGTGATGCGTTCAGAGCAGCTGTAATGGAGACAACGTTCTGGAAAGAATACGTCACATGATGATGAATAACATATTCTTGGTCAGCAAGTCTTCAGGTACACGAATATACAATTTTTAAGGGGCTATGTGGTTTGGTTCAAAATTCTATCTTTTTTTCTATGTTAGTTGTTTATTTTTAAACCACCTTTCGTTCATTCTTTTTCCATGTAATATCAAGCTGAATACGAGAACTTATGTCATTCATAATAAGAGCTTAACATGTTTACATGACCGAGGTGTCCACAATTCTAACTTTTTTTCATAGTATTTGGATAAACCCCTAAGGCAAAGCTTGCAAGTTGGTTGTAGACTTAGAACCAATTGTGACGTGCTTTGCGTGTTGTTTTACTAGCCTTTCCCCTCCTCGTTCCACAATGCATTTTAAGCACAATTTCTTAGAACTTGGAAAAGTAGGCATTTATGTCAAGGACGAATTTGAAGAATTGGGTACCGTTTTGTTCGGCTATTCGTTAGCAAATAATAATCTGAAGGCGTAGGCGATACCAACCGTTTCAGCAGAAAATTCTTTTGTACTTTTTTTTATCTTTTGCCTTTATGCCCTATACTGTTATATATTAATTTAGATATTGTATTTAGAAATTCACTACAGAGGCTAAAAAGCGGAGTTTATATCACGACATCAATAGACCTGATAGAAGAACACAGGTTGCGCTTGGTATTAACAGAGTTTCTTTTTGTCGATGGATACAACATGATGTTGAGTCTAAAAATGTCAGGCAAGGAAGGAAAAAAAAAGTTGACAACTTCGATGAAGAAGTTATTCGACGTGAGATTTTCAAAATGTTTTCGTTAAATGAACTTGTCACTCTCCGCAAACTGAAAGTGAAGCTGTTAAAGGATTGTGATATTGATATCTCAAAAACAACTCTTTGGAAAGTTGTAAGGTCCGTCGGTTTTACGTTTCGCAAATCCATTGGAATTAGGAATGTATTATGTGAAAAACCACACTTAATTGCTGCCCGAAGCAAATTCCTTAGACAGATACGAGCACGAAGGATGGACGGATATGATATAGTATATTTAGACGAAACATGGGTTAATTCGCACCATACAAATGAGAAAGAATGGCAATCTTCTGACAGTGTTCATAAAAGGACAATTCCCAGTAGCAAAGGACAACGAATTATAATTGCGCATGCTGGCAGCAGCGAAAAGGGAATTGTCCATGACGCAGAACTAATGTTCCAGGCAATTTCAACAGATGGTAGGGACTACCACACTGAAATGAAGGAAGACTGTTACGTGCAGTCTTTGATATCTTACAATATTATACATTGGTATTCTTGTTATCTTCGCAAATATTTTGAAAGCAAAATAGTGCTTAAGGGAAAGTCGTTATTGTGTTACTTCCCTTGAAAGTTGTGTCGGCTCTTTCGATCAAACTCCGCGGATAAATCCATTTTACTGCGATTTATTCGTTGTTTGGGTAATAATAGATTGTTCTTGCTTCAGAATATCTATGGCCTGAATTTATGTGTATTGTTTGTCTGAGTAGGACGAGTCTGTCTTATATCTGTATATCTTTACATATCTAAGTCGAACTATATGTTCTGTTGTCTCTAGAGAGGTCGAAGGCTATTCGGCGGATGTGTCGCTAGAGTGTGGTGTGATTTGGCTTCGTCCTGATAGGGGCTGTGTGTTTTCCATGTCGGCCTGTCGCCGGGGAAAAAGTGATCTCAGTATTTGTGGGGAAGGTGATAGTTGTCTAAACCTATCGTGTATGCTTTACCCCAGTGTTTAGTCGTATTGCCAAGGAATGGCAGTTTCATAATTCCTATACCAAGGTAATCAAAGATACTCTTATGAACTCTCGATCGAAGCCACCATTTTCGATAGTTACGATTTGAATGTCTAAGAGAATATATTTGACTCGATGAAAACGACTTCGATTCCTAGCAGCACTATATCCTGTAGATTGCAGTCAATTGTTCATGATCAAATCTACAGAGCAATGAAATGTTTTATGAATGACTAACTTTAGGACAGATTCATTATCTGTATCCAAACGTGAGTGACAGCTCACGAGTGAAGCCATCTTGGAACCAAAACATGTAGTGACTTTCAAGAAGAGAAAAGGGATGCCCGTATTATCGCTTGATCAGTCCAGAGATCACTGCTACACATGAGAACCCATTGCTAGCGGTTCAATATTATTATATGGAAAAATATGTGCTGAACATTATGTTGAAGAATCGTCGCTAGACGAGATTAGGTTTAGAAGCCATCTGAAATATTGTTTATAAGCTGACGTGCTCAGTCAGTGAAGTCAGATGATATATATGTATGGGCGATACTGAGTGCTTGGCTACTGACAGTCCATTATACACTTATTCTACATGAGTGCCCATGTAACATTGCAAGACCATTTATCCACTGTACTATGATGTATTATGGCAACCTGTGATTTGTCACTATCTGTGCTGTCGAGTGTGTACGTCCAATTAAACTTTAGAAAAGGTACACAGTCGTTGGTGTCGATGACTTCCAGCCATACATGAGTGTGAGAAAAGAACATTTTTTGTCAACACCACGAACCTTTATCATCATTCGCACATTATACACTCAATCCATGTCTACACACCACTGCGTAGGTCAAGTTGACATTCCATACACTACAGTGGAGCAAACAACACCATAGAGATCTTATCAACTGATGATGATGATGATGTCTGCTTCCATCCACTTATATCTATCTTTTGGTGGATATCATTAACGGGAATAAAAAATTCAACGTTATCCAACTTTATCAACTGGTGGACCAGCTTTCTGGGTTTGACCTCGCAGAAGTTCAGAAGTCAACAGATTACCGATACCAGACCGTTTCCTGTGGCTGATACGACACACTTGCAGTATTGGTTTGCTCTTTGTCAACACTTCGTCACGTGACCTGTCAGGTGAATGCAGTATGTAGGTCAGCGTTGTTGACATTTTTTACATTAGACATTATAGAGTTTCACAGAACAGTTGGATCAATTCTTCTCAATGTTAACAGGAAGACAGTATGAGTGAACTAAGAAGTCCTATTTTCATCGATGGATCTTCTTGTTTTCCATATATGAACTTTAATATTTAAGGCCAGAATGTTTAATTGAATAAAGTGGCAGTTTGTTTATTTTCATAAAAATAACTTTGCCATTACTGTAAAACTGAGCCTATTTTGCAACACATACTATCATACACATAATTTATATATATTTATGTTTACATGTTATTTGTTTGTATAGTATGTTAGTTTCTATGTCAGCGGGTTGTGTTTAAGGTTGGGCGGCGTCCTCACAACAGAATATCCCACGTCATAGAGGGTCCGTTGTGGGCGTTTTCTATAGGTGCAATTTTCTTGATTGAAAATTTGCTGCGACAACTGTTGCTTTTGTGTTAGCTGTGAAGTCTGTAATTATTGTTATTTTTGTGATATTTCTTTGTTCTTTAGTTTTGTTTTGATTTGTTTGTAATTTGTTGGTCTAACCTTTTCTATCTTTCAGTTCTATTCACAATTTATATTCATATATTGTGACGTCATTTGTGTTGTTATTCTTTGCAGATTCAGTGATTATTTTCATTGATTTCCCTATTTGATTTATTTTGATTTCTGCAAACGTTCTTGTATTGTCAGTCCTATTTGTACTTTATGTATTCTGTTGGTTGACATATGTTTTATATAGGTATATTTCATAAGACACAATTGCCTGTGCACTGCACTTGGATTATGGTATAAACCCGTACCTGATTATTATTACTATTATACAAGACCTTATTAAAGGCTTGTGACCCACAGATATTGGGATAGTATACTGATTAATCAAGTCATTGAGAACTTGTGGTATTATTATTGATTCAGGTGATTAGTATTATTGTTAGACATCATGGCTACATTAGAATACTTCATTACACAAGGGAAAGCCCTGATAAGACTGGTCAACAATTAGAACAATGGGCAGTTGCTCAATATGACAAAGCATTAGCTGCAGAAGAGAGAAGAGCTATGGCAGAAGAGAAAAGATTAGCTGCAGAAGAAAGAAAAGCTATGGCGGAAGAGAAAAGATTAGAAAGAGAAGCTGAGGCTGCTGCTGAACAAAAGAAATTGCAGATGCAGGTAGAGGAAAGGAGATTTGAAGCTGAACAAAAAAAATTGGAAAGAGAAGCTGCGGCTGAACAAAAAAGATTAGACAGTGAAGCTGAACAAAAAAAATTGGAAAGAGAAGCTGCGGCTGAACAAAAAAGATTAGACAGTGAAGCTGAACAAAAAAGATTAGACAGGGAAGCTGAACAAAAAAGATTAGACAGGGAAGCTGAACAAAAAAGATTAGACAGAGAGGCTGAAGAAAAAAAAGCAATAAGAGAACATGAATTTGAGTTGGAGAAATTAAGATTGACAAGTATGAGTAATGTTAATCAGGCATCTAGTGGTAATGATAAACCTTCTACTTACAAGGTTAAGGTTCCACCGTTCAATCAGTCCAGTGACGATATTACATTCTGGCTGGATAGATTTGAACGTTCTTGTCGTACACATAATGTGGATAAATCACAATACGCTAATCAATTATCAGAAAACTTGAAAGGTGAATCTTTGACTAGATTATGCCTTGTAGGAGAAGCAGATAAGGATAATTATGATGTCATTAGGGCGTCTTTGATAAAAAAATATCAGCTAAGTGAGGAAGGCTATCGCCTTTTATTTAAAACGATGGTACCTGAGACGGGTGTAGAATTCTCAGAATTCACTGCAAAGGCACGTCTCACAGTTGATCGTTGGATTGAGCTTTCCAAAACAGAAAAAACGTATGAAGGACTTATGGATTTGTTGCTCAGAGATAAGATTATGTCATGTGTGAACAAACCTTTCCTTGAATTTATACAATCCCAATTATTCACACAGATTTCAGGGACCTCAAAACAGATTTGATAAAAAAGGTAACCATAATAGTTATCAAAACCAAGGTAACCAATCATTTCAGGGTTCTTCTTCAAAGAACTGGAGACGACCTGATAGCTCTCGACACAGGGGTGGTCATAATTATAGGAATTTCCGTAGAGGAAGTAATTATAGAAACTATCAGGGTTATCCGTCTTGGAGTCAACAAGATCATAATTACAGAGATACTCATTATAATGAATATGATAATGGTAACTGATGCGTGATGCCATATGATGATGGATGGCATCCGCATGTCTGGTTTTGTGTAGTGTGTAGATGTGTTCAGTCAAAACAATGTTCATGCAACAATAACAGGGCAATCCACATAGGACGTCAGTAAACTCACGACGTATAAAGTCAATGAGTCTTGAAACAGCCGTTGACGTTTTTCTTCATTATTTATTGTGGACGCCACAGTGACAAAATGGTTACGCAAATGTGTAGGCACATCAAACAGTCATTATCACAGCAACATTCAATACAGCAATAAACGGTAGACAGCATTACAATGATGAGTCAGATGCATGTTATATTTCATAGTGCTGTAAATGTAGTCAGATGAACAACTCCATCCTTTTCTATAACAGCCAGGAGATAACCAGATGTATGAGATCAGTTCACTCTCCTTAGTTTGACTTCAGCAAGACAGACACGTCTGCCGAAGTATAAATAATGTCCTCAAGAATATCCTCTAGATAATAAAGGTTTTTCTAAACCTCGTTCATTTAACCAAGTAGCAAGTAATGGTCCTTGGTACCTGCATCAACCGATGCAGTACAATGCAGCGACATGTGAGCTGGGAAAAAAACATCTCGTGACGACGACTTTCGCAGACAGGCTATGAATCGAAATCGCTCACGACCCAAAATCAATAGAGTTAATGAAAAAAAAGTCAATTTACCTTGCTTTCATGAAATACACAGAAATATCACGCCTCCCGACATGTGGGAAAACACTAGAGGTATTATCTCGACTAAACGAAATATCCATAAGAGGACTACACATCCCTGACAGAACAAAAATAGCGGAGATCCCCTCTTCAACGAGGCATCTCTTTCGCCATTCCAAATCGCTCACTCCCACTAGTGGTGGGCGGAAACCGATCGACCAAACAACAAGACAAGTCATGCGCAGTCCAGCGCAAAAATGACCACAGCTCAAAAGTTAACTGCATTCGATACTAACGCGAGAAGACAAATGCTTACCGAGAAAAGTGACTATAGATTTCAAGCAGTTGTTGCCCTTGCGTTATAAAACAGATATTGAAATAAAACGATGTTGCGAGAATTTATCACGCAACATATCACCACCTCCTCCCGATAAAAAAAAATGTGGAACATATTTTTTTTTTCAATATCAAAGAGCAAGCGATTAGCGGCTCAAAACGCACGAATTATGCGCTGATAATTAATTAAATTGCCAAACAATAGGCTAATTATAGAGTGTCTGGTGAGGATATACCTCAACAGAAAAATAAATATGTCTCAAAAAATATTCACATCGGGGAGGTGTCACCAACACACATCACGTTAGCATGTAAACACAATATACGTATGCAAGTTACTATAATCATCATTAAACAGCATACTCTAATATTGTCTTTAAAAATGGATGTACAAATCTGATAGGAAAATTTAAATAGTACATTCTTTGACATGTAATGACATAAGTACATAGCAAAGTTAAACTACATGACGATCCAGGACATATGCTCTGGTATTCCGAGGGTAAGTACACAATCTAGAACTCGTAAGGTAAGTCCTCAGCTCAACAATGACATTCTGAGAAAGTACAAGCAATATAATGCTAATTAATAACTAATATGCTTCATAAGGTACAATACATTATTAATAATTGTGGCTGTTTAGTAAACTAACGGCCCTCATATTAACTACTCAGTCCTCCTCTATCATTTTAAAAAACGAACAGAAGAAGATGACAACAAAGCACGATAGTGTGTACATATAAAGTAAGTACAGATGTGCTAATCTATTGTAGAAATATAGGTGTGTTATGACTCTGTAATATATAGAAATATAGGACAGAAGTATTAGTTGGAGTCATGTGGGCATCTAGACAAAATGTCAGCCATCACATTATCCGCACCACGGATAGCTCGTACCGTGAAGTGAAAAGGTTGAAGAGCTATAGCATATCGAGTGGATCTCGAACTCTTCAAATTCTTAGTCTGAATAGCTGTAAGAGCTTTCTGATCAGTCTCTAGAATGAAATGTGCGCCCAGGAGGAATCTTTGTAGCTTTAGAATTGACCAAACCATCGCTAACAACTCACGGTCTAAAACCGAGTAGTTCCTCTCTGCCGCATTTAGTTTTCTAGAAATGTACATAACAGGATGCAGTGTATTTGCATATTCTTGCATCAGTGCTGCTCCAATCCCAGTGGATGAAGCATCACTCCGAAGAACAAAAGTCCTATCAAGAGTAGGTAATCTTAAGATGGGAGGAGAAGAAAATATATTTCATTTGGTCTAGTGAAGATTGGCATTCTTCAGACCAACGGACCAGATTAGGCGAACCTTTCTTCAACAATGTTGAGAGAGGTGCCATGATCGAAGATAAATTTGGAATAAATCTCCCATAAAATTGAATTAAACCTAAGAGTCTCCTAACTTGTTTCTTCGTTTTAGGAACAGAGATGTTCAGTATTTTGGAAGTATTGTGGTCTTCTGTCTTCAAGAGACCATGACCAACACGATGACCCAGGAAAGAGATTTCACCAAAACCAACAAAAGCTTTAGAAGGTTTTGCTGTCAAATTATTCTCACGTAGAGTGGACAGTAAGTCATATAACCCTAAATAGTGATCTTCCCAGGTATCACTGAAGAGACAGATGTCATCTAAGTATGCGATGACATCCGAACGATGTGACAGAATTCGACGCATCATGCGAGCGAAAGTGGCAGGGGCGTTCATGAGACCAAAAGGCATAACATTCCATTGAAATAGACCCCTAGGTGTAGAAAAAGCAGTAAGAGGTTTGGCATGCTCTGCTAAAGGCACTTGCCAATAACCTTTAGACAAGTCAAGTTTAGTGAAGAATCTAGAATTAGAAAGTCTAATCAGTAGATCTTCTAACAAAGGCATCGGTTCAGCGTCGAACTTTGTGACCTGATTCAATTTGCGATAATCAACGCAAATTCGTATGTTCTTATCCTTCTTCCGGACAATAACCATGGAAGAAGAATATGGTGAAGTCGATGGTTCAATTATATTTAATTGAATCATTTCATCCAATTCCTTTTCCACTTGCGACTGAAAGTGTATAGGAATAGGATACGGCCCTAACCCTAATTGGATTATTGTCGGTAAGAATTATGTCATGTTCTATGACATCTGTGTGTCCAGGAATGTCAGTGAGAACATCCTGAAATGTTTGTAACATCGACGAGACTTGTCGATGTTCGTCACCAGAAAGATTAGGAGAAACAGAAACGTTTTTCCAAGATTCCTTAGAATGTAATGGAACCACTGGAAGGGGAAGGTTGACATCAGAGAAGGTAGCTTCCTCATCCTGAATGACAGACAGGGATGAATAATGACCGTGAGGTGCAGGAGCATCATCCGTTGCCTGGAAAATAGGCAGCAAATAGTCCGGACGTTCGTGAAATTCCGAAAGCATGTTTATGTGGAAAGTTTTTTATGCTTTCCATCAATATCGACTACATAGTCAACATTGGAAATCCGAGAGACTATTGCATACGGACCTTCCCATGCAATAAGAAGTCTATTTTCCCTACTGGGGAGTAGGACGAATGCTTTGTCACCTGGACAAAGTTGTCGTAGACATCTATTCTTGTTAGCAAACTGCCTTGCCTTCTCTTTAGCAATTTCTGATGAAGCAGTTGCTAGCTTACATGCCTCAATGATCTTTTGTCTAAGAGCAATGACATACTCATATGAGGATTGAGTTTCATCGCTAATATCATCGGCAGTGATGAGATCGTGTAATAAAGACATAGGGCCGCGTGGACGCGCGCCAAAGACAAGTTCGAAGGGAGAAAATCCTGTGTGTTCATTAGGGACTTCTCTATAGGCAAAGAGAGCCGCGGGTAAAACCCTGTCCCAATCTTGAGGATGATCTTCAGTTATCTTACCAAGCAAAGTCTTGAGCGTTCTATTCAGACGCTCAACTAACCCATTAGACATAGGATGGTAGATACTACTGAGAGATCGTTCAATATGTAAGGTAGACATTACCTGTGACATAGTGTCAGATATGAGTTGAGTGCCATGGTCTGACAATATTTCTCTGGGGAACCCCAAGCGAGAAAATATCAACCAAAGAGCATCTGCGATATCTGTAGTAGATATGCTCTTAAGAGGAATAGCCTCTGGCCAACGTGTGCACATATCGACACATGTAAGGATAAACTGATGTCCTCTGGCCGACTTGACCTTAAAAGGGCCAATAATATCTATGGCCATTTTCTGAAACGGCCGAATAGGAATGTCAGCAGCCTGGATAGGCGCAGCATGTCGTGGTCCTCTAGATTTGACCTCCTGACATACCTTGCATGATCGGCAGTAAATACGAAATGTCCTTATTGACAAAAGGCCAAAAGAAAGCCGCAAGGACTCTCGACTTCGTACGGGCAAAACCCATATGTCCAGCACATTGCGAGTCATGAGCATGTTGTAATATTTGGACTCTCATGCTCTTGGGAACAAGAATTTGCGAATGTGCCGACGTAGTCGAATCTTGTACCATACGTACAAGTACGCCGTTTCTCATTGCAATCCAAGATTTTCTATTTGTATCCTGATTCGGATCACCTTTCTTCGCAAGAACGAAGAATTTTTTTAAAGAAGGATCTTCTTCTTGCAATTTTATGAAAGAGTCACGAGTAATTACTAAGTGACTATCTTGGCTATCAACTTCATTATCACTATTCAGTGAAGTTTCGGGTGTTTGTAGAGCTTGTGCTCTTGTAACTACTGCATTTGTAGCTTGCATGTTATTATCTTCCCAAGCAGCAATCTGCTGTGGGGTACACACTCCCTAACTCCGTGAATACGACCAATAATAAGGTCCGCAATAGGATTAGGTAAGAGACAAGCATGCACATCTCCAGTAAAGAAAGGAGTGGCAATGCGAATTACAGCAGTAGGATATTTTTCTAGAGTGCCGCCAAATGTGACACATTTAATAACCCTTCCTGTAGCACAAGATGGATCTACAAGCGATTGTCTAACACCAATAGTGGTGCATCCGGAATCGAAAAGTAGTGAGACCGGAGTATCATTAACAAGACCCTTATGTAGAATTAAAGAACCCCTCCCGTCATGCGCAACAGCAGCAGGAAGAGCGGGAAGTGGGTGACCACAACTCAAAGTAGTTATGGTACCCGGTTCGAATAAAGTACTGCATTGGGGGCATTTGTTTGCTCTCTCAAAGTCAAAAGCAGAACTAGTGACAGCGTCAAAGTTTTTACTATCAACAACATGATTACAGGCTCCCTCAGTTTCCTGTTGTACAGCATTAGCCTGCTGATATCTCTTTTTTGTGTGTGAGATCTACCCCGACTATTATTACCTCTGAAGTTATCAGAGTTATTATTATCTCTGCAGTTATTATTGTCTCTATTGTAATTGTTATACTGGTTCGAATTCCAGTTACCACGATTACTATCATGTTCACATTGATGCGAACATCTATTTGTTTGGTTCTGAGGTCTTCGGCAGGAATAACCTCTATTACCATATCCTCTTTTGAAATGCTTATAATTATTAGGGTGATAGTAACGACCACTATCAGGTTGTCTCCAATTCTTCGAAGAAGAATCACCATGAAATTGGTTTCCATGATTTTGACAGAAATTACCGCTGCCCTTTCTATCAAAATTTTGTTGGGATCTACGAGCAAAGTTTTGACCATACGGAGCTGCCGAAGCAACTGGTAAACCTTCTTTCACCTTAGAGTTACCCATGGTTATGTGTGGGTGCGCAGTTACGTATTGGCAACAGAAATCTTCCATTTCTTTTATTGTTTTAGGTTTACGTTCATGAAGGAAAGCAAGGAAAGACTCATTGACAGACGACATGACTTTGTCTCTAAGTATTAAGTCCATAAGTCCTTCATAAGTTTTTTCCGTCTTAGATAGTTCAACCCATCGTGAGAAAGTAATGCGTATTCTTGCAATAAACTCGGAGAATTCAACTCCATTTTCAGGTAACATGTTTTTAAATTGTAGACGATAGCCGTCTTCGTTAAGCTGATATTTCTTTAACAAAGCGGCCCTGACAACCTCATAATTGCTCTTGTCAGGTTCATCCACCATATTTAATATACTTAGAGCTTTACCTGTCAGTATCCCTGATAACTGATAAACATATTTTGCTTTGTCTATGTTATGAGCTGTACATGCTTGTTCAAATCTGTCCAGATAGAACATTATGTCATCACTGGAAGGACTAAATGTTGGTAACTTAATCTTAAAAGTATCATTATTAGCCTTCCCAGAAGATGAACCCTTGTTTGAATCATTACCATTACTCATGCTCGTCAATTTCAATTTCTCCAACTCTAAAGCTAAGAGTTTTTCTTCATGTTCCATTTTTGCTTTCCTCTCATCAGACTCTCTTTGTAACTTCCTTTCTTCAGCTTGAGCCTGCATTTGAAGTCTTTCATTTTCAGCTTCTTTTTCAAGTCTTTTATTTTCAGCTTCTTTTTCAAGTCTTTTATTTTCAGCTTCTTTTTCAAGTCTTTTATTTTCAGCTTCTTTTTCAAGTCTTTTATTCTCAGCTTCTTTTTTCAAGTCTTTTATTCTCAGCCTCTAGCTGTAGCTTTCTTTCCTCAGCTTCTGATTCCCTTTTTTGTTTTTCCATTTCCATTTGGAATCTCTTTTCATCCACCTGCATCTGCAGTTTCTTTTGTTCAGCTTCCATATGCAGTTTCTTTTGTTCAGCTTCCATTGCTTTATCATATCGAGCAGTTGCAAATTCTTCTAACTTATCACCAGTCTTCCCAAGCAATTTACCCTGCTCAATAAAGTGCTCAAATGTAGACATGTTGTCTAACATATGAGTCCAAAACCTGAAATAATTAACTAATTTATTTCAAACCTAAGTGTAACAAGTCTTAATTAAGCACTTGTATATTCACATCACATTATATTATCCCAGTCTCTGTGGGAAACAAGTCTCCAATCAAAGAACTTGTATATGAAATATCAGCACTCAAATCTTGATCATAAGTGCACTTCTCATTCAATAGTGCACGACACTATTCATCATTCATTTATCATCAGTATAGTAGTAACAGTGCATTAGCATAGCCCATTAACTAATTACTATAACTGTAAACAATGACTATGTAAACACATGCAGAATGTAAACATTGAAAATGTAAACAATACAAACAATGTAAACAATAACAATGTAAACAATAACAAAGATCAGCAACAATACAAAAACTTTCGCAGAAATCAACTAAAAATAAAGCAGAAATTAATGAAATATCACAAAAAATGTGACGATATCTGCGATAGAATTAAACAAAATACATGACACCACAGTGTATAAACAAAAATGTTGTATGAAACTAAATTATAGACAAGAGTAGGCTAACAAATACAAACAAATCACAACAAAACTAAAGAATGTGAAATAATAACGAAAACAATATTAAAACATGTCATCACAGCTAACATAAATAGCAACAGAAGTCGCTTAGCAAATTCCAGTATCGGAAATTTGCAAACCCTACAGAAAACGCTCACAATAGACGACCTCTATGACGTGGCATAATCTAACGGAGACACCACCCAACCGAGAACCCGCTGAAATATAAACATATAAATGACAAATAACATATAGACATATAATATATAGAATGAGATGATACACAGAAGACTCAGCAGAAGTATAAGGGCACAGTTTACATACAAACAGGCCACTTAACTTAAAGGCTTCCAATCGTAGAACAGCAGAAAAACGGATGTCAATCAACGTCCTAAAGAGCGAAGCTCCAACGATGATGGCACATCTGAACTGCTTCCACTGCTAACACGATGGTACAAGAGCTTCTGAAATACTGTGTGTTGAGTTGTTTCGGCACTTGACCTTCTAATCCAAAAGTAAGTTGATGGAAATCGGTACTTGGCCTTCTTCAGAAAACAACCCGTTTCAACCGGCACTTGACCTTCTCAAAAAACGACAGCACTGGAACCTTGACAGCAGCAACTTGCTTGACTTGCGTAAAAGATAACAGCAGTCCGAGTTATCCGGCAACATGTAACAACGCCGGGTACTGTCAAATTCTTGTTTCCGTCAAAAGGTTGAAATTTTGACTTTTACCGGGCAACGCCGAGTACTTTGAAAATTTTGAAGATGTTGACTGTATTGAAGAATGTTAATTTCTTGAAGGATGCTGATGAATTCTTGTTGAAAATGAAGTGGGTAAGGGACCCCGTGTTTGCTAGTACCAGAATCAAACCAGCTTATGGCCACCAAATGATGCGTGATGCCATATGATGATGGATGGCATCCGCATGTCTGGTTTTGTGTAGTGTGTAGATGTGTTCAGTCAAAACAATGTTCATGCAACAATAACAGGGCAATCCACATAGGACGTCAGTAAACTCACGACGTATAAAGTCAATGAGTCTTGAAACAGCCGTTGACGTTTTTCTTCATTATTTATTGTGGACGCCACAGTGACAAAATGGTTACGCAAATGTGTAGGCACATCAAACAGTCATTATCACAGCAACATTCAATACAGCAATAAACGGTAGACAGCATTACAATGATGAGTCAGATGCATGTTATATTTCATAGTGCTGTAAATGTAGTCAGATGAACAACTCCATCCTTTTCTATAACAGCCAGGAGATAACCAGATGTATGAGATCAGTTCACTCTCCTTAGTTTGACTTCAGCAAGACAGACACGTCTGCCGAAGTATAAATAATGTCCTCAAGAATATCCTCTAGATAATAAAGGTTTTCTAAACCTCGTTCATTTAACCAAGTAGCAAGTAATGGTCCTTGGTACCTGCATCAACCGATGCAGTACAATGCAGCGACATGTGAGCTGGGAAAAAACATCTCGTGACGACGACTTTCGCAGACAGGCTATGAATCGAAATCGCTCACGACCCAAAATCAATAGAGTTAATGAAAAAAAGTCAATTTACCTTGCTTTCATGAAATACACAGAAATATCACGCCTCCCGACATGTGGGAAAACACTAGAGGTATTATCTCGACTAAACGAAATATCCATAAGAGGACTACACATCCCTGACAGAACAAAAATAGCGGAGATCCCCTCTTCAACGAGGCATCTCTTTCGCCATTCCAAATCGCTCACTCCCACTAGTGGTGGGCGGAAACCGATCGACCAAACAACAAGACAAGTCATGCGCAGTCCAGCGCAAAAATGACCACAGCTCAAAAGTTAACTGCATTCGATACTAACGCGAGAAGACAAATGCTTACCGAGAAAAGTGACTATAGATTTCAAGCAGTTGTTGCCCTTGCGTTATAAAACAGATATTGAAATAAAACGATGTTGCGAGAATTTATCACGCAACAGTAACCAAGGGAACTATGACTCAAACCCAAATAGGGGTTACAATAGAGGTAACAATAACTACAGAGGTGATAATAACCGAGGTAGATCTCAAAACAAAAGACATAAACCACATTTTCAGGCAAACTCTGCACAACAAGAGTCCCATGAAGCCTATAAACAGAGTAAAGATAATAATGATGCTAGTAATATGGCATGTGCCGCTTTTGATTTTGGGAGAGCATCTCAGTGCCCCCAATGCAAAACGTTATTTGAGCCAACCACAGTGTCTACTTTAAGCTGTGGCCATCCTCTTCCTGCTCTTCCAGCATCAGTCGCGCATGATGGAAGAGGTTCTCTTGTCTTACATAAGGGTTTAGTGAATAACAATCCAGTCTCTGTGCTATTTGATTCTGGATGCACCACAATTGGTATTAGGCAGTCACTCGTAGATCCTTCCCGTGCCACTGGACAAGTAGTCAAATGTGTAACATTTGGCGGCACATTAGAGAAATACTCTACTGCTATCATTAGGATTGCTACTCCTTTCTTTACAGGAGATGTACACACGCATGTCTTCTTCCGAATCCGATCGCTGACCTCATCATCGGTCGCATTCATGGAGTCAAGGAATGCACTCCGCAACAAATTTCCACGTGGGAAAGGCAAAACATGCAGATTGCTAACGCTGTAGTCACTAGAGCTCAGGCTCTTAATATGCCTCAAACTTCATCTATTGAAGATAATGAAGTGCATAACCAAGATAATCCCTTGGTAATTTCTCGTGACTCGTTTATAAAACAGCAAGAAGATGATCCCACTCTGAAGAAATTCTTCATTCTTGCAACTAAAGGTGATCCGAATAAAGACACAAGTCGTAAATCGTGGATTACAAAGAAGAATGGCGTACTTGTACGTATGGTTCAAGACTCCATTACGTCAAGTCATTCTCAAATCCTGGTTCCCAAGAATTTGAGAGTTAAAATTTTGCAGCACGCTCACGACTCTCAGTGTGCTGGACACATGGGTTTTTCCCGTACTAAGTCAAGAGTCCTTGCGGCTTTCTTTTGGCCATTGGTAAACAAGGACATACGGATTTATTGTCGATCTTGTAAAGTATGTCAGGAAGTTAAATCCAAAGGTCCACGGCATGCTGCACCCATTCAGGCGGCGGACATTCCTATTCGGCCGTTTCAAAAAATGGCCATAGACATTATTGGTCCATTTAAGATCAAGTCTGCCAGAGGACATCAGTTTATCTTGACGTGTGTTGATATGTGCACACGTTGGCCAGAGGCTATTCCTCTGAAGAGCATTACTACTGCTGATATTGCAGATGCTCTTTGGCTTATATTTTCTCGTCTGGGGTTCCCCGGAGAGATATTGTCAGACCATGGCACCCAACTAATATCAGATACCATGTCTCAAGTAATGTCTACTCTGCAGATAGATAGATCTTTAAGTAGTATCTACCATCCAATGTCTAATGGTATGGTCGAACGCCTTAATAGAACACTTAAAAACTTACTGGGGAAGATAACTGAGGATCATCCTCAAGACTGGGACAGAGTTTTACCTGCGGCCCTCTTCGCTTACAGAGAGGTGCCCAATGAACATACGGGATTTTCTCCCTTTGAACTCGTCTTTGGCGCGCGTCCGCGTGGCCCTATGTCGTTGCTTCACGATCTCATAACATCTGACAATATTGACGATGACACAAAGTCATCCTACGAATATGTCATCGCGTTGAGACAAAAAATTATCGAAGCATGCAAATTAGCAACTTCTTCTTCTGAATTTGCGAAACAGAAGGCAAGGCAATTTGCCAATAAGAAGAGATGCTTACGACAACTTTGTCCTGGTGACAAAGCATTTGTATTACTACCTTGTAGGGAAAACAGATTACTTATTTCTTGGAAAGGTCCGTACGATATAATATCGAAAATTTCCGATGTCGACTATATTGTCGATATTGATGGGAAGCATAAAACCTTCCACATCAATATGCTTACTGAATTCCATGAACGTCCGGATTATTTGCAACCCATTTTCCAAGCAACGGACAATTCTCCAGTACAACATGGTCATTACTCATCACTGTCCGTGATACAGGATGAGGAAACAAGTTTTTCAGATGTAAATCTTCCTCTTCCAATGATCCCACTTCATTCCAGTGAATCATGGAAGAACGTTACTGTCTCTCCTGATTTGTCTCTAGGAGAACAGCGACAAGTTTCAACTATGTTGCAAACATTTCAGGATGTACTCACTGACATCCCTGGACAAACGAATGTCATTCAACATGACATTGTTCTAACTGACCATACTCCTATTAGGGTTAGACCTTATCCTATACCTATACATTTTCAAGCACAGGTCGAGAAAGAGTTGGATGAGATGATAGATTTGAAAATAATCGAACCATCCACCTCTGCATATTCTTCGCCGATGGTTATTGTGCGTAAAAAAGACAATAACATACGTCTTTGCGTTGACTATCGAAAATTGAATCAAGTAACTAAGTTCGATGCCGAACCTATGCCTTTACTGGAAGAGCTACTTACTCGACTCTCCAAATCTCATTTTTTCACTAAACTTGATTTGTCTAAAGGATATTGGCAAGTTCCTTTATCTGAACGCGCCAAACCTCTCACGGCTTTTTCAACACCTAGAGGTTTGTTCCAATGGAATTTTATGCCTTTCGGTCTTATGAACGCACCAGCTACGTTCGTACGCATGATGCGCCGAATCCTATCTTATCGGTCAGATGTCATTGCATATCTAGACGACATCTGTCTTTTCAGCGATACTTGGGAAGATCACTATTCAGGGTTAGATGAATTGCTGTCTACTTTGCGTGAGCACAACCTGACAGCGAAACCCTCTAAAGCCTATATTGGTTTTAGCGAAATTTCTTTCCTAGGCCACCGAGTTGGTCATGGTTTCCTAAAGACAGAGGACCATAATACTAGTAAGATACTTAACATCTCAATCCCTAAGACTAAAAAACAGGTGAGAAGTTTGTTAGGTCTTATTCAATTTTATGGCAGATTCATTCAGAATCTATCCTCTATCATGGCACCTCTCTCAACACTTCTAAAGAAAGGTTCGCCTAATGTGGTCCACTGGTCTCAGGAATGCCAATGCTCTCTGGATAAGATTAAAACACTGTTTTCAACACCACCTATTTTAGTGCTACCCACTAAAGATAAGACATTCGTTCTTCGTAGTGACGCTTCATCCACTGGGATTGGAGCGGCACTAATGCAAGAGTACTCTGGAACTCTGCATCCTGTAATGTATATTTCCAGAAAACTTAATGCGGCAGAAAGGAATTATTCGGTTTTAGACCGTGAGCTATTAGCTATGGTTTGGTCGATCCTCAAACTACAGAGATTCCTTTTAGGCGCACATTTCATAGTAGAAACCGACCAAAAAGCTCTTACTGCTATACAGAGTAAGAATTTGAAGAGCTCGAGGTCTACTCGATATGCAATTGCTCTTCAACCTTTTCATTTCTCTGTGCGAGCTATTCGTGAATCAGATAATGTGATGGCAGACATTCTGTCAAGATGCCCACATGATTCCACATAACTATTAGGGCTTAGACTTCTTGATATGTCTAGTTCTATAGTAGTTCCTTTTCTATATCATGATAGATACACATTTGTAATTTAATAATATAATGATTGTATCACTACATAGCGGTTCATTGATGTTTATTCACCGCTGTGCTTTGATGATTTTTTTCTTCATAAATCATAAATTTAAGATATCTAATACGAAATGATGATATGAATTTTTTAGGCATTGCGTAATTGCCAGAATTGTATTATACTTTGATGACACCTTCCTGGAAAAATATACTTGTAGAGAAATAATTTCTCTCAGTTTATGAGACACATTCTCACCAGTCGCTCCATAAGTCGACTTAGCCTCATATTAGGCGTTATAGGTATTCCTGATATTTTCATCTGCGCATTATTCATGCGTTGTGAGCCTATTGTACGTTGCTCCTAGATGTATTTCAAAAAGAAAAGAAAAAAATGTTCCATTTTTTTTTCCCGGGAGGTGTGGTAAGACTGTTACGTGCAGTCTTTGATATCTTACAATATTATACATTGGTATTCTTGTTATCTTCGCAAATATTTTGAAAGCAAAATAGTGCTTAAGGGAAAGTCATTATTGTGTTACTTCCCTTGAAAGTTGTGTCGGCTCTTTCGATCAAACTCCGCGGATAAATCCATTTTACTGCGATTTATTCGTTGTTTGGGTAATAATAGATTGTTCTTGCTTCAGAATATCTATGGCCTGAATTTATGTGTATTGTTTGTCTGAGTAGGACGAGTCTGTCTTATATCTGTATATCTTTACATATCTAAGTCGAACTATATGTTCTGTTGTCTCTAGAGAGGTCGAAGGCTATTCGGCGGATGTGTCGCTAGAGTGTGGTGTGATTTGGCTTCGTCCTGATAGGGACTGTGTGTTTTCCATGTCGGCCTGTCGCCGGGGAAAAAGTGATCTCAGTATTTGTGGGGAAGGTGATAGTTGTCTAAACCTATCGTGTATGCTTTACCCCAGTGTTTAGTCGTATTGCCAAGGAATGGCAGTTTCATAATTCCTATACCAAGGTAATCAAAGATACTCTTATGAACTCTCGATCGAAGCCACCATTTTCGATAGTTACGATTTGAATGTCTAAGAGAATATATTGACTCGATGAAAACGACTTCGATTCCTAGCAGCACTATATCCTGTAGATTGCAGTCAATTGTTCATGATCAAATCTACAGAGCAATGAAATGTTTTATGAATGACTAACTTTAGGACAGATTCATTATCTGTATCCAAACGTGAGTGACAGCTCACGAGTGAAGCCATCTTGGAACCAAAACATGTAGTGACTTTCAAGAAGAGAAAAGGGATGCCCGTATTATCGCTTGATCAGTCCAGAGATCACTGCTACACATGAGAACCCATTGCTAGCGGTTCAATATTATTATATGGAAAAATATGTGCTGAACAATATGTTGAAGAATCGTCGCTAGACGAGATTAGGTTTAGAAGCCATCTGAAATATTGTTTATAAGCTGACGTGCTCAGTCAGTGAAGTCAGATGATATATATGTATGGGCGATACTGAGTGCTTGGCTACTGACAGTCCATTATACACTTATTCTACATGAGTGCCCATGTAACATTGCAAGACCATTTATCCACTGTACTATGATGTATTATGGCAACCTGTGATTTGTCACTATCTGTGCTGTCGAGTGTGTACGTCCAATTAACTTTAGAAAAGGTACACAGTCGTTGGTGTCGATGACTTCCAGCCATACATGAGTGTGAGAAAAGAACATTTTTTGTCAACACCACGAACCTTTATCATCATTCGCACATTATACACTCAATCCATGTCTACACACCACTGCGTAGGTCAAGTTGACATTCCATACACTACAGTGGAGCAAACAACACCATAGAGATCTTATCAACTGATGATGATGATGATGTCTGCTTCCATCCACTTATATCTATCTTTTGGGAATAAAAATTCAACGTTATCCAACGTTATCAGACATATTTTTCGTTCTTGGATAGAAACAACTCTTCTCCCCATTCTTGACAGGCCATCATGTATTGTAATGGACAATGCATCCTATCACAATGTTGTAGCTCAGGAAGACAAAGTACCAACTTCCTCAAGCACAAAAGATGCAATAAGAACTTGGCTACGAAATGAAAATGTCAATGTCGACAATACCTATTTGAAACCTGAATTGTTACAGCTTGTGAAACAGACTAAGAAGACTAAGGTGTATTGCGTTGACAAAATAATTGAATAATATTGTCACACCTCTCTTCGACTACCACCTTATCATTCGCATCTTAACCCAACAGAGTTACTTTGGGCTAAAATCAAAGGACAGGTTGCAGCACAGAACACCCCATTTAAAATGAGGGACGTGAAAGTTCTTACACATGATACCCTAAAAAAGACAGATTTTCAGTTCTGGAAGAAATGTGTAAATCATGTGCTCCGTGAAGAAGAAGAATACTGGCAACGAGATGGATTACAGTTTATCCAGCCATTAACAGTTGTTAATCTAATGGAATCGTCAGATACGGACTGAGATAAATGTAACTTAATTGAGATATCAAAAACATAAAACAATGTAATTATGCTCCTTCAAAACACGAAGAAATAGTGCAGGTATACATGTAAAATTTACCGTGTCGTATACAATATAGTTTTGAATACAGTTTTTTACCCCCACGTTTCAGATTTAAATGTATCAGTACTTATAGCTGTTTCCTATGCGGTGAGCAGATATGGATACGCCTCTGATCCCACTTTTGACATTAATGACGTAGTATACTGTAATATCTCAGTGTTAACATACGGCTGTGAGAGTTGGAAAATAACAAAATCATTGGAGAACAAGCTGAATACATTCGAGAACAAATGTCTTAGAAAACTCATGAACATCAGTTGGAAAGAATTCAAGACTAATCGACAAATAAGAGAAGACTCTAGGCAGAAATATGTCTCCGACTATATAAGGAAAAGACGATGGTCATATATCGGTCATGTCCTACGAATGCAAAACAACAGAATACCACTACAGGCGCTCACTTGGGTTCCTGAGGGTAAGCGGAAAAAAGGAAGACCAAAAGAAACACTCAGAAGAACAATAATAAGAGAAGGAAGAACGTTGGGCCTAAATAATGTGCAAGAGCTAAGAGGAGTGGCGTCACAACGAACAACCTGGAGAGCACTGGTTTCTGCCTTATGCGCCGTGTTTGGCGCTTAAAGAATTTATTATTATTATTATTTATACTGTAAAATTTAATTTTTAAGCCGTGCTTCTTGTAAGATTCGGAAAAGATCAAAGGAATTTACGGTTTTGAAGAATGCAGAATTGATATGGACTTCACAACAACATATTTGTATCGTCATGGATAACATAAGACTACATGCAAAATATGAATTCATTACATCAGGTAGCTTTTTAGAAAAAAAATTTTAAAGTTGAACGGACTTTTTTTTATAGTAATTTTTTAACACGTTTCTGCTTATTTTGTATGTGCTGTAATATGACGCAGTCAATTTTGTAAACGTGTGTCCTTTTTACTCATTTTGTTTTTGAGTATAACATAACGCAACCTAGTTTATAAACTTATATGTCCTTTCTTCTTCTTTGCGTGTAACATGACGCTATCAAGTTTGTAAGCTTATATATCCTTTCTTATTCCTTGCGTGTATCATGACGTTAACTAGTTTGTAAGGTTATATCTCCTTCCTTCTTCCTTGCGTGTATCATGACACTACCTAGTGTGTAAGGTTGTATCTCCTTTCTTCTTTTTTGCGTGCATCATAATGCTTCCTAGTTTGTAAGGTTGTAACTCATGTCTTGTTCTGTTTTTGCGTATTACATGACGAAACCACAAGTTTGTAAGCGTGTCTCCTTGTTTTATTGTTATGTTTTTTCGTATATCATGACGCTACGTAGTTTGTTACGTTACACCTCCTTTCTTTTTGTTTTGTTTTTCGTGCAACATGACGCAACCTAGTTTGTAAATATTTTTTGTTTCCTTTTCTTTGAGCAAGTAATATGCTATGGAAATCCAACTTTTGTTTTAACTAGATGTTGTTTAGCGTAGGTTTCAAATTGTATGGCAAGATTATGAATTGGAAACTGATGCAATAACCATGGAGATACCAGTCGATCAAGGGGTGAGAAAAAATATTTATGTTCGATACAAGGTACAATGAGTGAATCCGCTGATAGTAATACATGGCAAGTTTTTTTTTTACTGGAAGCTCCAGGGTAAAAGAATTTCAGAGAGACACCGAAATTCATGGAGAAGGGAAGTGGAGAGAGATCTTGAGCGGAGGGCTAGGGGCTTGCCGCGATCTCGGTTTTCCTAACATAATAAAGTTCGTACGTTTCCAGTTCCACAAATACTTGTGGTGTTGTTGTTTTGTAATGGTAAACAAAAATTGTTTTTGTTTTAAAGCGCATATAGCCATCACCAGTACCATTCTTGGAAAAACTGTACGGAGATACCAACAGGTTGACCACTACTTTCTTTGAAAATACGATATTTAATTAAGTTGACGTCTGAAAGTGAACGAAGGAGAAAGTAAACGAAGAAATTTTAGAGATAACCATCTATTGAAATATTTTTTTAAACACTATATTGCTTTTCGTCTATTCTCTAATTTGTCGTTTGCACGTGTTCTTTGTGCTGAGGAATGTTTGTTCCTAAAATGTTCCCGTATTTCTGTAAAAGTTGTAGACTTAATACGTTTCTTTGTTAATTAATAAACATAGAATATGACAGACAAATCTTACTGCTTTCGATTTCCATGGATTTCATGTTTCTCTCCCTTTACTTATTGCGCTTTGTTGCTTACAATATTATCTTGCCCTGTCTAGTTCCCAGCCGGTTGTCTGAAGAGACAAAGGAAAGATTAGCACACTGCGTTCTCAGACATGTCGTATGAGGCGACTAATATGAGGTTGTGGAAGATGCTAGCAACATCACATTTACAGATAACTGCTACAGAAAGCGCAGACAAGTTTTGGTGCTGGCCTCCGGCAAGGGGGGCCATCTACAATTCTGACTTTGAAGTAAAAATAGAAAGGATGATGATGAATAGATTAAATTAAACATAGTTCCATATGCTTGGAACCAGAGGTGGATCTATTATAACGTTAATGAAGCTTGAGCTTCAGGCCCCCCAAGTTATCTTTAAAATACGTTTCTTTCCCATCCCTTTTTTATAAAAGGGGCCAATAACTAAAGCAGAAATGGATTTGCTGAACAGCATGGGACCAAAAATTTTGAAATTAAGCAAAAAAAAAAAAAAAAAAACATAAGCCAAATAAAATCCTGAGAAAACAAAGCAAACAACGTCAAATACAAGATTAACTAAAAATTACCAATTACTAGAAAATTGCTAAGGCTCAAGCTTGGAACTGGGTATTTCAAGACAGAGGAACCCACATGGGAAGAGTGTCAAGAACCAAACACAATTAGACACTTTCTCGTGGACTGCAAAAATATGACCAGCAGAGGCAAAACATTATGTCGTACTGTAGTAATCACAAGGTAGAAATAAGTGTAGAGAATCTCATAGGCACTAAGGCCCTTCCAGAAATACAAAAGTTAACAAAACACTAAATTACAAAAACAAAAGCGAACGTATAAAAAAATAAATAAATAAGGATGCGAGCCAGTAGTCTACAATAGTGGTTGATTCCCCCTAGATAAATACGGATTAACTTAAAATAATCCTCCAATCGACATTATATGATTACCAGTAGAGACTATATCATTTTTCTGAACAATAAAACAATATGAACTATAACTATAAAGTAAAAATACCTAATAGAGAAATAATATAGTACAAAGCATAAAATAAATACACCACTAGAAAATGTTACAATAAATGAAACGCGTCCTGATATAACCAACAGCTCCATGTATTTGGTAGATTGTTGAAAGGAGCGTGCTACACACAAAAAAAAAGTAAACACCTGATTTAAAATTTAAAAAAAAAGAGGTATGGCGTACGCCTCGAATTCTACAGGTACGGGGTTCGATTCCCAAGAGGGAAAATAAATTCATGGAGATTTTTTTCCGTACTAGTGGTCCTAATGATGTCATACTTCCCCCTGGTCTCTTGGGTAGCGAGATCGGATGCCAAGCCTTCTCGGATAATGGTGAAAAAATAGGAGGTCCAGTGTGCAAGTTGCACACGTTAAAAATCCCACGCCAGTTGGAAATCGTAGAGTGTAGGCCGTAAGGCCGCTGCCCAGGCAAAATTTTAAAATTAGAAACCTACCCACCACAAAAATATTTATAGAATGTGTGATTCCTATATAAACAAATTGAGATTCTCGTCAGTGCTACGGAGTTCGTGCACTGTGCCAGTGTACGCTATTGTAAGATTTTCTTCAGAGTACAGCCAGTGTACACTATTGTGAGATTTCCTTCAAAATACAGCCAGTGTACACTATTGTGAGACTTTCTTCAAAGTACAGCCAGTGTACACTATTGTGAGATTTCCATCAGAGTACATCCATTGAACACTATTGTGAAAGTGGTGAAAGCACAAAACAGCTGTTTTAATTATGTATGTAATAATAATGACTTATTCTCTACACCGATATGTGGGGCAATGGGAAAGCGGAACTAGAAATTAATCAACTGATACTTTATCATGCTGGGGATAATAATGACATTATGTATATTGATGGGTCTGCGATCCGTGGTGAAAAATCAGATCGGGGCTTCTCTGCTAGGGTGGAGGGCAGATTCGTCGCCGAACATAGCGGGGCGTACAAGATAACAACTTACAGCATGAGAATGGAGGTAGAGGCAGTGTGGGGTAGTTTTGAAGAAGAAGGACAGACTGAATGAAATTGAAGAATAAAAGATAATAACCTTTATTAATATGTTTATGGTAGTCTACGAGTACGAATGGAACTGCCTTTCCTCGGGAAATAGTGTACTAGAAATCCTTAATGTAAAGAGAATTCTGGCGACTAAACAGGATATTTTCTGGACGATAAATTCTCTCTCAGGAATCCTACAAAAGGACTATGTAAAGAACATAAGGTTGAGAGAGGAGACTTGGTGTCCAGCCACATTTAAAATATCCCGACCCAATAGAAGTTAGTTTAATTATGGCTCAGCCCCCAGGGTGTAGATTTATGTTTAAAACAAAATACAGCCCAAATAAAGTTAACAAGAAAAACAACAACAGACGCTGTTAAGTTAAATTGAATAAAAAGGGTATAGATTCTCACATACCTGAATGTACATATAAATATGAAAAAAAAGTTTGGCTCTACTGTTTAGAAAAAAAAACTATTATGGTCATTACATGGACCAGGAGATCTTTTCTATGGTAGTTTTGCTGGTACGTGTTAATACTCATCTCCTCAAGGACTGGAGTAGCTGCGGAGATGATTTGTGTTTGGACTCTCTTGGTTTGGTCTTCCACGGCACTTAGGTAGCATAAACAGTTCTATGGGTTCAGACGGTGGCAGAGGTTGCTTCCCTGGACTCAGTGCACATCACAGATAAGGATGGAGTAAGTCGACTCTGCTGAATACCTCTTCTGCTTAAGGGGTGTGTGGTATGGAATGGGTTACTGGGTGATAAGATATTGTTTGGTTTGGTAAGGTAACCTGGTTAATAGGGTATGGTTTGTAGGTTTAACCTTTGGTACCATGGACTCGTAACCTGGTTTGTACCTTGTAACCGTAACCTGGGTTAGTACCTTGTAACCGTAACCTGGGTGGATTAGCTCACGAATTCACTACGGATTTTGCAACCACAAAGTAGCCTCGGTTGAGGCATATGCGCTTCTGCTTCGAGCGATAGTTACAGGTAGAATGACTTATAATTCCATCCACAATCTCCTTATGGCCTCCCCCCGGCGCAGGGGTGGGGGGTCCTCTGGGGTGGCCTCATTCCATCTGCACATACAAACACACACACACAAGTTCGTGAAGTTCATGTTGGTCGCAGGATGATCAAATTCCTTCATTTTAAATTGGTCTGAGCGTTCTAATTGTGCAGGCTTCCTTGATTTACGTGTGTCCAGAATGTGACACAAAATAATTACTTCCGGGGTGTTCGTAGCACTGTTTTTCACCTTCCAAGTGGAATGACTGTCGCTGGCCATGCGAATAATTAATTGGCCTGAGTTCGTGGGGAATCGAGGGGTTTATCAAGTGTTATTGAAATAGAAGACTTGAAGAGGGAAAGTTTTCTCATTATTCATTCATTCATTCATAACCCGCCACTCCCAAAGGAGCATAGGCCTTCAACAAACACATGCCAAGTCCTCCTATCACGTGCCATCATCTCAAGTTCTTTCCACGTTCTCCTTATCATTTTCACCTCTGTTTCCAGCTCTCTTCTCCATGTGCTTCTTGGTCTACCTCTGCTTCTCTTGCCCTGGGGGTTCCAGAACAAGGACTGCCTTGTAATGCTACCAACAGGTTTCCTCAGTGTGTGTCCTATCCACCGCCATCGTCTTCTTCTCATATCTTGTTCCACTGGCACTTGTCTAGTTCTTGTCATCAGTTCCACGTTGGTAACCTTGTCATACCATTTTAATCCCTCTATTCTACGCAAGCACCCATTTATGAAAGTCTGTAGCTTTTTGGTAGTTGTCTTTGTTGTTCTCCATGTCTCAGAGCCATACAATAGTACTGACTTCATATTTGAGTTGAAGATTCTTATTTTCGTGTTGGATCCAATTTCTCTTGATCTCCATATATTTCCCAATGCAAAGAAAGCTCCTCTTGCTTTTTGTATTCTTATTTTGATATCACTGTCTGTCCCTCCAACTTTGTCTATATTGCTGCCAAGATATGTGTACGATTCTACATCTTGTATTGGTGCTTCTTCAAGTTCAACCCTGTTATCATTACCTGCATTTATTCTCATTATCTTTGTCTTTTGTAATGCCTGTTATACCTCTTTGTTTTGTTCTGTCTGCCGTGTTAAAACACAGACAACACACACTTGTATTTAGTGCATGTCGTAATTCGAAGAAATTTCTGCCAGTTTTAGCCGAGTGGTCTGCCCTGTCTTGTTCTCTAATTTGTGTCTACGTCTTCTTTTCTGTCTTACAGCTTCTAATAGCGCTATTTCTGACATTGGTCATGTCAATCTTACGTTGGACAGGTTAATTGCGCCCCTTTGCTTTTGGACAGCGGCATCTAGCTATAGGTCCTTTTATTCTATCTTTCTTGTAGTGAACAGCTGTTTCCCTGTTTCTTTGAGTTACAGAGAATCCGTGGACACGGGGACAACTTCTACCCTTTTATTTGTGCCGCCCTAGTCTCGTCCCATGAACACCGGTAGCTCGTGGAACCGGCAGAGTTGCTGCAGATTACGTCCTTTTCCTGTATTTTGAGTCGCCCGGGGAATCTCACCCCTAGGTCTTACGTCTAATTTTGTTTCATCTAGTGCACGTGCAAAAGCCACCTGCAGACTCTACCTTGCTATTTAAGCAAGAGGTCTCTTTCACTCAATACCACTGTCTCAAGAAAATTCTGCCACTGGACAAAGTGATATTCAGCGCCAGAGCTTAATTGCTGTTGTAGTGCAAGAATTATTATATATTCGGTAAGCACACATTTACTTATTTAATACAGTGGGGTGTTAGCTTAATCTAATAGAATAGAGATCCCGTGTTATTTTAATGCATGTTAGATATATAAACAATCTTTTCTTTCTCCTTAAGGTAAATATTTTTCTTGACCGGGATGCTCTGAATTTTATTAAGTGAGCCACCATCCATAATCATTAAGTGTTATCTAGGCGGGGGTTTTCTTTAGTCAGAAAGAGTGAGCCGGTGTAAAGTTAATTTTTACCAAGTTTTTTTTTTCTACTTGTTTGTGTGTAGAATATTGCTGTAAAGAGTTTGTTTGCTATTTGATACATATTGAGTATACGCTCAACACTATTGGAGTAAATCGATGTGGTAAATTAACAGCGTGGGCACTATTTACTAGAGTGAGTGAGACCAGGCGTGTGTGTGTGTGGAAACATTTTTGCTGTGGGTCGCATTGGGCGTTGCGCGAGCAGACACGCTGGCCAAGCGAACCCATGGCTGCATTTACCTGTGTGAACTTTTAGGCTAACTAAAACGACGAGAGCAAGTGAGAGAAAGGTTTGTTTTGATTTGGTGAGATGGAGAGAGAGAGAATGAGAGTTGGAAGTTGTTTTGTAAGCAACAGGAGGATGGCTGTTACAGCGGTTAACGAGAAGATTTTGAATTGCTGCATATTTTCAGAGCCTTGGTCAGCACTTGTTTTGTGCTTCCTGGTGTGATTTGCGGCTGTCAGGGGATTACAATTTCCACATAATAAATATTACCAGGCAGTCTACGTCATACTGCCAGGTTTCAGTTATAAGGCCGCTGTGTGGATTACTTAACCACAGCCTATTGTTCAAAGTGTTTATCATCTCAACACATACGGGCTGTCGCCTTTGCCATCCAGTCAGTTTCGGCAACACTTACAGACCCATTAACAGAAAGTTAACTCGGAGTATCTGCCATCAATGGTACCTATACCTTATAGCGGTATGGCAGCTTGTGTACCCTGAAAATCCCCAGAGCTATGCTAGTGGGACTTTTACTCCTGGTAGGTTCAACCAAGCTGAATTGGTCTGCTTGGGTAGGGGTCAGACAAAAGCTGGTACCCTGGTCCTCCAGGTTGGGGGTTTTAGCACAGGGCCGACATCCCTGTCTATGTAAAAAATAGCACATGTTACGGTAACGGCAACAAATGGAAAAACTTTCCTAAAGATGGAATGGTTAACGTGGGAATCACCAAACGGACGAGACAAAAACCAGATAGATCACATAATGATCAATGGCAGATGGAGACATGCACTACAAGACGTGAAAGTAAACAGAGGCGCAGATGTGGGAAGTGATCATCACCTAGTAGTAGCAAGACTGAAGGTAAAACTCTGAGCTGCTAGACCAGTTGCAGTCAAACAGAAAAGATATAACATCACGAAACTTAAGGACCCCCTCACCAGAAAAACTTTCGTGGTCGACGTAAAGAGACGATATCTGATTACCAAAAGCCAGGAAAGAACATCGACCGATGATGTCGACCAGAAATTCCACACCATCTCAACAATATACAAGGAAAGCAGCAAGTCTTGTTTGGGATTCCAGGAAAGAAAGAGCCAAGACTGGATAACACCAGAAACGCTCAAAACCTTAGCGAAGATAAAGGAAATGAAAATAAAGAAAACAGAAGCTAAGTCTCCCAGGTTAAAGGCAACAAATAGTGAACAGTACAGTAATCTCGACAAGGAAGTAAAACGTCCAACCCGTGCTAACAAAAGGACATTTCTGGATGACCTTACAAGACAGGCATAAGAGGCAGCACTGAGAAATGAACAAAGCATAGTTTATAAAATAAATAAGACTATCAGTAGAAAACGAGGTGCAAAACCACAGAACGTTAGTAAGAGACAAGCAAGGAAATCTCATCACCACAGTACATGGGCAGGAAACAAGATGGGCAGAACACTTCAGAGAAACACTGAATAAGGAACCACCAGAGACTCAGCTGAATGTTTCTGAGGCTGAAAATGATTTAGATTATAATACAGACATTCCACGAAAGGAAGAAATCATCACAGCAATCAAAGGGTTGAAGAATGGAAAAGCTCCGGGCCACGATAACTTAAATGCTCAGTTATTTAAGACAGACCCTGAACTAGCAGCAGAACTATTAGAACCAATATTTGTACAAGTCTGGAAAACAGAGACAACACCAACAGAGTGGAACAAAGGAATAATTGTCAAATTGCCCAAGAAGGGCGACCTTGCAGACTGCAACAACAGGAGAGGAATTACTCTCCTCTCAGATCCCAGCAAAATACTAGGCAGGATAATCATATAAAGAATTTCAAAAGCAGTTTACTATAAACTGAGGAAAGAACAAGCGGGTTTTAGAAAGAACAGGAGATGTGCAGATCATATATTAACCCTCAGGAACATTATAGATCAGTTAAATTTGTTGATTTTGAAAAGGCTTTCGACAGCATACACAAGGACAGCCTATGGAAAATACTGAGAGCTTATGGAATTCTTAGCTGCATTGTTTCCATCACTAAAAGCCTCTATTCTAACTTGACATGCAGTGTTGGATTGAGTAATGTAACTTTTGAAGTGAAAACAGGAGTACGACAGGAATGCCCCTTATCAACAACATTATTATTGACAGCCATAGATTGTTTGATGCGTCAGACAACAGAGGGCAGTCCAAGAGAAATTAGATGGACAACGTTTTTCGCACTGGAAGACCTGGATTATGCAGATGACATTGCACTACTCGCTTATTCACATCAACACATCCAAGAAAAAAACCATTAGACTGAATAAGTATGGCCTGCAGGTTGGCCTGAACGTCAATCTAAAGAAAACAGAAGTCATGACACTAAATGTGGGCAATCCTGAGCCAATAACAATAAGGAACCAGCAGATAGAACAGACAGACACATTTACTTACCTAGAATGCATAGTAACACCTGACGGTGGAACAAGCAAGGACATTAACAACAATATGATTAAAGCGAGAACAGCCTTTGCTAGTCCCAACAACATTTGGAAGTCTTCGTAGTGCAGCATAAACACAAAATTAAGACTGTGTGAGAGATGTGTACTTTCTGTGCTTCTCTATGGTGCGGAATGCTGGAGAGTAACACAGAAGGAAATGTCGAAACTGTCCTCTTTCCACACAATCTGTCTAAGAAAAATTCTCCGAATCTTTTGGCCAAACACCATCAGTAACCAAGAACTACTTATTCGGAGTAACCAAGAGGACATGCACACCATCATAGCTGGCAGACGCTGGAGTTGGGTTGGCCACGTCCTCAGAAGGGACCCTGATACCATCACAAGAACAGCTATGCTGTGGATCCCCGAGGGAAAGCGAAGGAGAGGCCGACCAAAAACTACTTGGCGGAGAAATGTGGAGGCCGAGATGCAAAGAATGAACCAGAGTTGGGACACTGTACGAAGGATGGCCGCCGACCGAGCAAAGTGGAATCAATTTGTTGCTGTCCTACAAGACGCCAACAGGCGTGATGGCCACTGACTGATTTGACGGTTGGCGGTTATGAATCAAAGAAGAAGAACTCGGAGTATGCGGGCCGCCAACAGAAAGGATTCGTAGATACCCAGTACTTGTGAAGCACACATTATTCGTGCTGTTTGTAGTATACCACTATACGTATATCGATTTATGTTACCTACACGTAAGCTGTAGCCTTGCGTCCTGGATTATTTACCTACAGTACATATTTCCACCAGTAGCTGTTACCATCATCTCAACACATACGGGCTGTCGCCTTTGCCATTGTCGTACTGATAGGTTTGAGAGTTATTTTAGGTCCCATCTGAGTAGAGTGGATGGTGATAAGTACGTGAGAAAAAGGTGTGAGAAATAGATTTCACTGGTAAATAGTTTAAAGAGAAGATATGTCTCTGGAATGAGCAAGTTTCTCTAGTCCAGCATATCTATACGACTATAATTTAGTACAAGACAACCTTGCCCTCCTCATAATATAAATATACGTTTAACTACACACACACACACAGCTATGTGACAACAAGACACACAAACGTGAAAAACTACGGTTAATTGGGTATGGGTCTGACCAACACACAGAGTTAAGTTTCCTTTTGCTGTTTATTATCATTTAAACTTGACAACATCAAATATCTAAAGAAAGATCAAATAAAATCAGATTTACATACATACAAAAATAACAGAATAAACGTGCCCTCCCCCTATGGAGAAAAGAACCCAAAAAAGTTAATAACCCAACGGTCAAAGGTTAGCACTATGTTACATAATAGACAGTAAAGAAACAAGTTCCTACTATATGCTACACAGTAAAGTTAACAAGTTTAAGCAAATCCAATTTTATAAAGTCCCTGTAACAAAGAAAAATATTCACTCTCTCTGTCATACAGTGGCCACTCAATCACTCTTACGTACTCTTGGTGATATCCCTTGGAAATGCAATTATCCTGAATATAAAAATGCCAGGTTTTATTTCCCAAAATGGCCCCAGTCCATCCTCTAAAAAAATAATGACTAGCGAGGTGAACGCCGAAACTGGGGTTTTATTCCTGGATGAACAAATGTCACCGCCAATAGTTGATGTAGACAACGTGATCTTTGGGTTCACAGTTAAAAGAGAAAAATACTTCCCTTATTGGGAAACATCTGGTAGCTAAAAATGTTACAATTTGATAAATGATGATAGTCCTATCGGCTGGCTCTATGGTAGAGCACCGATTCTGAAACAGCGAAAATTCTGGATGCTACACTTGAAAAAAAAAACGACTGTCAGAAGTCGGGATAAACGGTATTTTATCCACAACCAAGTGGGCTGATAAAATGGAAGTTAAAATGTTTCTCATGTATCTTTGGCTCACAAATGGAATCGGTGACGCACAAGCAAAGAAAAAGACAACATTAACCAATCAGTAAATGATGAAAAGACCAAAAGACCTCTGGACGCCCTTGATCAGGTCTGCAGAAATATATTTAAAAAAACGTTTATGGAACAATGCTACTACTCTATATAGCTACATATATGCACACGGTCTCTTATCCACTCCGTCAGTCCTGATTAAATTTAAACGGCACAGGTGTTTTCTTTTTACGCCTAAACGGCCAGCTTTCGCTGCCGCTGAGATTTCAGGTCGGATGGAGATATGCACTCTCCCTGCCCCTTGCTCGCGCTTCAACGATCAGCGTACAATGTCAATTATTATTCAATTATCCATACGCGCACTTACATAAACATCAACAACAACAACAACACCATTTAGCTCCCCAAGGAGCATAGGCCTTCAACAAACACATGCCAAGTCTTCCTGTCCTGTGCCATCCGCTCAACTTCTTTCCATGTTTT
This sequence comes from Oreohelix idahoensis, assembly GCA_024509875.1. NCBI lineage: Eukaryota > Metazoa > Mollusca > Gastropoda > Stylommatophora > Oreohelicidae > Oreohelix > Oreohelix idahoensis. The sequence continues at coordinate 139,647 of JAMPIV010003054.1, read as the reverse complement.
CCTCATCATTTTCACCTCTGTTTCCAGTTCTCTTCTCCATCTGTTTTTGGTCAACCTCTGCCTCTCTATCCCTGTATATTCCAGAACAAGGACTGCCTTGTAATACTATCAACAGGTTTCCTCAATGTGTGTCTTATCCATCGCCAGCGTCTTCTTCTCAACTCTTGTTCCACTGGCACTTGTCTGGTTCTTGTCATCAATTCCACATTTGTGACATTGTCATACCATTTCAGTCCTTCTATTCTACGCAAGCACCCATTTATAAAAGTCTGTAGCTTTTTGGTTGTTGTTTTTGTTGTTCTCCATGTCTCAGAGCCATACAATAGGACTGACTTCACATTTGAGTTGAAGATTCTTATTGTCGTGTTGGACTGCAATGCAATGAAAGCTCCTCTTGCTTTTTGTATTCTTATTTTGATATCATTGTCTGACCCTCCAACTTTGTCTATGTTACTTCCAAGATATGTGTACGATTCTACGTCTTTCAGTGGTGTTTCTTCAAGTTCAACCTTGTTATCATTTCTTGCATTTATTCTCATAATCTTTGTCTTTTCCCTGTGTATTTTTAGGCCCACTTGTTGTGACCTCTCATTGAGAATTTTCATTTTCTCTTGCATCTGATTATGGTTATGGGACAGAAGACCCAAGTCATCTGCAAAATCCAGATCATCAAGCTGTTTAGTCAGATTCCACTGGATTCCGTTTCTGTTGTGTGATGTGGATGTTTTCATGACCCAATCTATTGCTAGTAAGAAAAGAAATGGAGAGAAAAGGCATCCCTGTCTCACTCCCGTTCTAATTCTAAACGGTTCTGTAAGTTGTCCTTCATGAAGAACTCTGCATGTCATGTCTTCATAGGTCTTCTTTATTAAGTTAATGATCTTCATGGGAACTCCATAATGCCTCATCAATTTCCAAAGCGATTCTCTGTCTACACTGTCAAATGCCTTTTCATAGTCCACGAATCCGATGTATAGCGGTGAATTCCATTCCAGACTTTGTTCTACTATTATTCTCAATGTGGCTCTCTGGTCTGTACATGATCTATTTTGTCGAAAACCTGCTTGTTCATCTCTCAGTTGCTTGTCTATGGACTCTTTTAATCTCTCAAGGATGATTATGTTTAATACTTTTCCGGGCACTGATAGTAACATTATTCCTCTATAATTTGTGCGCTCTTGTAAATTTCCCTTCTTAGGCAATTTGACCAGATAACCTTCCTTCCATTCTGCTGGTATTTCCTCTCTCTCCCAGACTTTGCCAAGTAGTTTGTATAATATTTCTGTAGAGGTATCAATATTTGCTTTGATGGCCTCTGCTGGAATGCAATCTGGACCAGCTGCTTTTCCATCTTTCAGAAGCTTTATGGCTTTCTTTATTTCTTCTCTACTTGGTCGTTCACAGCTGATTTGTAGCTCCTCTTCTGCTGGCTGGATGTCTGGGGGATTAGTTGGAGATAGTCTATTGAGAAGTTCCTCAAAATGTTCTGTCCATCTCTTCATTTGTTCTTGTATATTACTAAGCAATTTTCCATTCTTATCTTTTATGAGGCCATTTGCTTGCTTAATATTTCCCTGTTAGCTTCTTTGTTTTGTTGCACATATCCTTCATATTTCCATTGGCTGCAGCTTCCTCTGCTTCCCTTGCCAAATCATCAATATATTTCATCTTGTCTCTTTTGATGTTTCTTCTTACTTCCTTGTTTGCTTCTATGTACACTTCATGAGCCTTGGCTTTGGAGCTTCTGGTTTTGCTTCTGTTTAAATCTGCTTTCTTGTTTTTCCTGTCTTCTATCTTACTAATGGTTTCTGTTGTTATCCATGCTTTGTGCTGATGTTCTCTTTTTTCTCAGTACTTCTTCCCATGTCTCGTTCCATATATTTTTTACTTGTTGCCAGTGGTCATCCGTATCTGTTTTATCTTCCAACTGTTGGAGTACCTGGTATTTGTTGGATTCTGTGATTGACAATTTTCCTCTTATTTCCTGATTTCTTAGATATCCCACATTATACTGTTGCCTATAGCTATATGCTGTTGAAAATTTCTTGAGTTTTAATTTTGATTTAGCCAACAGAAGATGGTGGTCTGGTATAACATCTGCTCCTCTACATACTTTCACATCATGCAATGATGACCTAAACTTCTTACTTATACATATGTGATCAATCTTATTCTCAGTTCTGTGGTCTGGTGATATCCATGTTGCTTTATGTATTCTTTTATCTGGAAATATGCTTCCTCCTATAGCTAGTTGATTTGAAGCACAGAAGTTTGCTAATAGTTCCCCATTCTCGTTCATCATACCTACTACCTGCTTTCCCATGATTTCTTCAAAGCCAGTGTTGTCTGTTCCTATTTTCGCATTTAGGTCCCCCATCAAAATTGTGATGTCCTTTCTTTTCTTATTGTCCAAGACATTTTGTAGTCTGGTAAAAAAGTCTTCTTTCACATACACTTCTTTGTCGTTTGTTGGTGCATAACACTGGATGATGTTTATATTTACTTTCTTTTTGGCTGATTTAAACCTTGCTGTTATAATTTGGGGTCCCATTGCTTCCCATTCTATAAGTGCCTTCTGTGCTTCCTTGGACAACATTAGAGCCACCCCTTCACTGTGGTGGGCTCTTTCCTCCTCATGTCCTGAGGACAACATCATTTCTCATGTTATCAATCTCCTCTTCTCTATGCCTTTCCACTGTGTCTCGCAGAGACCCAGGATATCAATCCTGTAATTTCTCATTTCTGCTGCTACCTGTGCAGTTTTCCCTTGTTCACACAGAGTGCGAACATTCCAGGTGCCAATCCTGGAGATTTTCCTAGTCGAAAAAAGGTTAGTCGGCAACCCAGACTCCTTTCGGCTTTCTCTAGGTTGCTTCATGCGCCTCCTTTCCAGAGAACCTTCTTCTGTCTTGGGCGGCTGAGTTGATTTATGTTCTTTTTTTGACTTGTCCATGTTTGTTGAAGTTTTTTGTGGTTAAAAAGTTTTTTTTACGGGATGAGGTAACCAGCCCCATGCCCAACCCTCCTTAGTCGCTTTTTACGAGACGCCTGGTAGGGTACAGTGTTACTATTCTTTGCTTCCCTGTCGGGTCCCGGTAACACACGGGTGACATAAATATCGCCGTCGCTTAAAGCTATTAAACTGTCGGCGTCTGTTGTTCATCGTATGGTATTAAATAAGATGTACTTATAATAAATACGCACAATGAAAAAGACGTGAATTCTTTTCAGTCACTATCAGTCGCGCCTATCACATAATCAGTCGACCAAAACCGTCTCTTCTAGTGTGAGAAAACGGGTGGTGAAAATTAACATTATATCTGAACATCTGGTATAAACTAACTACGCGTTATTTATTTTACTAGTTCTAACAGCTAGAAAATCTAAGTGAATTATAATGGTAGAAGCTTAACACTCTTAACTGCGTAAACCTAATTTCTAGTAACATAAAATCAGAATGACAATCACCACGAATGCTATTAACACATCTTCCTCAGTGGTTCTAGAACTACGTGCTTAGACTATCCAACAATTCTGAGTGACAACTGATAGCAGGTTTAAGAAGAAACAGTATATATATTATTGTTTCTCTGGTCTATAGATGATGCTACTTTTCAAACTATTGTGTTTACCAGATAATCAGAAACATGATTTCCCCCAAATAAAAGTTTACGGTCGGCCTTTCTCGGGCGTTAGACCACCATCAAAGACTTAAGTCCGTGTAACAGGGTTCTCGAAGATTTTGCCCGCTTCTGAAGATCAAAGAGCCCGGGTTTTCCCTGCCTTGTCTCTGTGAACGAACTTCAAAAGGTTCGGTGTTATTCACGTGCGGTCTGTCAGGTATCGCATGATAGACAGATCAGCTCGCGTGAGAAACTTAGGTAAACAAACCTGATTCGCTACCTGTTATGTACCTGTTATGACTGGCAGGTCACGAAAGTTTGTAAACCTTGTGTTAGCTCGTGTTAAACACAGAAAAAGAGGTAGGACTAAAACGTAAGTAAATACAGACTGTAAATGCATGGTTTTGCTAGGAAATCATAGAACGCTAACGGGATTGCAAAGGCTGTCAGATTGCTGTAGGCTATATTTCCATTATACGTCACAGCCATCCAGACAGTTTCAGCAACACTGTGGGACCCATTGATAGCCGGTTACCTCTGAGTATACAGACATAACGACCGACAGGATTAGTCAGTTACCAGTACTCGTCACCTGTCTTGTAGTTCAAGTCTTCATTATCCAGTATAAGAGGTGCCCCAGCGCGCCTATTGGATACTCGCTCACCAGCAAAGGTCCTCGTCGTTTGGATAGATTTCGATTAGTGGGTGCAGGTATTTCTGCACTCGTTTTAATCTACTCCATCTGCTAGTGTGGCCTCCAGCCACATGAAATTGTGAATGCATAGGATTTATTACGACACTGTTACAGACAGAGCTTATCTCCATAGCCTGGAAATTTCCACCTAGGTGGAACAGTGTAGTGATTTTTCTTCTTGCAGAGAAAGTGGCTTACTTACCAGGATTTCTACCATAAGGAGTGGCCGTTTCCTTGCGAAACTGGGGGCCTAACCCCTTTAGTTAGATTTTCTTGGGAGAGAAAGTGTACGGGTGTTGGTTGTTTGGAGTGAGACGTTTTGCCTGAGAGATTGAGCGAAGTCTTGTGTTATTTTTCTGTTGTGGTTGTGATATTGATAGATTCACTATCCCTTCGGAGATAGTGAAGGCATTACTTATTTATTTTTTTTTCAATGTTGTAGTTTCTTTAATAAATAAATTTATATGTACTAACCGGACAGAATTCACTCTATTGTCACTGATAATTAATGTTTGCTGTTGTAGTCCTTACTGTAATAGATTATTCTATTTAGCATTGCAGGACGGACGAGGGTATGACATCTTAAACTGAGTCCGAGTATGGCTGGGAAGAAGGCCTAAGATCTTTGATTATATCTATCTTTTCTCCAGAAGTCCTATTTCTCTCCATATTTCCATTAGTGACTTTAATTTTCTCTATTTTCACATAACTCATTTATATTCTGTCTAAACTCAGACATTCTCTATTTCCATACTCGCGACAGTGCACTTCTTTGCGTATGTCACTCATGCACTTATAATATATATGAAGCTGTACTGTCTATGATTTCTAAACTTTGAGTAGCAATGTTCTTATCGACTACAATACTACTTCCTAGGAAGTTCTTTTATTTGATCATTTCATTCTAATCATGTTCTATTGTTATAACGAGTATTTTGTTGTCTGCAATCCTACTTTAATAGCTGTTTGAAGAATTCATCGCTTAGTTTTCATTTTTTAGGTGGAAAGCATCGTCTGCAAAATAGGTTTAAGGATAAACGTTTTTGTTTGTTTATTAGTTCCATTTTTTTCTCCAGTATATATCTTGACAACAAGAAACATTTTAGGGAAAAAAGAGAACGGCTAAGGAAGAAGATTCTAGACAGTTTGACATCATGGCATGGAAAAAAAGAGTCAGCTGTAGAACTGATAAATAGTGCTGGAGATAGGAAGTTGTTGAGAGACATCATCTCTTAAGCCACTAGACATGGTATATGAAGAAGAAGAAGAAGAAGAAGAAGAAGAAGAAGAAGAAAACACTTAATTCTGTTTTCTGTTACAACTCTCCTATGTTTGCATTATGCCCAAGTGTCACAATCTGTATTCTCCAAAAACAAAATACGCATTGACATGTATGACATGCCATGTTAAATACAATAAACCATAGAGAAAAATCATTACATCTGACAACAATGCAGAAAATGTTCAAACTGTCATCTTTCTACAAAACGTGCTTAAGGAATATTCTTCGAATTATCTGGTCGCATACCATCACCAGCCATGAACTGCTAACTCGAAGCCACCAAGAAGACATGCGCACTATCACAGCGGATAGACGCCGAAAATGGGTGGGCCATAATCTCAGAAGAAACGATGACACTATCACCAGAACTACCATGATATGGCCTCCAGAATGAAAGCGAAAGCGAGACCGGGCAAATGTGAAGAACTGTGAAGGCAGAGATACAAGTAATAACCAGAGCTGGGACACCCAGGAAGGGTAACTGCCGACTGAGCAAATTGGAGACGGTTTGTTGCTGCCCTACATGGCGCTACCAGGTGTAATGGTCACTGACTGCTTTGTCAGTCATCGGTTGAGAACGAACAAAGAAAGAATTCAATCAAAGTGTTTTCGTTGTTTATATATTTTTTTACATAGAAGACTCTCTATCCTTTACGGTTCTACTAATTGCACTAGTACTTACATATTTAGATTATACTGTGGTTTCAGCGTCCTCAGACCCAACAGCGTTATCAGACCCAACAGCATCATCAGACCCAACAGCGTCATCAGACCCAACAGCGTCATCAGACTCAACAGCGTCGTCAGACCCAACAGCGTCATCAGACCCAACAGCGTCATCAGACCCATACAGCGTCATCAGACCCAACAGCGTCATCAGACCCAACAGCGTCTTCAGACCCATACAGCGTCATCAGAACCAACAGCGTCATCAGACCCAACAGCGTCATCAGACCCAACAGCGTCATCAGACCCATACAGCGTCATCAGACCCATCAGCGTCTTCAGACCCATACAGCGTCATCAGACCCAACAGCGTCATCAGACCCAACAGCGTCATCAGACCCAACAGCGTCAATTCATTTACATCGCCATCGCTATCATTATTCAGCTCCCTAAGGAGCACATTGTGTTTTTGCTGTACTTGTCACGTGTTTCAGGGGAGGTAAGAAACTATGACGAACCACATTATATCTTCCGTGTATATGCATATGAATGACTAAGGAAAATGAATGATCAACCAGTCATCTATCTTCGTTTGTTTTTTTTTTAAAGTACAAGGAAAAACTATTTTCAGGAACCTACTTTTAAAGCATAGAAAATAAATGTTCCATATATTCTATCGGGTAAGATAAACTGAGTTACCAGATATCATTATTCATTACTTCAATATATGGTTTACATAAAAAAATTATTTTGTGAACAATATGACAACCTAACAAGTAAAACAAGTCAAGCATGCAGAAAGCATGTTTACAGAGTGTTATTTACTTACTTCTCTTTTTGAGTTTTTTCCTATTTCGATTTTGGAAGCCCTATATCGACATGGACTGGGGATAATTCTTTTTAGACACTGGTTTCTCTATTTTTACATGGATTTTGCTGACTATTCAAACATGCACTTAGAAAATTATATTTGGACATGGACTTTGGTAACTCTATTTGGACATGGACTTCGGAAACTCTATTTGGACATGGCCTTCGGTAACTCTATTTGGACATGGACTTTGGGAACTCTATTTGGACATGGACTTCGGTAGCTCTATTTGGACATGGACTACTGTAACTCTGTTTGGACACTGGACTTCGGTAACTCTATTTGGACATGGACTTTGGTACCTACATTTAGACATGCACTTCGGTAACTCCATGTGACGGTATTGCCTCCCCTGCTTTGCAGTAGTGGTCCAACAGTGGCCAAAACTCAAGAGTATCTATTATAGGCTTCAATTGAGTCTATCTTTACACAAGATTACTCTTGGCAGAAATGTAGATAGAAGAGTAGTAAAGCTTCTATCTCATGGGAGTCTTCACAAGATATTCAGATAGGCGAACACAATGGTAGCTGTTGCTGAGCACGTTAATTCTGTAATCTGCCGACACCTTTATGAAGAATTTAGCAATGGTTTATTCTAGCTCGTTAAGCCCCCCACCCCTGAGTTAATCAGTGGAAGTATTATTATAATATAGCTCTGTTTAGAGTGTGTGTGTGTATAGTAACTTTGACTGAGACAAACATGTAGTACATTTAAAATGATCGAATCGAAGTTAAATTGGTATAATTACAAATAATAAAATTTAATAATCACTTTAAGTTTAAAAGAAAGGAATGATAATTAGTTACAAAAATGAAGTTTTCATCACTTGGGTGATGGTTTCTGGATAAGAGGTTCAAGTGGCAGCATTTGAGTTAACTTAGCTGCCAATGATGATTCTAATCCTCCTTATTGGTTGGTTCTTTTCACTCTACTCGCGCTCGTCTCTGGTCAAAGTTCAGGCGCCATACGTTCCCAGAACGTCAAGGACTAACAGCCAAGCTGATTCTGCGTCTGTCTATAAGACCATCATGTGATGGCGTCTCGCACAACATCAATCCACTTTTACTTTCACTTGGTTCCAGAGATAGTAATTTCTGCAGGTACCACCAATAACTGGTAATAGAAATAGAATCGAAACGCTCTTCTCAGTATGGCGTTTTCCGACACATAGTTATGTGCCCCCCTCTTCTATTCTACCATCCCATGTCAGAATTTACCCTCGATGAGAATTAAATTTAATCCCTCGTTATAAAACTTCCTTTATATTTAAACTGAATAGCTTTAGCTTTACATTACATTTAAATGAAAAGGTTAAACGTACAGACATAATATGTTTTATATTTACATCTCCACTGTTTGAAAAAGTGTTCACAATATAAATTCATTTATGTTTAATTTGTGTTTACACTTATGGAAAAGTTTGAAGCTTCTATTAATTTAAAATGAATATTTTCACATAGACATTTACACTGGCTTAAAGTTTGAAAACGTACATTCATTTTCAAGTGAATATGTTTACAGGGACATTTACACTGCTTTGAAAATATAAGTATTATACTTAGAATTTACATCATTTCTTTCAATTTTCCCTCCCTGCTCCATAGGGAACCTGAAACTATTTTATGCTTTTAGTTCTCTTTACGAAACTATCAATAAAGCAATCACAAGCCCGTGCAGTGGTGGTTCATGAATCATCATTCTATACCCTGAAGTTGCCAGCCTCAAATGACTTTGACATCCAATAGCGAGTTTCACACATTAAACTTCACGTGGTAATATATACATATATATGTTTGTTCACATGTTAGTAATAACATATGAAAATGTAAATCACAACTTACGCCAATCTTGGATACAAACTTGTTGCTCAGATAAATAAGAGAGACTAGTCGGTCCCTTACACTCGTCTGGGGTGTCTTTATTTTGACCATAGATTCCCTCTCTGACTCCGTGTGTTTTTTCAATTTGGTAGTCCCGGTGTTCCTTATTAAAATGTAGAGATTTCCTGTGCCTTGTAAGTCTTATTTGATTCTGCAATAAAAGGTCCGGTTAACAAAAGGAATTATGAATCTAGTCTTCACTTTTGATAGGTCTGATGTTGTCTTGGCGAGCGTGAAATTCACAGTGAAATAAAACTGCGAAAAGGTCAGACTATATTCCCTCTCTTCCCACGCCTTCGTTTGTTATGGAGTTAAATAAACGCTCCAATCATATTCAAACTGGTCGGGTGTGGTACTTTCAAAATATTTCCGACAGTGACAAATTTTGCAAAGGGGATGTCTGATGCCCTTGTGTACAAACTTACAGGCAGATCGGTAGACACACATGACAACATGTGTAAGCTGCAATACTTATTACTTGTAAACACTCGGAGCCCGTGGCCGCTGGATCCATACTTGTAAACAAGTGACCGGAAGCGATTATGACACACATGTCTGCCCACGTATGTCACACAGACAGTAATCTCGTTATCTATCGTATGAGTGCGCAAAAACTCCGTGTTTAAGCTTTTATCAAAGCCGTGCTGCGCCCTCGAGGCTGTGATGTATCATATCAGCCGCTCCTTGCAAATGTTTTAGCAAAGGGACGGGACACGCACAGACGTAAGGACTAATCCCTGAGAAGGGTGTACGAAGGAAAATACAAAATATCTGCTACTTAGCAGATAAATAACGAGGAAAGAAAGAAAGAAAAAAAAGAAAGAAAGAAAGAAAGAAAGAAAAGTGCGATAATTGACAGCACATAAAACAAATCAATACCACAAATGTACCGATACTGCCGGAAAGAACCGAAGATCGCGGAAGAGGTCGTCCATTTCGTCACAGATGATGGTACGTGACAGGAGTACGTGGCATGTTTGGTATGTGTTTGTTGAAGGCCTATGCTCATTTGGGAGTGGAAGGTTATGATTATGATGATGAAGACCGTAGAAGGTCCTCTGAACCGCCATTCACAAACTGAGAAGGTCCTCAGAACCTCCATTAACAAACTAACAGAGAAGGTCCTCAGGACCTCCATTCACAAACTAACAGAGAAGGTCCTCTGAACCTCCATTCACAAACTAACAGAGAAGGTCCTCTGAACCGCCATTCACAAACTAACAGAGAAGGACCTCTGAACCTCCATTCACAAACTAACAGAGAAGGTCCTCTGAACCTCTATTCACAAACTAACAGAGAAGGTCATCTGAACCTCTATTCACAAACTAACAGAGAAGGTCCTCTGAACCTCTATTCACAAACTACCCACTAATTATTAATCGGAACACCAAAGTGCGATAACTGATTTCCCACTCAGTAAATAATTCATTCCGGCAACATTTATCTAAATGACACATCATTTAGTATTGCTGCTTCTGCTAGAACTTCGGCCATGCTCTGTTGATTGATTTTACTGAAATCGTGTTTCACTGCACGTTCATTAAATAATTAAGCGGTTTACTGCAGCCGACGCTGGAAAACTATTATTTCTTTTTTTATTATGTCACTATTGTTAAGATTTGCAAATTTTTTTTTTTTTTTTTTTAATGAAAGTATCTAATCCGTGCAGTTCCCAGGGGTCTCTGAAGAAAGAATGGAACTATTGCACTCTCAGGCATACCATACAAGGAGTCTAATATGAGGTTTTGTATGGGACCTGGCAACCTCATCATGTGAAACAAGTTGCCATAGAAACAAACGCTGCAAGAGTATTGTTACGTGCAGTCTTTGATATCTTACAATATTATACATTGGTATACTTGTTATGTTCGCAAATATTTTGTAAACAAAATAGATATTTTTTAGTGCTTAAGGGAAAGTCATTATTGAGTTACTTCCCTTGAAAGTTGTGCCGTCTCTTTCGATCGAACTCCGCGGATGAATCCAGTTTTACTGCGATTTATTCTTTGTTTGGGTAGTAATAGATTGTTCTTGCTTCAGAATATCTATGGCCTGAATTTATGTGTATTGTTTGTCTGTGTAGGACGAATCTGTCTTATATCTGTATATCTTTACATATCTAAGTCGAACTATATGTTCTGTTGTCTCTAGAGAGGTCAAAGGCTGTTCGGCGGATGTGTCGCGAGAGAGGTGTGTTTTGGCTTCGCCCTGATGATGGGCTGTGTTTTTCTATGTCGGCTTGACGCCGGGGAAAAAGTGATCTCAGTGGTTTTTGGGGAAAGTGATAGTCGTCTAGACCTATCGTGTATGCTTTACCCCAGTGTTCATTCTTATTGCCAAGGAATGGCAAAATCATATTTCTGAAAACCAAGGTAATAAAGATACTCTTTTGAACTCTCGTACGAAGCCACCGTTTTTCGGTAGGGATGATTTGTACGTCTGAGAGGATACATCTAACTAGATGAAAAAAAACGATTCTGATTCCTAGCAGCACTATATCCTGTAGAATGCAGTCAATTGTTCATGATCAAATCTACAGAGCAATGAAATGTTTAATGAATGACTAACTTTAGGACAGATTCATTATCTGTATCCAAACGTGAGTGACAGCTCATGAGTGAAGCCATCTTGGAACCAAACATGTAGTGACTTTCAAGAAGAGAAAAGGGATGCCCGTATTATCGCTTGATTAGTCCAGAGATCACTGCTACACATGAGAACCCATTGCTAGCGGTTCAATATAATTATATGGAAAAATCTGTGCTGGACATTATGTTAAGGAATCTTCGCTAGACGAGATTAGGTCTAGAAGCCATCTTGGATATTGTTTATAATCTGACGTGCTTTGTCAGTAAACTCAGTTGATATATATATATGGGCAATACTGAGTGCTTGGCTACTGACAGTCCATTATACTATTATTCTACATGAGTGCCCACGTAACATAACATTGCAAGACCATTTATCCACTGTACCATGATGTATTATGCCAACCTGTGATTTGTCACTATCTGTGCTGTCGAGTGTGTACGTCCAATTAAACTTTAGTAAAGGTACACAGTCGTTGGTGTCGATGACTTCCAGCCATACATGAGTGTGAGAAAAGAACATTTGTCAACACCACGAACTCTTCCTATCATTCGCACATTATACACTCCATCTATGTCTACACACCACTGCGTAGGTCAAGTTGACATTCCATACTCGAACCACGAGCAACACAACAACACAGTATTTAACTCTGGTGATGTTCGAGCGAGCTTCAGATTTCTCAGCATGTCTCTTGCTCAGGGCAAGGGTCTTGTATTAAGAGTTTATCAACTGATGATGATGATGTCTGCTTCCATCCACTTATATTTATCATTTGGTGGACATCATTAATAAGAAAAGAGATTCTTATCAAGTATGTAACTTCTTTGTGCAGGCATTCTGTGGGACCAGGGTGGCTCCATACTCTGGAGAGAACGTAAAGGAAAATGTTGATGATAATTATAAAAATATATACATCTCTTTTATGTCCTTTCCACACTGAGGAAACCTGTTGATAGCACTACAAGGCAGTCCTTGTTCTGGAACCCCTCAGGGCAAGAGAGGCAGAGGTAGACCAAGAAGCACATGGAGAAGAGAGATGGAAACAGAGGTGAAAATGATGAGGAGAACGTGGAAAGAACTTGAGATGATGGCACGTGACAGTAGGACTTGACATGTGTTTGTTGAAGGCCTATGCTCCTTTGGGGGTGGAGGGTTATGAATGAATGAATGAATGTTATGTCCTTTTTGATATAAGCTTTGACATTTGGAAAATTCATTTAATATATAAGGTACTGTTTATTACGAATGATTACACATTTGTAGATGCAAAAGACACATTCAAGTAAATGTATTGTCGATCTCACAGTAGATGGCTGTATCGTCTACCATTTCGCTGCTGAAGGAACAAGTAGCCACCACTGCTGCTGATCCCCTTATAGGAAGCTCGTATCATAACATTCATGTACTCTTACGGTGATGATTTATGTAGCTATTTGTTTCACATGATGAAGTTGCCACCCTCTGCACAAGCTCATATCAGTCGATTCTTACGACATGCCCGAGGGAGCGGTGGTGTTATTCTTTAGATGACTGCATATTATCACTTCATTTCACATTTGATGGAAAAGTAGATGACAATCAGAATTTTAATATTATCTTTACCAGGCATGTTGTAGAAGACGAATAAGGAGGGTTGGGCATGGGGACGAATTCCCCAAACAAAAAAGGCGTAAAGCAAAACGTCTTCAAAACGTAAACATTTCTACCTACTTACACATCTGCCTACATACTTACCTACATACCTACCTACTTTCCTACCTATCTACTTACCTACCTACTTACCTACCGACTTACCTAACTACCTACCTTCTTTCTTGCCTACCTACCTACTTACCTACCTACTGACCTACCTACCTACTTACCTACCTACTTATCTACCTACCTAGCTAGTTACCTAACTACCCACTTACCTACCTACATACATACACACATACATACATACAGATAGGCAGGCAGGCATACATACATACATGCATACCATCCGTCACAAATACATACATACATACATACATACAGTTACATTATACATACATACAAACATTCATAGTAATAATAATAGTTGGCCATCGCAAGCGAAGATGGCGACAGCTTCAGACTTGAGTTGTGATACATCTGTGCCCTAATCTCATGTGGCTGATTAGTCCTATTATGGTTCTACAGGCCCTGCCACATACGGGGCACACGTGGTTAGAGTCGATAATAGTGTTGCTGTGCATTCTGACCTTTCTTGCAGCACGCTCGCCTTCTGCCTTATCAGCTAAATTCTATTCTGCAATGTGAGCGCCTTGAGTAATGTTTGTCCGCCAGGCAGAGCGATCCTGTGCGATAGTCTCCCAGGAGGAGACATCGATTTTGAAGCTGCTCAGCGATGCCTTCGGTGTGTCTCTGAAGCGCTTCTTTTGTCCCCCGACTGTTTGCTTACCCATGGAGAGTTCGCTGTACATCAACTGCTTTGGGAGGCGTTTTTCGGGCATGCGAACAACATGTCTGGCCCATCTAATTTGTGCCATCTGCGGCAATGTGTAGATGCTTGAGATATGTGCTCTGTTGAGGACCTCAGAATTGGATACTCTATCATGCCACTTGATCCTGAGAATCCTGCGAAGACAGCTCATGTGGAAATGATTAAGCTTCTTTGCGTGTCTGCTATACACTGTCCATGTTTCACGGGCATGCAGGAGGGTAGTGAGCATTATTGCATGATATACTTTTATCTTGGTGGCGGCACTAATTCCTTGTAGATCCCAGACATTTACTCTTAGTCTTCCGAAAGCCGCACTTGCCTTGGCAATTCTGTTGTTGACTTCGGAGTTGATATTCGCATCTTTGGTAAAGGTACTGCCAAAATACGCGAAGCTGTCCACCACTTGGAGATGTTGGTTCTTTATTGTGATATTTGGTTCGCAGTAAGGTTTCCCAGGAGCAGGCTGCAACATTACTTCAGATTTCTTCATATTGATAGTAAGACCAAAGTCATCACACGCTACAGAAAGCCTCCTCATATTGTTCTGCATGTCCAATTCTGTGCAGGTGTTGAGGGCACAGTCGTCCGCAAAGACGAGGTCAGAGATCATTGTTTCATTCACCTTCTTAAAGGACTGTAATCGTCTCAAATTGAATAGCTTCCCATCTGTCCTATATCTAATGTGTACGCCGTCACTACTGCCATGCGTAACGTTAGAGAGCATGGCAGCAAATATCATACTGAATAGTGTCGGGGCGAGCAGACATCCCTGATTGACACCGTTTGTGACGGGAAAGGGTTCAGAAGGTTCTCCATCATTCAATACGCGAGCCATCATGCCTTCGTGAAACTGGCGGACAATTGAGATGAACTTATCGGGACAACCGAATTTCGCCATAGTTTTCCATAGTCCGTCCCTATTGACAGTGTCAAAGGCCTTGGTCAAGTCAATAAATGTTGTGTATAGGTCATTGTACTGTTCCTGGCATTTTTCCTGAAGTTGGCGTGCGGCAAATATCATGTCGACTGTCCCGCGGCCTGCTCGGAAACCACACTGACTCTCTGGGAGTGTCACGTGAAAGATAATTTATTTTACCATCTTGTCCATAATTTGATTACTCCCTTAAATGTTCTGTTTTCCGAGACATTTTGTATTTTCGTTTCTTTCATATTCTACCTACATTTTTTCACCTTCTCAACCCCACCCGAGGTTGTTTACGCTGGCCAGCTGCGGTCAGCTAACGCTAGACGTAATGTTATCTAAACGCACCTGTTCGACCAGAGAAACATTTCTCGGGTCCGCTTTAAGTGTTAGAACGAGCCAAAGACGGTTTCTGTGAAAGAAACGGTTCGTTAGCGGCGGGTACCCTCTGTGGTCCCAACAGGGGAATTTCTCTGGTCGCTTTAAAACGTTTGATGACGAGCGGCTGGTACCCTTTGAGGCCTGGGTAACGAGTGTGATCTGTTTCAGGGGAAGATAACAATCGCGGTCAGTCTTTGGGTTTTCGCCCCTTAGACAAGATAGAGCATAATGTTATGCATTTCTCTACCTGGGGAACTTTCGCACGATTTCTTTTGTCTTACTCTAGATTACGTCTTTCGCCGAACTTCTGTAGAAATATGCAGGCCAGGTTCGGGGGGAGCGTCCCTTGTGATCTATAAGAGTAGACTGGTTTTAATAGACAAAGGCATTCGTAAATTTTCCTGGCCCGTAGATGACCATCATGAGATAAGGCAAACGTTAACACAGTACTAGAATGTGTTTGCCTATGTTCTAGTCATTTTTCGGGGTGAGTTGACATATCTTATAATTATAATATTAGATTCATGTTAGCTTTTATATATATCTGTTAGGGAAGTGAATTTATTTCTGAGGACTTCTCCTAGTAATTTATTCAGTGATAAGGTAGCGCTGTCTACGGCCTATTAAGTGGTGCTTAAACTGTTACGGTTTATCATGGGTTAAATGTTAAACTTACAATAACAGATATTAGGCGTAGAATCAGTCCACGAATGCTTACCATTGGGTTAAGAGTCAGCAAAAATTAACTGTCATTTCTGTAAGATAATGTCAGGTGTGGATTGTTCACTTTAAAACTGAATAGTGAGATGCAGGCAATAACTCTGGATTATAGGAGATAGTCACTTATTCCTTTTTGATAGATATTTCTAGTGGCAAGGGAGGATCATTTTATGCTTACTTGTGTGGCTAGACACTAGTCTATAACTTTCACTGAAAGCAGTCACCAGGCATAGATATAATTATATCTTATGATCTAGCCACAACTGTATCATTATAGCAAGAACATTGCCTTGTCTATGTACTCATTGTGGAATGCTAATATATTTCCCCAAGGGGACATACGATTTATTTGTGTAATGTCAAATGCTGTAATCTGTTTATGTAAATTCATTTAATGTTGTAAGATGAATAAGCATATTCATTTAACTGTAACTACAGGTTAGGTTTCCTGTATGTTGAGATTGGGAGAAGAGGAGTAGATTGTTGCTGTCAGTAACTGACAGGTACCTGGGTGTGCAAAAGATATTAAGCCTATGCGGGCGCGTGTTGATAATTGATATTTTTAAGGAACAGGAGACATGGTTAAAGACAGCCCTAAACTATCATAGCAATAACTACAATAAATCTAATCCCATAGTGGAGCGAAACTTTCTGTATAAAGTTAGTGTGATTTTTGCGTTGCTTGAAGTTAAAAGGTGTCTCTTTTGGGTCTCAGTTTCAGGGAGACCGACTCGCGAGAGCAGATTCCAGTCAGGCGAAGAACGAAATATTCTCTTCGATCTAGAGGGTTCTGAATACCGCTAGCGTCACGAATCGTCAACCCCGTTCCTGAATCAAAACCCCTTTTTGTCAACGCCAAGTTAAGCTCACGCAGTGCAACGGAGCCAACGCTAAATCTGGAATCGCCAAACGCAGTAGTAGTTCTCTACTCGCCTATTGGATTACCAGCCAGAGCATTGCGGCTTCCAGAATATCAAACCCGCTCAGCATGCCTATAGCAGAATTCCATATCACCCGCCTTTTTTGTGCCTAAACGGGGCACTCAGCAAACCACAGCCAAACCAGTTTAAACAGGATTTACAGCCAAGCGGAGCCTTGCGCCGGATAAGCGCGCCTGGGTCTCTTTGTCCTCAAGTGACTTCTTCTGGTGTATTTCCTGGATACTTAAAACCTCGCACGTATGAGCAGCCATCTATGGACAGAGTTCCAGCCCCACTCACGCTATAAGGGGAGTCACCAACGTTTAGCACCAACAAAGAAAGTTTTGTAGGCTAGTCCCTCACGAAGGATCTACAAGTAATTCACTTCCTGGAGCTAGTACATTTGGTCCCCGAAAAGCGGACAGGCTGTCGCCCAGTTCAATCAGTTGGTCAGCAGGAGATAAACAGCGTCCCCCAGCCCAACTCGCGCCAGTAGGGGGGGGGGGGGGGTCACCAACGATAGCGCCTATACAGTGATGTTATTCAGGTTAATTCCATCACCGATGGAGGATATATACGAAAACACCACTTACTGGAGTTACTTCAGCTGGTCCCCGAAAACCGAAGGACTGTCACTCGATTATTTATCTCTTTGTGTTCTACAGGTTTTATGAATGGTGATCTGTGTGTGTGGTGGTTGGTGTATATGATTATTGATGAATATTTTGAGTATTGATGTAATTTTATGTTGTTGTGATGATATGCATTAATTCCATGCTTTTCTTCTTTAATAAATTTTACACATTTATTAATGCGCTGTTCACGACCTTTCCATCCATATTTGTATATTTAGCTCTTTACTATAATCTCTATGTATGATAAGAGAAAAGAGAGAGAGCAGGAGGTGCTTAGACAGACATAAGTGAGTTGAGGCTTGGAGAAAGAGATCATTTTGGTAAATCTTCTTCCAGGTTGTCTCAAGTCCATCTCCTATTTACACCTTATCTAAAGTGTAAGCTATAACTCTGTCAGTCCACTATCCCTTGTCGATTTCACTACAGTTGTCCAACTCGACAAATACTCTACACTCTAACTCAACCACGACAGGGAGTAAATCCTGCGATTCGAGATGAACAGTCAAGCTGTTGAACAGGACTCGAGCCAGGATTTTGCCCGCAATAGATAATAGAGAGATACCCTTATGATTATCACATGATTGATGATTTCCCTTTCGCTTGTATATGTGAACGTTGGTGGCATCTTTCAATTCCTGTGGTATCTGTTCTTCATCCCAGACTGAGTGGCAGAGGTCTGTTAGTCTCTACAGCAGCATGCTGCCTCCAGCTTTATAAATCTTAGCAGGAATGGCATCTGATCCAGGGGCTTTGCCGCTGGACAGTAGACTGGCTGCTTTCTTGACCTCTTCCACGCTGGGTGGAAGGTCAAGTCTGACATTGACTGTAACTTGCGGTAAGCTTGCAATGGCCTGGTCGTTGACGGTTGATGGATAATTTAAGATGACATTGAAGTGTTCTGCCCAGCTTTCCAAAATCTGCGTTTTATCAGTGAGCAATGCCATGCCATCAGTATTTAGGACCGATGATGATTGATTCGATTAAATTGCTTTCAGGGCATCATAAAAGCGCTTTGAGTCATTTCTGTCTGCATATCTCTGTATCTCGTCTGTTTTATTGCTGAGCCATGCATCATGCATCTTCCTGAGCTTATTCTGGACAACTCTGCATATATTGGTAAAGGCTGCCTTTTTGGATGTTAAGGAAGGGTTGCTTTGATAGTCTCTGTGCAAGCGATATTTTTCAGCCAGCAGTGTTTTAATATTTTCGTCATTCTCATCAAACTAGTCAGGGTTCTTGCGTGTGGTATATCCCAGGCTCTCAGAGGCTGCAGAGTACACAGTGTTCTTCAGAGTGGCCTATTTTTCCTCTATGGTGGTTTGACCGAGCTCAACGTCCCTCAGACGGCTGTCCAAGTCCCTTTAGAAGCTAGCTGCGGCTGCTTCGCTTTTAAGTTCTGTGACGTTGAGCCTCTTCATGGGTTTCTGACTCTCGTGTCTTAGCTTGGGCTGTATGTTAAGGTTGAGTTTTGATACAATCAGCCTGTGGTCGGTCCAGGATTCGACACCACACATGGCCTTGGTCACTCTCACGTCACGTCTGTCGCTCCTTCTCGTGACGTCATAATCAATGAGATGCCACTGTTTGGAGCGTGAGTGCATCCATGTTCTTTTATTTTGAGTGGGTAGGCGAAACATGGTGTTCGTGCTGGACAAATCATGTGTGGCACACAGGCTGAGTAATAGGAGCCCATTACTATTACATTTGCCTATGCCATGCTTTCCAAGTATTCCATCCCAGGTGTTGTGGTCAGTGCCCTACTCTGGCATTGAAGTCGCCGAGAATAATAAGTTTCTCAGATTTAGGAACTGATGAGATAATAGAGTTAAGTTCGTCTTAGAACTTTTCTTTTGTTTCTTCGGGGTTTGTCATTGTTGGGGCATATGCACTGATTAGTGTGGCACTTCTGTTGCTTCCTAGTGGGACATGAAGGGTCATTAGGCGATCGTTAATGCCCTTAGGAGATTTGACAAGTTTACGTACGATATGAGATTTAATGGTGAATCCAACGCCAGCCTCACGCCGTTCCTTGCTGTCCCGCCCATTCCAATAAAATGTGTGGCCACCTCCAATTTCAGTAATCTGACCTTCTGGTAGTCGCGTCTCGCTTAGGGCTGCTATACCGACATTATAGCGCGCCAGTTCTTTGGCCACAAGTACAGTACGTCTTTCAGGTCTGTCGGCCAGGGTAGTAATGTTCGCACGTTCCACGTGCCAAAGGTAAGCACCTTAATTTTTTTCTTATTTTTTGTTCGAACGCAAGATTGGGATAACCTCCAGCCGTGTCAAGCTGGTCAGAGTAGATTGAAGCAAGCTATGTTCAGGGCACCTTTTCTAGCCCCTTCCTCATGCCACGGAGGTGAGCAGAGTGATCCTAGAAGGCTGCTCAATCGCTCAGGGGGCTACCGGATCTCGCCGCTGCCTCAAAGTTCCAGCGAGAAACGACCCTATGGCCTGAGCCGCCTGTGTGCAGGATTGTGGCTGCAGCTTCAGTGTATCCACACTTTCTGGTTCGCCACTCCCCCATCGCCACAGGTCTTTGAGTGTAGTGTCTGTATGTTTCTGTCTGAAGCTGTGACTTGAGCTGTAATTGGATTTAAGTGAGGAAGAGTTGCGCTAATCGTCATCCTCACTCTCTCGTCTTGAATTATCTGGTACAGTAGCAAGATATTATCGAGACGACTGGAGACAACACAGAATGCAGTGGATGACCAGGGCGTTCTATGTGTCTCGCCGTGCTTTTTGCGTTCCACTCCCCGCTGCTGGTAGTTGCCTTCTTATCCGTTGAGCCAGCTGGTGGCTTCGTCCGCATAGTCCGCCAAATCCAGTCTTCACATGCTAGGTAGACAAGCCCTGTTTTTCACCGAGGGTTTTAATCCCCCTCGGCTACCCACACCTGGTTTAGCCCGCCAGTCGATGCGGTGTACCGGGGTGTAGCCGCTGTGCATGCACCAGCTACTTGGAGCCACAGGTGAGAGCTGAGAGATAGGTGGGGACCAATTGTGGAAGAGCCACTTCCAAAGGAAGTGCGACTGCCCCTTCTCCAGAGGTACTACCCCTCCCTGACCTCTCCATATACATACATATACATATCAGAATCTTTATTCTCCAGAAAATAAATTGATAGTACTGACATGATATAATAAAATACAACATGGCTTATAGGAGAATCATTTGAATTTATATAAAATAAATTTACATAAATTCATTGTAGTAATTTTTTGTAAGATAGGCCTGCGATATTTATGGTCCCGTCCGAGCAGAGGTGGTAGCTATGTGAGAAAAGGGGGTAAGAAAAGGTTTCTGTTTCACGAAGGGGTGAGAGGGTAAGAGAAAGAACAGTCTTGGACTGAGTAATTGCTCCAATCCAGCCTATCTCACGACAATAATTAAATTAGACGCACTCTCTCTTCTTGTACAAAGTACAAGTTACACAACACTCACGTACACACAATTTGTGTGACAGAAATACGTACAAACGTGAAAACAAACTATGGATAACATGTATATATGGGCAGGGGTTTGGACCAACACTTTAGCTTAAGGTTTATTATGTTTATTTTCAGTAGAAATATCACAACATCAAGAAAAGCGTTACATCAATGAATTATAGTTTTACATACCAGGAATGAAAAATATAATCTAATAGGCCCTCCCTCTTGTATAGGGAAATTAGGAAAGATCCCAACAGAGGAGATTAACAAAAAAAATCAAATGATTAACAGTGTGTGTGTGTGTGTGGGGGGGGGGGGGGGTTAGGGAATAGTCAGAACGGGCAAAGACTAAGTCCTTAATTTCACCTATCCCGTGAACACTCAGATTAGTGAGAGATAATTAAAAGAAGATTGGTAGGTTATTAGTAACATAAGAAAATAAGCTTCTACAATCATACAGTGGCCCACTTTCAGATTTGCTTACCCACCTGTCGACGCTGCATACATTCAATGGAATTAACTAACATGTATTGAGACTATACAGTTATGTTCATTGTCAATTTCAGCCCCAGACTATCCGGTTTTGCTGACTGCTATTTTCCGGGAGTCACTGCAATTGATGCGTTAGTTTGTCCAGGATAATTCCTATTTTCACTGCAGGTATAGGTTTGGAATAAGTTTTTCTATGTGGTGACACTGTCCTGGGACTTAATATGTTATAATATTTCCAGTGTGATCTAGCCTTAAGTGGCTGTGACACTCAGTAACGTGATGAAAAAAATGTTAAATGATAATAATCAGCTGTTCGTTGAGGTGACGGCCGAGTACCATCAGTGTGTTCGCGTGAATATATCCAATGGAAAACACTCCTGTCATGGGTCAGATAAAAGAGTACATAGTTTCTGCCTCAGCAGACTGGTAATAAATATATATATGAAAAAAGTTGTATTCTGGGAATGTCCCGTTCCAGTTAAAATTTATAATTATTGTGTTTTTCTAGATTTGACATCTCGTCATAAATAGAGAAGGGGGACCGCACAGGGGTCACAACATGAAGATGGTTACACCAATAATTTCTGGATGCCGGTAGGAACATCAGACCGTAAAACCGCTGGATCGCAAGGTTTATGATCAGCCTAGATTATATTGGAAGAAATACAAACGTTTTAACAATATTATCAATATCCTAATCTAACACATGTTTTAGGTATGACCTGTTAAGCACTTCGTTATTAAATTAAATTTAAAACCCACAAGTGTCTAGCTAGTCTCATCGCTTTTAACACGAGATATGAACACTAGTCACTTAGAATTTACACATGATGAAATAGAAATAAATTGCGTTCTCTAAATTATCAACCGCGTAGCGTTTGTTAATTAATTTAAAGCGTGTATGTAGCCGCGTATACCGTGATTTCTTCGGATACAGACTATATCCCACTACAAAAAAACAGAAGAGGCACAGATTAACATAAAAAAATATATTCTTATGAGAAACAGAACATAGTGAAGACGATGACATGCATTTTTTAATTGGGGTGAGCTTGGCTTCACGTGTCACAGAGTGGTCATGTGATCTCCCTGACCAATCAGGAGCTCAGCATGTTTTTACCGGCAGGAATGTAGAACAGACGCCATTCAGTGAGGAAGAGATAACGAACCCCAGCAGACGTGTTTAGTCTAGCGCTGTGAAATCCTTAGTTGAGGAGATCAACTTCACACTTATTTATCAAATGTGCATTCTAGGATATTGTGTGATTTTGTGTTTTCAAACATTTGTAAGTATTGACTACAAATAATTACACTTGGTTAATAGATTACGCAGCCATGGCTACAGCAGACTTAGGTTCGAAAACTCAATGAAAATGAAACTTAAAGCCTTGCTGAGAAAGAATGCCCCTTGAATTGGAAAACATTAAACCTATGGATTCCCACATGATTCAAAAGAAAGCTTTTGAATAAGGAACTATACTGAAGAGCCGGCAGTATATTTGCAAGGACAGAATCTAAATACCCAACGTAGGAACACAGTAGAAACGAGGAGCTCAGTCATATTCAAAATGAAGGTTTAGAAAAAAAAGGTGCAAAGGAATTTAGCACTTATAAAATGATACCAGATGTTTTGCACGAATTTTGTACATTGCTGTAAACATATAATGATATATGGTGCCCGTGCCAGTCCTCATTAAAAAGGTATTGAGCAGGAAAACACAATCCTATATGTTGCCTAGTAACCAGTCCTCTACAAAGAGCAGAAAAAATCCGACTATAATCAACCCCACTGCATAAGTAAACTACGATTAACAAGGAATAAATAAGACTGAAAATGCATCGACAACAAGGGTATAGGCAGGCCAGCCCATACAGCTATCGTTTTACCCATGAAAATACCTGGACAATGCATAACAAACACGTTCCGCGCCACCCGCCCAATTTCAACAAGAGAAATGAATATTGTCTGCCAGGAAGTTATCCTAAAGTAGACGCACATCCCACTGCCCCAGATAAATATGTATATGGCTCGCATACTAGAGACAATTATGCTGTAGGACTACAGAAACCTAATGCATGTTCTACTGAAAAGGAAGAAATGTTGTACAACTCTACAACGGGAGGTTGCTATACCTCTAAACACGTACACAGACAAAGCAAAAGCCCTTCACATGAAGGAAACAGAAAATCCTACATCCCAGATGAAGATGATGACAGTTGTTCAACCCATCGTAGAGTAACATACGCGGATAGGCGAAGTTACAGCGTTTACAGTAGAAACAACATATATCAACGTAAAAGTCGTCCTCAGCTTGACAGAGATAGACGATTTATTGATTACCGGACATACGAAAAACCATATAGCACATGGCAGAAACGGAGGTATCCGATCCACGCTGTTCCCCGTTCGAATCCCCAGCACACAAAATCACATGCCCCCATGAGACAAACACCTCCATATTATCGCCACAGAGAAACAGAAAGCAGACCACATATACTATCATCGATCAGGTATAATGACAACAAGACAAGGCACACGACAGCAGCTAACAAACACTGGAACACATTGAATAAACGAGCTCAAAGAATGACTGTACGAAATTTTATAAATGAAATCAAAACTAGAAACATCTGGGAGTTTAAAATTATACCATCGAAAAACGGACAAGTTTGCCTCCTCACAACAGACGATGGATGGAGGGCAAAAATAGGTCCAATAAGGTCAGGAAACAAAGATCACAGCCGCCAACAAATAAATTTAGTCCATAATAACAAGACACAGTTAACCCCCATGAAGATAAATCCACCCAAGCCAACAAAGCAAGAACCTCAAACAACGACGGTTTGTGTGGCAACGCAAACAAAAATTGCCAAATCCGTAAAGAAGGCAACACAGACAGAAATTGCCAAATCTGTAAAGAAAGCAACACAAACAGAAGTTTCGAAGTCTGTAAATCAACAACGCAAACAGAGTTTCAACCCTGGTGCAGTAGTACCAGCCTCCAATGTACATGTAAACGACAAAATGTCCTGTATATCGGACTCAGATAGCGGTTTCGAATCAATATTCAGCACCCCACCAGTACAAGTTCACATCACAAGTAAATCGTATGTCCCTGAGCCTGAAGAAAGCCCCCTGTCGCTACATTTGTTGAACTACCACAACCGCCAGTCATGTCACCTCCAGCTACACCGGTTTCTTCAGCTACCCACCAACCTCTCGACATCAACAACGCGTCAAACACTGTACCTACAGTCAGTCCCAGTACCAAACGCCTGTGTCTCCCCGAGCCTGATGAATCGCCCCCCACCACGAATCCCGTAACATCGCCACAAAATCACGTGAAAAGACGGAATAAGAAGAAAAGAAAACACGGTCCCAAACAACATCAGGATGTTCTCAAACTACACCAAGATACATCAGCCGCACATCCACAGGCTACGTTGAAATCATCACAGTCCTCATCGACCTCCTCAGTGCCCCATCGGATAGTCAAAGAAACGTCACCTGACACACCCATCAACACTGATAGTCAATACGATTATTCCCCCCTAAGCAGCGAAGACATGGAAGAGCTGAGAAGATGGAGAGAACGATGGAAAATTCAGAAGCAGGAATTCGACAGGCGGCTTATAGCAGAACACCTAGGCGTTCCGCTGCCCTGAAAGAAAAATACGCCCAAGTGTTCATGTACATGCCATCCCATGTACGGTCAACGCAGATGTGAATATTATGTACTAACGTTTTTAAATGTACTCTATTTTCAGACTATGTTCAGATTGACAGTTCTAGATGACTTAATGCCAGAAAGTTGTTCCCCGGACATAATCTTCTGATGACCAGCGAACACTCAAGAACAGCCCACAGATTACCTTAATTAGACCTATTTTATGGTTTTGTGAAATAAAGATGACACAAAAGATACAATGTTCCTTGTTTACAGACACACTTATTAGTCAGACAGTTTTTGATGTTTAAAATGTTAACTTACACAACCTCACTTATAGCACATGTGTCCCACTGATTCTGTTGTAACATTGATCTATACTTTTGTAACTGATCATATTCCACGCTTCATTCACTAGACTTCTTGTCCTTACAGTTCCAGAGCCCGGTGATTCATTTTCCGTGCATCTTAGTGCACATTCATGCAGGCAACCCTTGCACGAGAAATTTTCTTCTTACCTGATACTAATATCTCCTTGATCTCAATTATGCTAAACTCCTTTATATCTATCACCTTGATCCATCACACTGACATCACTATGACATCTGTAATTATTATGCCATGCTATCCTATTTTCTCCACAGGATTTATTTATCTTAGCATGTTCACAAAAATTTGTTTACTTCGCATAAGAAATTGTATATCCAACCTTTAACTCACTATTGTAAGATTTTCCTCACTCCACTATCACACCTCCTTAACTTACTATTTTTCTTTCCACTATTTTGAGATGACATTCTAGACATGAGTTTTTCTATCCAAATCACTTTCCATCCCTTCGAATTACAATAATGTTGTAATCAGGAGATCTTAAATTTTCCCCTATCTTTCAAGAACTTACAGTATCCTCTCCTCACTCCTTATTGACAGCAGTCACTACTATGTTAATTCTTTTCTGACCTTAACTATTGCTTGCAGCCCTATTGTTTAGAATTGGTAGTATCTCTAGTGTTTAGTAAACTGATTATTATCATTCTCTTGTAATTGTGATACATTGTCAGAAAAGAATTGAAATTTTGACATATTGCAAAAAAAAAAAAAAAAAAATTTGCAAACCAGAAAAGATGAACAAAACAGAAAATGCAAAGAAAAGAAATCAAACAGAAAATGCAAAGAAAAGAGAAATGAAACCGAAAAATGAAAAAAGAAATGAACTTGAAAAGAAAAAATGAAAAGAGAAAAGACATAAAGAAAAAAGAGAACACATTTTGAATGTTTTTATAGGATTGTTTTTTGTTTATATGCCACACTCACACATCTAAATGATACTGAATGACAGTTTATTACAAAATTTGTTTTGCACATGAATAATGACATGATGATAGGCCAATGCCATATAACATTGACTGCCTGGAGATTAGCAGCTGACATAGAAGAAAAAAATAAATAAATAAATAAATCACCACATCAGAGTGAGCAACTAGTTTTTGTTGATACTGCCTATGACAAGTACCCCAATGACATTTGCGCATGCTGATTTTTGCAAATGATAAATCCTTTGAGAGCATTTGTATATGCTAAACCCAGATTGAACTAATTGCAACTATTTGTGGATGCTGCCTTTGCCCCATGTTAAAGAAATGACATTTGCACATGCTGACTTAGCAAATGAAATACCCTTCTATAGCATTTGTATATGCTGACCCCACATTGAATACCCCATTACCGGATGATACCACTAATGACACATGAGAAGAAGAAGCAACTGTTTAGTGATGATGAAGATGCCATTTTCTATTATGGTGAAACTTTATGTTGACACAACTAAAGTTTTGTTGTGCGGTTTATGCACTAATGCTCACATTAGAATGGGGTAATGAATAATTTTGAGTAGTTACAAAGATAACAGAGAAAATAATTGAAATTTTCTGGGTTCTATGAACATAGAACAAATCGGAGGAATATGATTGCTACATATGATAACCATAAATGTATGGATCATTATTGGACAAGAGATACAAATGAATTATGATAATCCTATGGAACCAAAGGTGTTAAGGACACAATGGAGATTAAATGAAAAAAAAAGATTGAATGCTGATGCACCCAGAAAATAATGGAACTATATGAGATTTGGATCACCCATGGACAACGGATATACAAATGGACTATGCATATCCCATAGAACCACAGAGGTTATGGACAAAATAATACCAATGGAATGAACTGATTAAATATTGGTTGGAGACAAGAGATTGTGTAATATCTCCACATTTTGGGAGAATAATTTCATGATATTTTTGCCACTTGCCTTATATTGTGAACCTGATTAATATAGCACATGAATATGGCTTGCCGATGATTATATTGAAATGCTTATGGTATTTTAAACTAAATAATAAAACAAACCAGAGGATTGAAATATGATTGAGACATTGTGACAATACTGAGCTTGGATCACCCTTTATGATATATGGACCAAGAACAATGTAACCCCACGGACTGACGTGTCATGGATCCATATACAATGGATAGAGATAATATTATAAAAGAGTACCATAGCATATTATGAAAATAAGGAAAGAAACAAGAAAGATTTCAAAAATTTTAAAAAAAAAAAAAACATGGCTTCACATTACATATGATATTGGAGACAACCATTTTTACAAATTTTGAGACAAAAATATATAGAACATTCTCTACACTCATAGACTTGGAACGAATTTATACACTTACCATTTGGATAATGTCAAATACAGGAAACATTCAGACACAATTAAATAAGGATAAGCTATGAGGTTTTAATGCTTTTATTGTGAATAATATGATTACATGTTAATGGTTACATTATAATTTAGAAGTCTTCACCCATATGACAAAAAAATTTTTTCATAATAACAATGACCAACCAGATCATTTACTGGAAAAGAAAACATGATGGATTAACCAAGGACGGATAAACTGTAAGATCAACATTGTCACAAAATTAACCGTGATACAACGTAAAAATATCTCCAATGATACAACGTAGGGATAAAAACTAATGCGTAACCTGCTAGAATACATGATCGTCCACGCCGCGGGTCATCACCCGCCATGGAAATTAAATTGTTAGACTTGAAGGCAAAACGGAACGGGATGAGAACGGAGATCAAAAGGAAAAATCTGACTGAACGCGTGCTTGAAACTAGCGAGGCTAAAAGGACGCAAATTGGTGGGGAAAGGAGGAAAAAGTCACGTTCCCCAAGTTGACATAAAGTAAAGAAATCGACAAAAGGGACCTTGGATATTATACGCCACAGTCATTTTTTGGACGCTTTTGCGATAACTTAGTCCGTTTATTTGAATGCAGTGATGAACGCATTCCAGAAGATTCTAGAAAATATTTGAAAAGTAACTTTTCTTAATAATAATGTTAGGAATATAAAACCTAGCTGGCCGGATGGCCCATCTTGAGCAGTGAAATAATATGCTTTCATTTATACAGACGGATAGATAATAAGAAAGATATTGACACAAGACTGTGTTGTTCATATCAACGATCGTCTGCATTGAAATAAAACATGTCACTAATTTTCAAAAAATTGTGGCCTTGAAGACGCAAGTGCTAAAATCTAGTTGGAATGAAGAGACGGGGTGGGATGGTGAATTGTGGCTAAAAATAACTTTAGGGGCAAAATTGTGTAGGGGAAGGCAGAGTTGGTTCAAAAAACAAGTGTGTTTTTTTTTGTGAAACGCAAGTAGAGACGGACGGACCAACAGACAATAAGGCATACTTGACTGAGGTATGACTGAAATGACTTTTTGGTAGGATATTTGAATTTGAAAAAAGAAAAGGCAGTGATTGGCCATAGATGAATATATTATCGGCGCTCAGACGCGCATTTTGTGCCAGTCATTATAAGTTGTCCTAGTAGACACAGTGAATTATTAAGTGGTGTAATTCCCAGAAGCTATTGAAATATTTAGAGGGACGCCATCCTAAGGCCAGCAGCTCAGCTGAGTTTTGCTAGCATTTAACTGTGTTCTATATTCATAATTCTGGTAAGACTGAAATTATTTCTTTGTACATTTTAATATTTGTTTAAGGTTTCGAGTGATTTGATACTGCAATAGCATAATCTGTCCCTTACAACAAGTAAGGATTCGCTCTAGACCCCCCGCCCCAGTTCAGGGTCTAGAGACAAATAAAATACATAAACTCCAGCAAGGATTATGAAGGACAGATCAAGTGTTGAGATCAGTGGAACATATCACCTATCCTATTCTATGGCAGGAAGCTAATGAACATATTTCAGAATAAGTAGTCTGGGAGAACTTATCCTATGTGAAACCAACTTGGTAAGATGTGTTGTTTGGTTAGAAAGATCTGACCCGTCTATGTGGTGTTGTTGTTGTGTAGTGTTGTGTCCAGAAATGGTTAGAGGATGGAATTCTGACACATGACTAATACTTTGATTGCAGAACTGTGAGTTTCAGTTGGCACCAATGCGGTGTCAAATGAGTTGTTGAATATTACCAGAGTGGACCCGTGCAGTAACATTTTGTCAGAGCAGCCTATTATAGCCCCCAAGCACGGAGAGGTGGGGCCACCAGACTTCTGATATTGCCCCCAAGCACGGAGAGGTGGGGCCACCAGACTTCTGATATTGCCCCCAAGCACGGAGAGGTGGGGCCACCATATCTCAGCACCAGAGCTACACATTCAAGCTACGTGAGCGTCTGGTCTGCTGAGAATTCACCAACTCAACTTATTTGCTAACACACCCATAAAAATTCCATCCAATAACTGGACAATGTGTAGTCACCATAGACAGGGAGTGATGAGGCCACCCCAACAGCACATCCATTAAGTGTTCTCCCAATAGATTACAACTATAAACAGTAGTAATATTAACTAGTCTAGTAACATACATATGTACACACCTTGCATTTATTATGTAATATTCATGCATTTTTTTCATAATTGCAAAACCTTTCATATGTTCTGACCAAATTAAAACCTTGGTTCAGAACAAATAAATTTAAAGAAAATTACTATCAAAAATTTTACACACTTGAGTTAGTTCAGTGTATTATAACATTTATTAATATTATTAGACTTAGTAAATATCTGTGTGTGTGTATGTAAACTACCACAACACATTACATATCATTACCCTAGACATTTAACGTAGCCACATTCATTAGTAAAAAAAGATAGGTGTGAGGTCGTAGTGGTAGCAAGAAGGGCCTTCTGACAATTCACAGCTACATTTTATCTCAGGAGCCTTCACAGCTGACCTCATGCATCACACTTAGTAATATCACCATCATACAATACCATCAAATCCACTACATATATTGGGGTCTCTTGGTCCCGGGATAATTAGCCTATCAAATATATTAGGATCTCTTGGGGGGAGAATTAGATTAGGGGAACACATTATAAAAGTTAAAAGTGTCCCTTAAAATTAAAAGTGTCCCTGAAAATAAAAGTTGGTGAATCTTCACAGCCAGTGGTAGTTAATTAATTAATTAGAATTATTTTAGACTAGAGTAATTAGAAGTACTTTAGTGGTTGGAAATTTTATCTTGCACATTGCTAGATTTGTTTAAAAAGTATGGCGGAGCTGGCCAAATTCAGATCAGCTGCTGTGCTGACGGCAAAGGAGATGGGAATGGATGGTCAGATTTTAATTCAATATGTAACGGCTGAATGTGATAAGTATATTGAACGGGAAGAAAGAAGATTAGAAAAAGAGGCTGAAAGAAAATTAGAGTCTGAAAGGTTGGCTGAAGAGAAGAGGTTAGACGCTGAAAAAGAAATTAAGAGGCTGCAGATTGAGGCAGAAGAAAAACGACAGCAAAGGGAGGCAGAAGATAAAAAGGCCGAAAGGGAGGCAGAAGATAAAAAGGCCGAAAGGGAGGCAGAAGATAGAAGGTTGCAAAGGGAGCACGAATTACGACTAAGGGAGCTGGAGCTACAAGGCCAGACTCCTGAAAATGGTGCCAGCCCTTTTGCCTCAGATGCTACGCCCAGTCTGGGAGCCTCAAACTCAGCTATGGGGTTTCATTTAGACCATTTTGTTGAGAAAGACGATGACATAGAGGGGTACCTAGGACGTTTTGAGTTATTAGCTACTACATATGGGTTAGAGAGAGAGAGGTGGAGTTTAAAGCTATCACAGGGACTGAGAGGTACTTCTTACGAAGTCTTCGCAAAAATGAACAGAGAAGACCAGGAGAATTATGACATGTTAAAGCAGGCTTTGTTATTGAGGTACGAAAAAATTGGGAATTTTATCGTAAGAAATTTAGAAATGCCAAACTGTTATCTGGGGAGACATACCACCAATTCTCTGCCAGACTGGAAACCTATTTGGAGAAATGGACTGCTCTGGGGAAGACCCAAGATCTTAAAGAAATGATCATGATTGAGCAATTGGAGAGTCCATGGCTCCAGACATGAGAAAATTTCTCATGGAACAAGGTGCAGAGAAGTTGGGGGAGGTTTTAAATGTCGCTGAAAGGTATCAGGCAGCCCAGGCAGAGGTAAGTGGTGCTAAAAAGAAGCACATAGACAATTTTAAAGCTCCACAGCAATTTAATAAATTTGATAATAGAGAGCAGGGAAATAATGGTAGGTCAAACTTTGAACGGCCAAGAAATGACTACCGAGACAGAAACTCACAGTTCAATGACCAAAAATCTAATGAAAGAAAACCGTTTAACCAAGGAAAAAGATGGTGTAAATGGTGCAAGAAAAATAACCATAACACCGAATTTTGTAGAAGGAAACCTTCAAACATTGCTGCAATGAAGTCGGGGACTCAAAGATTAAAGGTTAATCCTAAGGGACAGCAGGAACCTTATCACCCCCCAGTTTGTGAGGATGTTATTTGTAATGGGGTCACCATAAGGTGCCTTTATGATACAGGTTTGGATTATGATTCAGTTGTGAAGTCTAGCCTAGTGGACCCAAGTCAGTATACCACAGAAACAGTGGAAATACAAGGGGCAACTAAGGACATACCACTCATGACACTTCCCATCGCAAGGATAACGGTGAAAACTCGCTATGTGGAAGGAGAAATCAGAGCAGCAGTGATAGATGAACCAATCTACCCTCTGATATTGGGGTGTAGATACGTCTTCTTGGGGAATCCCGAGAGACCTGTGATCATGGCGACAGTGCAGACCAGGTCACAGAAGAAGGAGCAAGAAGGTGAACCTATAAATGCTCATCCAGAGGAGATGAGGAAGGCGCAGGCTGAGGATAGGACACTCAAGCCATGTTTTAAAAAATTGCCCAAATGCCACACACCTCCGAGCAAGGGGGAATATTTTATGAAGAACAAACTCTTATACAGGAAGGCCGGAACTGGAACAAATGGTCACAACCAGCTGGTTCTTCCCACTTCATATAGGGATAAAGTGATGGAACTCGGGCATGCGATTCCCTTCAGTGGTCACATGGGGATCAGCGCCACAGGACAGCGTATAGCGTGTCATTACTTCTGGCCAGGGATAACGGAGGATATAAAAAGATATGTCAAATCCTGCCCAGAATGTCAAAGGGTAGCTCCAAAGCACTGGACTGCTCCTGCAACTCTAGGGGAAATGCCCATAGTGGGAACACCTTTTGAGAGGGTTGCAGTGGATATTGTAGGACCTCTCACTCGGACCAAGAGGAGGAACAGTTACATCCTTACTCTGGTGGACACTTGTTCTATGTGGGGAGAGGCGGTAGCCCTGCCATCAATTGATTCAAAACCTGTAGCAGAGGCACTACTTACAATATTTACCCGATTAGGATTCCCGCATCAAATCTTGACGGATAATGGTTCTCAGTTCAAGGGGAAACTAACGGAAGAAGTTTTTAAGCTATTTCAAGCCAGACACTTTCATTGTAGTCCGTACCATCCGCAAGGGAACGGCCAGGTAGAGAGGTTCAACGGGACTCTCATTTCTATCCTGAGAAAGCTGGCACACGAAAAACCGGTTCTGTGGGATCAATTCCTGCCCGCCGCATTGTTTGCGTATCGGGAGGTACCACGTAGTTCAACCGGGATGGCTCCCGCAACTCTGCTATTTGGGAGGCCAATAAAAGGTCCATTTGAAGCCCTATTAAGGACCTGGACAGATGAGAAGGCGGAAGAGACTGTTACCTCATCTTATCAATACGTGAACGAACTGACCACTCGTTTGAAAGCTCTGAATGGTAGACTGGGACTCTGCTAAACGTCTTGCAAAATGACGAACAGATTGACAATCCTGAATCCATGCCATGGCTCGACCACGGTCTACAGTGCTGAGACTTCTCCTTGGTGGCATGGCTAATGCAGTGATCATTTCAACCACGTGTCATACAGATTTATTGCATACCAACGGTGAATACTCTTTACCGATGATCATTTTCCACGTGCATTCAAATTCAACTCACTTTTTCACATTTTGAACTATTGGGCGTGTTGCAAAAACCACGAGTTTTTGCAGCAACGATGGCAATTTTCACGTGCGGGTTAAAGTGACCCAGTATTTGGACATTTAAAAAAAAATTAACTTAGTGCACACAGAAATGTATACACATTAGAGATGGCTACTGTGTGTGTGTGTCGAAACAATGCTTCGAAACAGCATTGAGTCCGAAAGCTTCGACACACAGCCTGCTTGTTGTTTCGAAACAGTTCCAGTTCCTGTCTGCCTCGCTGTTTTGCAGAGACACACTGTTTCACCTTCCGTGGGTCTTTGTAAAATTTGAGTCAACCGTTCGGAACATTAGTATGGAATATCAAACGTCATATTTTTCAATGATGTGTTATGATTACTTGATTTTACAAGTGATATTATTTTTCCTGAGAAGTTATAGACACTGGAAATTGTGTCAGTGCTGCAGTTGTCAATGTTTTAGGCACTATGTTAAAGTTGAAAGTGTCCGTGTGTTCGTATAAATGAAATGGACACTTTATTAGCTCTGCTGATATCTGTATACTTGGTATGGATTTGAATCATTGTCTACCAAAACTAGCTTACTCTAGTTTGATATCATGTGTTATTATTGCTGTTATTATTATTGTTGTTTTTTATTATTTTCACATATACTGCAGCTATCATCATATTTCCGTTTTATTTCATCATAATGAAGACTTGTCTAAAAATATTGAATTGTGGTCACACGAAATACCATAGATTTTCAAACACGCCAGTAGCGCGCAAGAAAAAACAAAGGAGATTGTCTCACACAGTTCATATAGTAATGTATACTGTCTATTAGAGACTTCTTTCTCCCCGATACGGGCAATAGTGCCGTTGTGCCTTTGTGTCGAAACAGTGTGTCGAAAGAGTTTAAATCACTGAGCCGACTGTCTCGAAACAGCGGAGTGTGTCGATTTGCCCACCTCTAATACACATTTCTCTGAGCTCAGTTTTAATGACATTTTCACTTGTCTTTACAGTTTGCCAATCAATTATATAAACCTTGTCTAAACTGAATGGCGGCCCTTAACTTTTGTCCAGTAGTATTCATACATACATATCAGAATCTTTATTCTCCAGAAAATACATTGATATGTACTGAAATGATATAATAAAATACAACGTGGCATAGGCTATAGGAGAATCATTAGAATTTATATGAAGTAAATTTACATAAATTCATACAGCGTTAATGAGGGCTGTTACCACAACATACATACATACATAATCTCATAATCTTTATTCTCCAGTAAAAACATTGATATGTATTGACAGATGTACATACATACATACATACATACATACATACATACATACATACATACATACATACATACATACATACATACATACATACATACATACATACATACATACATACATACATACATACATACATACTACATACATACATACATACATACATACATACATACATACATACATACATACATACATACATACATACATACATACATACATACATACATACATACATACTACATACATACATACATACATACATACATACATACATACATACATACATACATACATACATACATACATACATACATACATACATACATACATACATACACACACATATACATACATACACACACATCCACACACACATACATACATACATACATACATACATACATACATACATACATACATACATACATACGTACATACATACATACATACATACATACATACATACATACATACATACATACATACATACATACATACATACATACATACATACATACATACATACATACATACATACATACATACATACATACATACATACATACATACATACATACATACATACATACATACATACATACATACATACATACATACATACATACATACATACATACATACATACATACATACATACATACATACATACATACATACACACATACATACATACACACACATACATACACACACATACATACATACATACATACATACATACATACATACATACATACATACATACATACATACATACATACATACATACATACATACATACATACATACATACATACATACATACATACATACATACATACATACATACATACATACATACATACATACATACATACATACATACATACATACATACATACATACATACATACATACATAAATAAATACATATCAGAATCTTTATTCTCTAGAAAAGACATTGATATGTACTGACATATTTATAATTTATATCAGAGCTGTGTGCTTTCTGTGCTTCTCTATGGTGCGGAATGCTGGAGAGTTACAGAGAAGGAAATGACGAAATTGTCCTCTTTTCACACAACATGCCTAAGAAAAATTCACCGAATCTTTTGGCCAAATACCATCACTAACCAAGATCTGCTTACTTGTAGCAAGCAAGAGGACATGCACACCAGCATAGCTGGCAGACGCTGGAGCTGGGTTGGTCATGTCCTCAGAAGAGACCCCGATGCCATCACAAGAACAGCTATGCTTTGGACCCCTGAAGGAAAACGAAAGAGAGGCCGACCAAAAACAACCTGGCGGAGGACTGTGGAGGCTGAGATGCAAATAATGAACCAGAGCTGGGGCACTGTACGAAGGATGGTCACCGACTGAGCAAAGTGGAATCAATTTGTTGTTGCCCTACAAGACGCCACTAGGCGTGATGGCCACTGACTGCTTTGACGGTCGGCGGCTAAGGATCAAAGAAGAAGAAGAATTTTATTATATCATGTCAGTACATATCAATGTATTTTCTAGAGAATAAAGATTCTGATATGTATGTATGTATGTATGTACATCTGTCAGTACATATCAATGTTTTTTCTGGAGAATAAAGATTATGAGATTATGTATGTATGTATGTTGTGGTAACAGCCCTCATTAACGCTGTATGAATTTATGTAAATTTACTTCATATAAATTCTAATGATTCTCCTATAGCCTATGCCACGTTGTATTTTATTATATCATGTCAGTACATATCAATGTATTTTCTGGAGAATAAAGATTCTGATATGTATGTATGAATACTACTGGACAAAAGTTAAGGGCCGCCATTCAGTTTAGACAAGGTTTATATAATTGATTGGCAAACTGTAAAGACAAGTGAAAATGTCATTAAAACTGAGCTCAGAGAAATGTGTATTAGAGGTGGGCAAATCGAAACACTCCGCTGTTTCGAGACAGTCGGCTCAGTGATTTAAACTCTGTCGACACACTGTTTCGACACAAAGGCACAACGGCACTATTGCCCGAATCGGGGAGAAAGAAGTCTCTAATAGACAGTATACATTACTATATGAACTGTGTGAGACAATCTCCTTTGTTTTTTCTTGCGCGCTACTGGCGTGTTTGAAAATCTATGGTATTTCGTGTGACCACAATTCAATATTTTTACACAAGTCTTCATTATGATGAAATAAAACGGAGATATGATGATACTGCAGTATATGTGAAAATAAAAAAAAACAACAATAATAATAACAGTAGTAATAACACATGATATCAAACTAGAGTAAGCTAGTTTTGGTAGACAATGATTCAAATCCACACCGAGTATACAGATATCAGCAGAGCTAATAAAGTGTCCATTACATTTATACGAACACACGGACACTTTCAACTTTAACATAGTGCCTAAAACATTGACAACTGCAGCACTGAAACAATTTCCATACATAAATACAATTTACATATCAGAAACTTTATTCTCCATAAAATACATTAATATGTACAGACATGATATAATAGATACAACATGGCAAATAGGAGAATCATTAGAATTTACATAAAGTGTTGAAGACGTCTCAAGTAGTTATATGTGGGTGTTTTTACATCGAACCTTTGTGTTACACATACATAAAAAATGTTTAAGCTTTCTAAAAGACATTGGCATATAATGATATGGTATACCCTGCCAAAAATGAGAATTATTGAAATTTACAAAATGTGTGAGGAATACCATTCAAGTAGAGCAATATGGTTGTTTTTACAAGGAGGTTTTATCAGAATTTTGTTTGCCATAAAAAAACTTTGACAGCTAGTGGAGTGAGATATTAAATATAGCATCAAATACAATAGTCGTATGGTATAGTATACAGAGGAGCACAATTGAGTTTAGACTGTGTGGAAAACATCCCAGCAATTCAAAATGGGTGTTTTTTACATCGAAGTTTCCATATTCTGTAAGAACCTATAATTGCACTAATACTGACATATTTACATAAAACCTTTGCTTCAAATTTCCGCAACCCTAGCGACATTAATCCACTCACACACTTTGCATGCACATGACCCAAACTACCAATTATCAGTACGATTACATGCGTACGGTAGCCTAGTTCGTTAATTTCTGCAGTCAATGGATAGTACTTATCAAATTTATGTTGGTAACATTTATCTAAATGGGCATCATATGGTATTGCTGCCTCCACTATAAAAGCTGTTTTGTTC
Organism: Oreohelix idahoensis; assembly: GCA_024509875.1. Taxonomy (NCBI): domain Eukaryota; kingdom Metazoa; phylum Mollusca; class Gastropoda; order Stylommatophora; family Oreohelicidae; genus Oreohelix; species Oreohelix idahoensis. The sequence goes on along the minus strand of JAMPIV010003054.1, from coordinate 101,463 downwards.
TGTCGATTGATTATTGTTAAATCAGGTTTTACGGCATGAGTCTTAAATGAGGCGTTGCTGCTGCCGAAAAGTGATGGTTTAACTATTATCTCTTTGTTTATTGTTATGTCACTTTTATTATTGTATGCAGATTTCAGTTTCTCATAAATAATGTCTACAGCTCTATTGTGCCTTTGTTGGTATAATGTTTGAAATTTGGTACATCCATTCAATAAATGTGACACTGTTTCGTATGGGTGGTTACATATTTTGCACATTTTCGTGTATGTCTGTGGGTAGTATAGACGTAAAAGACTTTCGCATTCCAGCAACTGTAACCTCGATCTCACAGCAAATGAAAGTATTTTATCACTTAATTTAACATTAGATAGAAAACTAGATGACAATGAGTGGTTTACACATTTCATTTCGCGCACTATTCTCCCTTGTGACGATTTACTTTTTAGTTCACTTAGAATTAGGTTAAGTTTATGTGATTTAAATCCAGAATAAAAAGCATTTGCTGACTTGTATGTTAGACTTACATCTTCATCTACGTCTAATTGTACACTGTAATGGCCACTGTCATCCACTTTCACACTCACTCCTTCACGCGCGCATTCTTCATTCAGTTCTACCCAAAATGATCTTGGCCAATTCACCTTCGATCTTTTAGCTAGATGGTTTGTTTCGTTTAACTCGTAGCTTGCAAAGTTATTCCTATCTTCACCTACTTGGTCTATTTTACGTTTTTTCATATGTCTATCTAACGAGTTTATTGCTGCAGTTTTTACAAGATTATCATCACAATTGAGCATACTGATAAGGAATGAAATATGTCGAGAGTGGTATAATATGAAGGGGTTTGGTATGCCAAGGCCACCCTTCGACCTGGGACAGAAGAAATAGCTCCTTGTGGATGATTCATTTAGCACTAACCATGTTCTAACGTGTTGTACAATTTCATCTTCAATTTCTTTAAGTTGTTTTTCTGTAAAGTGTATGTTAGAAAAATAAAACATGAGAGGACCGAAACACATCGGGTTAATTAATGAGATCTTTGCTGATGTTGGTAGTGGGGCACAGCTTAATTTTGTTAAATTTGACCTAAATTCTAATATAAGGCTGCTTGCTTCAAACTGGTCAGATGTATTATCAATTGTAATGTCATGTCCTAGGTATCTGTAGGAACGCCCTCGATCAGAAGAGTACATACATACATACATACATACATACATACACACATACATACATACATACATACATACATACATACATACATACATACATACATACATACATACATACATACATACATACATACATACATACATACACACACACATACATACATACATACATACATACATACATACATACATACATACATACATACATACATACATACATACATACATACATACATACATACATACATACATACATACATACATACATACATACATACATACATACATACATACATACATACATACATACATACATACATACATACATACATACATACATACATACATACATACATACATACATACATACTGTTGCTGTCATTTTTGGCGGTGAGAAAAACAGCAACCTAATTTATGTTTGGTTTAATGTGATCAAAGAGAGATAAATGTTTATTATCTTTCTGTGACAGGTTTGACTGGTGATTAGCTTCCCCTGTCTTATGTTGTCCTGTCTCAGGTAATGTCTTATAGTTGACATGTCTTAAGTCTATTTATAGGACCATATACGGAGTATCTTTACCACCCGTTTGGGCGGAAACGCCTGGTCTGGTTTAGCCTCGATCTGGCCTATGCTCTTTGGGCATGCGCAGGTCTTGGCGCAAAGACCGAGAGACTGATGATTCAAGCAGAGTGTACCTAAGGCTTAGAACGGATGTACCGATCCGTAGATTTCTCTCTGCCAAGTTTCGATAGGGAGTTGGAAATTCTGGGAATGACTGTTTTGTCATTCTTCCTTCCCTGTGTGGTTCTTTATGTTGTGTTACCTTAGAGTGTAAGGATTCTATGAGAAGGTAACTGAAACATTATTCGATCTTTTTCGTCTCGATTAGATCTTAAAGGTACATTTATCGCTGATGGCGACATAGTGAGCGAAGCTCACGAGGAGTTAATATACTGTACCCTAGTATGGCTACATATTTGGAAGACTAGGTCTAAGTTGACCTGTTATACATATAAGCTTAAGAATCAACTTAATGGATCCGCAATGCAGGCGGAATATTGTTTGGCAGAAATATATTTATTCTCAGAAGTTTATGTAAACTGAGAGTCACCTGATTATCGAGGCCCGCGACCTGCGGCCTGATTTCGTCGTCATTATATTGGTCCGTGTTTACGGCCAATCTTCTTCACCAGAATGAAGTACCTGGCGTGTGAGGCCAGAATGAAGTCTTTGGCTAGTTGTAGGACAATAGTGTTGACTTTGTTAAATAACTTATATCGCCCGTACTAGGCAATATATTTGCTAGGGCTTACCTGACGGGGCTCAGTCAGGGATTAGAGCTATTGCATGAACAGTAATTATTGGCCAAGAAATTGTTACATGTCTAAGCTGTTCGGGATCTGTGATGCCTGATGTTAACCTTCATAACTACACATATAATGTCCATGATCTTGTATTATTGACTGTTTCGTCCATCATCATATTATCGTACGTCATGAATAAATGTTGTAAGCGTCAGCAGCATTCCCTACTTCACTGACTTCTACTTGTGGTTGTGTGAGTCTATGCGAAGCCGTCCAAGAGCCTATACGGCCTTCGTGTTGTCAGCACTACTATTCACTCACCTGCACGATCAACCACAGTCTTATACAAGTACTACACGTCTGTATCTAGACGTATGCTGACACTATGAGTGTCTGTGCTATACCTTCGCGGCACCTCATGCCGGTGACCTAGATTACACCGCATCATTGTGACACGCCCACTCTGCCATCTTTACAACACACGAACACAAACGGGCAGTTATACATCTGGAGCGAATAGAACGTTACATCTCTCATCTCTAGCCTTAAACAGACAGCAACCAGACATTTACATCTGGTGGACCAGATTCGTGGGTTTTTTGTCAACGACACGTATTTTCCTGCCCACATTTGGATTTATACATCCGGAAGACAAGATTGACAGTTAGTTGTCAGCTACACAGAACTGAAGGAAATAAGTCAACGTCTGCTGACCGACGTAAACATTTATGTATGATACAGAATCGCTACATGGACCACAGCTGCTGCAGAATTGCTACATGGACCACAGCTGCTACAAGAGTGCTACATAGACCATAGTTGCTGACGAATATGTTTAACACTGTGACAGTCGTCGAAGGACATATGTGTCAAAGTTCACGTCACAAGTTTACGTGCACGCTCGGATTGTAAACATAGAACAGTTCAACCTGTTGTTTACTACGACATTCTACAAACATTCTCAACTGAAGTCGAGTATGGTTTGATAGCTTCACTTTGGAGACTACTACATCTGTTGTCAAGTTAGGGTGACCTTCAACGGTGGAACGTCTACCAGTCTGTTTACAAGTGTACTGCATTGAACTGCATCTTTGCGGTTGTAGAGGATTGCGTTTAAGATAAGTGGCCTTTTTTACGTGTTAAGCTAAGCCTTTATTTTGTGTGCAACTGAGCCTTCCTCTTTACACATTCATTATATGCATTCTATTGTTTACTTGTTCTTTGTTTACTTGTTGAGTTAGTGTGTATTTTTTTCTGCGGGTTCAAAGGTTGGAGGGTCTTACAGTAAATATCCCACTCAACTGAGGGTTACTGTAAGCGTTCTATAGGGATTGTGCATATTTCCCACAGTGGAAATTGCAAGCGACTTTAGTTGCTATTTATTTTTTTCTTAGCTGTGACGAGATGGGTTAGTGTTGTTTTCGTTATTTTTTTCTATACTTTAGTTTTTGATTCGTTTTGTTTGTATTTGTCTGCCTTTTTTTTCTATTGTTTATTTCTATACACCCTTTTGTTTATACACTGTGTTGTAATTGTATTATTGTGAATTTTTCGCAGTTATCATTGTAATTTTTTGCAACATTTGATTTAGTTAAGCTTTATTTTCTTTTGACCTCTGCGAAATTTTTCGTTTGTTCAGATGCTTGTCTTTGTTTAGTTATCGTGATATTGTGGATATATACAGTCTTCATGTATACTTGATAATGTACTGTTATTATATGATGCAAATTATATACTGAGCTGATTACTGGTGACTGTAAAGTGTTGGCCTTTGTTTGACTGACCACTACTGTAAAGGACCCGGTGAGAGACTTCCATGTTTTGGACAGCACTTGTCATACTGGAACCGGTTTCCCTTGAGGCTCCAGGAGGAGCACGACATCTGCGTTACCACTGTATGATTGAAAGATGTAATCTACGTGGGAACTTGATCAACTACCCAACCTTGCGCAGCGCTGTATCTACTGGTCATGTAGATGTAGTGTGAGAGTGGAAGCAACGCGAATGGTGACTGTTCTATGTAGTTGACACTAGATAATACTGCACTCACACACTCTTATACGAGTCAAAGATGGCAGGAACTACAGCTGACGTTTTTTTCGCACCTTTTATTAAGGACACACACACTTCACGTGAACATCTGCATATGACAGTACATGGTTGACAGGACATCATCATATTGCATAATTGAGTAGCAACATCAGTAATGTATTCAGGCAGCATATGAATATATATTATGGGACGACAGTAGGCAGACGTTCTAGTTGTCTGTCGTCGCATACTCAGTAAATGTACATACATGAATAGTAATAGCGGTTCGTTGCTAGAACCTTTTCTTGACAATAATAATGTTATTTCATAATAACGGAGTTCCTTGATGGTAAGATCTCCGATCCACTGTCTGATAATAAGAGTTAGATTCTGTTCTCAGGCCAGTGATGCACCATAATGACAGTACTTCAAAGATGGCCACCTTCTGTGAGTTTCACTCGTCCAACAGAAGGATAATAATAAAGCCAAAGTTAATTCAACATGAATATATATATATATATATATAAAGCCAAAGTTATATTATAACATTATAATATATATATATATATAATTCATAGAGTTTTCCATCTAGCTCTACATTAATAGGGTTGTTTCATGTAGATAGGAATACTAGTGGAACCTGTCATCTTCAACTGTGCATATGGACGACCAACGACGTTCAAACTAGGTTGTCATCTAAACCTAACCGAATGAAGGTCATCAAAGAAAAGAGGGTCTGGCTTTACCTGGAGTCCGAATTTAAACATAATAAAGTACATGAGAAGAAGCTCTGACACAATACTCTCGCAGAGACATTCCCTCCTTATGGAAAAATCATCCACAAATCACTTTTTAATCATAACAGGACCAGCCCTAGAAAAACACACAGCCATTATCGGCGGCTACTTCGGAACTCTCTACAACCCAGTAGGACTACGAATACCTGCGCCAGATTCCGGCACAAAGAATATAGTCCGACCTAAACATACAAAGATATACAATATAAAACTGAATCTTCTTGCACTAGACAAGTAGTACACATGAATTCGGACCATAAACATTCTAAGCAAAATTAATCTATTTTCTGGCCCTAACAAACGAGAACTGACATGAATTCAATTATTCATACGCCGAATCAATATCAAGAGAGATCATCCATATAATCAAACGTATAAATCAATCATGGATTATCTAGCTTTACCAAGGGAAGCATTTTCGTACCCAAATAAATACAACTATATATATTTTCCATAATAAATAGACGAAGTAATCCGTGTGTCGCATAATTCCATACAAAAGAATATGTGTATGTAATATGCGCAACAGATTACCACACCCCCCGGGGAAAAAATGGTACATTTTTTTTTGAAATACATCCAAGAGCAACATACAATAGGCTCACAACGCACGAATAACAATGCGCAGATGATAAGCATACCAAACAAATGTAACGCCCAATGTAAGGCTAAGTCGTCCTATGATACGACAAGTTAGAATATATGTTAGAATCCAGAGAAAGTTTTTCTCTGAGTATAAATATTTCCAGAGAGGTGTCACCAACGCATACTACAATACTGGCAAAGTCACAATTTCTACAATAATTTATCCAAAAATCTTTCATCTTAGGTATTTTAAAATCATGATTACCAAAGAAGAAGAACATCAAAAGATCAGCGGTGAATATACATCAATTAACCGCTAAGTAGTGATACAATCAATATATGATATATTACATATGTGTACACACTTTAAAATAGGAAAAAAAAACTGTAGTAAAGTTAGACATGTTAGAAATCTCAGGATCTAACAGTTAGGTGGAATCATGTGGGCATCTAGACAAAATGTCTGCCATCACATTTTCTGACCCACGGATAGCTCGCACCGAAAAATGAAAAGGTTGAAGAGCAATCGCGTATCGCGTTGATCTCGCGCTCTTCAGATTTTTACTCTGAATAGCAGTAAGAGCTTTCTGGTCAGTTTCCACAATGAAATGCGCGCCAAGAAGAAATCTTTGAAGTTTAAGGATTGACCAAACCATAGCCAATAATTCGCGGTCTAGGACCGAGTAATTCTTCTCCGCGGCATTTAGTTTTCGAGAAATATACATCACAGGATGCAGAGTTCCAGAGTACTCTTGCATTAGTGCTGCTCCAATCCCTGTGGATGAAGCGTCACTACGAAGAACAAATGTCTTATCTGTAGTAGGTAACACTAAAATAGGTGAAGTAGAAAACATAGTTTTAACTTTATCCAAAGAGGATTGACATTCTTGCGTCCAATGGACTACATTAGGAGACCCTTTCTTTAGCAACGAAGAAAGAGGTGACATGATCGAGGACAGATTCGGAATGAATCGTCCGTAAAATTGTATTAGACCCAAGAGACTTCGCACTTGCTTTTTAGTCTTAGGAATAGAAATGTTAAGTATTTTACTTGTATTATGGTCTTCTGTTTTTAGGAAACCATGACCAACCCGGTGACCTAAGAAAGATATTTCGCTAAAACCAATACATGCTTTAGATGGTTTCGCTGTCAGGTTATGCTCGCGTAGGATAGACAATAGTTCATTTAACCCGTTATAGTGATCTTCCCAAGTATCACTGAAAAGACAGATGTCATCAAGATATGCAATGACATCTGAGCGATGAGATAGGATTCGACGCATCATGCGTACGAATGTTGCAGGAGCGTTCATAAGGCCGAAAGGCATGAAATTCCATTGGAATAGACCCCTAGGTGTCGAAAAAGCAGTAAACGGCTTGGCGTGTTCGGATAGTGGAACTTGCCAATATCCCTTAGACAAATCAAGTTTAGTGAAGAAATGAGATTTTGATAGTCTAGTAAGTAGCTCCTCTAGTAAAGGCATAGGTTCAGCATCAAATTTCGTCACTTGGTTCAATTTGCGATAATCAACGCAAAGACGTATGTTATTGTCTTTTTTTCGTACAATAACCATCGGCGAAGAATATGCTGATGTGGATGGTTCAATTATTTTCCAAATCTATCATTTCATCCAACTCTTTCTCTACCTGTGCCTGAAAATGTATCGGGATAGGATACGGTCTGACTCTTATAGGATTATGGTCAATAAGAATAATGTCATGTTCAATGACATTAGTACGACCAGGAATGTCAGTAAGGACATCCTGAAATTGTTGTAACATAGTAGAAACTTGTTTCTGTTCTCCTGGAGATAATTCGGGAGAAATCGCAACATCTTTCCATGATTCATTAGAGTGAAGCGGAATCATCGAAAAAAGGCAAATTCACATCCGAGAAACTCGTTTCCTCATCCTGTATTACTGACAGTGATGAGTAATGCCCATGTTGGACTGGAGAATCGTCCGTTGCCTGGAAAACAGGTTGTAAATAATCCGGACGTTCATGGAATTCCGTGAGCATGTTGATGTGGAAGGTTTTATGCTTCCCATCAATATCGACAATATAGTCGACATCGGAAACTTTTGATATTACATCATATGGACCTTTCCAAGAAATAAGAAGTCTGTTTTCCCTACAAGGTAGCAAGACAAATGCTTTGTCTCCTGGACAAAAGTTGTCGCAAGCATCTCTTCTTATTGGCAAATTGCCTTGCCTTCTGTTTGGCAAATTCAGAAGAAGCAGTTGCCAATTTGCATGCTTCAATAATCTTGTGTCTAAGCGCAATGACATATTCGTAAGAGGATTTTGTGTCATCGACAATATTATCAGCAGTTATGAGATCATGAAGTAAGGACATAGGACCTCGCGGTTTCGCGCCAAAGACAAGTTCAAAGGGAGAAAATCCTGTATGTTCGTTGGCGACCTCTCTATATGCAAAGAGAGCCGCGGGTAAAACTCTGTCCCAATCCTGAGGATGATCTTCAGTTATCTTACCTAATAGGTTTTTGAGAGTCCTATTCAGACGTTCTACCATCCCATTAGACATAGGATGATAAATACTACTTAAAGATCTCTCTATCTTAAGAGTCGACATTACTTGAGACATAGTATCCGATATGAGTTGGGTACCATGGTCCGATAATATTTCTGCTGGAAATCCCAGACGAGAAAATATTAACCAAAGAGCATCTGCGACATCAGCAGTAGTTATGCTCTTTAGAGGAATAGCCTCTGGCCAACGTGTGCACATATCAACACACGTCAAGATAAATTGGTGTCCTCTAGCAGACTTTGTCTTAAATGGACCGATGATGTCTATCGCCATCTTTTGAAATGGTCGAATTGGAATATCTGCAGCCTGAATAGGTGCAGCATGGCGTGGACCTTTGGATTTAACTTCTTGACATACCTTACAAGATCGACAATAGATTCGTATGTCCTTGTTCACAAAAGGCCAAAAGAAAGACGCCAGAACTCTAGATTTAGTACGGGAAAAACCCATATGCCCAGCACACTGAGAATCATGAGCGTGCTGTAAGATTTTCACTCTCATATTTTTGGGCATTAGAATTTGAGAATGAGCGGACTTAGCGGAGTCTTGTACCATACGCACAAGTACGCCATTCTTCATCGTAATCCAAGATTTACGATTTGTGTCTTTATTCGGATCACCTTTTGTTGCCAGAGTAAAGAATTTCTTTAGAGTAGGATCATCTTTCTGCTGTTTTATAAAGGAGTCATGGGAAATCTCCAAGGGATCATCTTGGATCTGCGCATCATTATCTTCAGAAGGTGAAGATTGCGGCATGTTAAGAGATTGAGCCCTCGTGACTACTGCATTAGCAGATTGCATATTGTTATTTTCCCAATCAGCAATTTGTTGCGGAGTACATTCTTTCACTCCATGAATGCGACCGATGATAAGATCAGCGATCGGATTCGGCAGAAGACATGCTTGCACATCTCCTGTAAAGAAAGGAGTAGCAATATTGATAATGGCAGTGGAGTACTTCTCCAATGTGCCACCAAATGTTACGCATTTGATTACTTTTCCCGTGGCTCGAGAAGGATCTACGAGTGACTGCCTCACTCCAATGGCGGTGCATCCCGAATCGAAAAGGATTGATACCGGAGTACCATCTACTAGACCTCTATTGAAGACAAGAGCACCTCTTCCATCATGCGCGACTGACGCAGAAAGAGCGGGGAGAGGATGACCACAGCTTAAAGTGGAAACTGTGGTTGGATCGAATAATGTTTTGCATTGGGAGCACTGAGATGCTCTACCAAAGTCAAAAGCAGAACATCCTACATTATTAGAGTCTTTCTTATCATTATTTTGATTACCGGCTACATGAAACTCTTGCTGTGCAGAGTTAGCCTGGTAATGAGATTTATGTCTTCTGTATTGTGATCTACCTCGATTATTATAACCTCTACAGTTATTATTATTTCCTCTGCTATAACCCCTGTTTGGGTTAGGATCATAATATTCATGATCATAATCATCATGTTCATTATAATGAGTATCCCTGTAATGTTGGTTTTGTTGCTTCCATGAAGGAAAACTTGGGTAGTTCCTATAGTGACTACCTTTTCGGAAATTTCTATAATTATGGGCACCCCTGTATATAGGACTGTCAGCCTGGTTCCAGTTCTTCAAAGAAGAACCCTGATTTGAGTGGTTACCTTGGTTTTGATAACTATTCCAATTAACCATTTTGTGAGATTTATTTTGAGTTCCTTGGAAGTTATGTGAAGAATTATGATTGTATTGTGCTGCCGAAGCTACTGGCATACCCTCTTTAATGTTAGTGTTGCTCAGAATCACGTCAGGGTGTGCCGTGACATATTGGTCACAATATTCTTCCATTTGTTTTAATGTACTATGTTTACGCTCATGTAAGAATTCTAGGAATGGTTTATTCACTGAAGACATGATCTTGTCTCTGAGTAATAAATCCGTAAGAGCCTCAAATGTTTTCTGTTTTGGATAATTCAATCCATCGTGAAAGTGTAAGTAGTGCTTTTGCAATGAATTCTGAGAATTCTACACCTACCTCAGGTTTCATTGTTTTAAACAAAAGGCGATAACCTTCCTCTGACAATTGGTATCTCTTTATCAAGGCTGCCCTAATAGCATCATAATTATCCTTGTCGGCTTCTTCAACCAAACATAACTTAGTCAGAGAATCCCCTTTTAGATTTTCAGACAACTGATTCACATACTGCGATTTATCTACATTATGAGCTCGACAAGCACGTTCAAATCTATCAAGCAAGAATGTTATGTCATCATTGGCAGAGTTGAACGCTGGTACCTTGATCTTGTAAGTAAAGGGTTTACCATTACCACTAGATGCCTGATTAACATTACTCATACTTGTCAATCTTAATTTCTCTAACTCAAATTCATGTTCTCTTATTGCTTTTTTTTCTTCATCTTCTAATCTTTTTTGTTCAGCAGCAGCAGCAGCTTCTCTGTCTAGTCTTTTTTGTTCAGCCGCCGCAGCAGCTTCTCTGTCTAGTCTTTTTTGTTCAGCAGTCGCAGCAGCTTCTCTGTCTAGTCTTTGCCTCTTTGTCTAGTCTTTTTTGCTCTGCACAGCAAAAATTTCTCTTCAAGCGCTGACCTGGATACTGCATACACTTGTGTAAATGTGTGTCAAAAGAAACGTTCTGGTAATTCTAGATGGCTTCTCAATATGAAGACTGCGAAGGCTGGACCCAGGAATCTGGCCTACCACTGTAAAGATCTGTGTTTGTAAAGATCCGGTGAGAGACTTCCATGTTTTGGACAGCACTTGTCATACTGGAACCGGTTTCCCTTGAGGCTCCAGGAGGAGCACGATATCTGCGTTACCACTGTATGATTAAAAGATGTAATCTACGTGGGAACTTGATCAACTACCCAACCTTGCGCAGCGCTGTATCTATTGGTCATGTAGATGTAGTGTGAGAGTGGAAGCAACGCGAATGGTGTACTGTTCTATGTAGTTGACACTAGATAATACTGCACTCACACACTCTTATACGAGTCAATGATGGCTGGAACTACAGCTGACGTTTTTTTTCGCACTTTTTATTAAGGACATTCACTTGACGTGAACATCTGCATATGACAGTACATGGTTGACAGGACATCATCATATTGCATAATTGAGTAGCAACATCAGTAATGTATTCAGGCAGCATATGAATATATATTATGGGACGACAGTAGGCAGACGTTCTAGTTGTCTGTCGTCGCATACTCAGTAAATGTACATACATGAATAGTAATAGCGGTTCGTTGCTAGAACCTTTTCTTGACAATAATAATGTTATTTCATAATAACGGAGTTCCTTGATGGTAAGATCTCCGATCCACTGTCTGATAATAAGAGTTAGATTCTGTTCTCAGGCCAGTGATGCACCATAATGACAGTACTTCAAAGATGGCCACCTTCTTTGAGTTTCACTCACTCGTCCAACAGAAGGATAATAATAAAGCCAAAGTTAATTCAACACATATAATATATATATATTATATATATATATATATATATATATAATCTATATATAACTTCATAGAGTTTTCCATCTAGCTCTACATTAATAGAGTTGTTTCATGTAGATAGGAATACTAGTGGAACCTGTCATCTTCAACTGTGCATATGGACGACCAACGACGTTCAAACTAGGTTGTCATCTAAACCTAACCGAATGAAGGTCATCAAAGAAAAGAGGGTCTGGCTTTACCTGGAGTCCGAATTTAAACATAATAAAGTACATGAGAAGAAGCTCTGACACAATACTCTCGCAGAGACATTCCCTCCTTATGGAAAAATCATCCACAAATCACTTTTTAATCATAACAGGACCAGCCCTAGAAAATCACACAGCCATTATCGGCGGCTACTTCGGAACTCTCTACAACCCAGTAGGACTACGAATACCTGCGCCAGATTCCGGCACAAAGAATATAATCCGACCTAAAACATACAAAGATATACAATATAAAACTGAATCTTCTTGCACTAGACAAGTAGTACACATGAATTCGGACCATAAACATTCTAAGCAAAATTAATCTATTTTCTGGCCCTAACAAACGAGAACTGACATGAATTCAATTATTCATACGCCGAATCAATATCAAGAGAGATCATCCATATAATCAAACGTATAAATCAATCATGGATTATCTAGCTTTACCAAGGGAAGCATGTTCGTACCCAAATAAATACAACTATATATATTTTCCATAATAAATAGACGAAGTAATCCGTGTGTCGCATAATTCCATACAAAAGAATATGTGTATGTAATATGCGCAACAGTGACTTTATAAACAAGGTAATTGTACTTAGTCTTTGTAAAAGGGATAACTTGTGTTGCTATTTCAGAGATATTGACAGCACATTTGTAGACAGGATGTGTACATTAGAATACTTTATCGCTCAAGGGATAGCCCTTGGCAAAACTGATGAGAAATTGGAGGATTTTGCGCTTGCTCAATATGCCAAAGCACAAAAAAGCTGAAGAGAAAAAGATTCAAGCGCAGCTAGACAGAGAATTTGAGGAGAAAAAGTCACAAAGAGAATTTGAGGAGAAAAAGTCACAAAGAGAAGCTGAGGATAAAAGAATCCAGAACCAGCTATACAGAGAAGCTGAAGATAAAAGGATTCAAGCGCAGCTAGACAGAGAAGCTGAAGATAAAAGGGTTCAAGCGCAGCTAGACAGAGAATTTGAGGAGAAAAAGTCACAAAGAGAAGCTGAAGAGAGAAAGATTCAGCAAGAAAGAGAAGCTGAAGAGAGGAAAGAAAAACAGAAAATGGAACATGAACATGAAGAACGACTCATGGCTTTGGAGATAGAGAAATTAAAAGTGATGAATATGGGTAGTTCTCAAGCAACTTCTTCGAGCACAAAAGTTCATGACTATAAGGTCAAACTTCCTCCTTTTAATCCTACAAAAGATGACATAACGTTCTATCTGGATAGACTATAACTTAATTGCGTAACACATAAAAGTAGATAAGGCACAATATGTTGGACAACTGTTGAATTTACTTACAGGTGAACCATTAAATATTATAATGGCAATAGAAGAACATGATAGGACTAAATATGAAGTTGTCAGAGCAGCCTTATTGAAAAGATGTCAGCTTAAAGAAGATGATTACCGTCTTCGTTTTAAGACTATGTTACCAGAAGCTGGTGTAGAGTTCTCAGACTTTATTACACTGATACGTCTTACTTTCACTAGATGGATTGAGTTGTCTAAGACTGAACATACTTATGAAGCATTTATGGACTTGTTACTTAGAGACAAAGTAATGTCATCTGTTAATGAGTCCTTTCTTGCCTTTATACACGAACGTAAACCTAAGGACATAAAAGAAATGGAACAATATTGTTGCCAATATGTCACTGCTCATCCACAACAAACGATTAGCAATACTAAGATTAAAGAAGGTTTACCCGTGGCTTCTGCGACTCCATACAATTCTAATTTCGGAGGTAAAGTTAAAGGTACTCAGCGCAACTTCGATAAGAAAAGTAAGCGTAACTCCGGACAGGATCAATGTGATTCATCCCAGAGAGGCTCGTCTTCTAGGAATTGGAGGCGATCTGATAGCCCTCATAATTATGGTTCCAACAAATTTGGGAACTTTCGAAGGGGTAGCCACAATAAAAACTATCCTCGCTATAATTCTTCAGGAAGACAGCAATATCAGTCTGACAGATATTCTCATCAAGGTGTAAATCACAATCACAATTGTGAAAACTGCGATTCAAACCAAAATAATAATAGCAATAGGGGTAATTGCCATAATTCCAAAGGAAATAATAATCGAGGTAGATGGCAGCACAATAATAATAGATCATGTCATCATGCTAACTGTGCTGAACAAGAGTCACAAGGAGTTAGTAATGAACAAAACATTAGTAAACCTAACGCTAGTGCTGTTACTTGTTCTGCCTTTGATTTTGGGAGAGCATCTGATTGCCCACAGTGCATCACTTTATTTGAACCTACTACTATATCCACCTTGAGTTGCGGTCATCCTCTGCCAGCTCTTCCTACCGCAGCGGCGCATGACGGGAGAGGATCTCTTATTCTACATAGGGGTCTAGTGAATAATGATCCAGTCTCAGTCCTCTTTGATTCTGGATGTACCACTATTGGTAATCATCTTCTTTAAGCTTGTAGATCCTTCCTGTGCCACTGGAAGAGTGATCAAATGTGTAACATTTGGTGGCACAGTTGAAAAATATTCTACTGCTATCCTCCGTATAGCTACTCCCTTCTTTACGGGAGAGGTCCAAGCTTGTCTGCTTCCGAATCCTATTGCGGATCTTATCATCGGACGTATACACGGGGCTAAAGAGTGTACCCCGCAGCAGATTATTGCTTGGGAAGAACATAACTTGGAAGCTGCTAATGCAGTTATCACGAGAGCACAGGCACAGAATATGCATCAGACTTCATCGACCGAAGGTGATGAGGTACGTGATCAAGATGATCATGATATGATTTCACGTGACTCTTTTATCAAATGTCAACAAGAAGACACTTCGTTAAAAAATTCTTCGTTCTGGTTAAAAATGGTGACCCAAATAAGAACACAGATCACAAATCTTGGATCACTATGAAGAATGGCGTACTAGTGCGTATGGTACAACACTCAGACATGTCTATACATTCACAAATTCTTGTTCCGAAAGACATGAGAGTTAGAATACTGCAACATGCTCACGACTCCCAATGCGCTGGTCATATGGGATTTTCACGTACGAAGTCGAGAGTTCTTGCGGCTTTCTTTTGGCCATTCGTAAACAGAGACATACGTCTTTATTGTCGCTCGTGTAAAGTATGTCAAGAAGTAAAATCGAAAGGTCCTCGCCATGCAGCACCTATCCAGGCTGCGGACATTCCTATCCGTCCATTTCAGAAAATGGCGATAGATATCATTGGTCCTTTCAAAATAAAATCAGCCAGAGGACATCAATTTATTCTTACATGTGTTGACATGTGTACTCGATGGCCAGAGGCCATACCTCTGAAGAGCATTTCGACTGCCGATATTGCAGACGCTCTTTGGCTGATATTTTCGCGGTTGGGATTCCCTAGGGAAATCTTGTCAGACCATGGCACCCAACTGATATCTGAGACAATGTCGCAAGTGATGTCTACTCTTAATATTAAGAGGTCACTGAGTAGTATTTATCATCCTATGTCTAATGGACTAGTCGAACGTCTCAATAGAACTCTCAAAAATTTACTTGGGAAAATAACTGAGGATCATCCTCAGGATTGGGACAGAGTCTTACCCGCTGCTCTCTTTGCTTATAGAGAGGTTCCTAATGAACATACCGGGTTTTCTCCTTTCGAGCTCGTCTTTGGCGCGCGTCCGCGCGGCCCAATGTCATTGCTTCACGATTTAATAGCTGCCGATGATATCAGTGATGACACACAATCTTCTTATGAATATGTCATTGCTCTCAGGCAGAAAATCATTGAAGCTTGCAAATTAGCAACTTCCGCATCTGAATTTGCTAAAGAAAAGGCAAGGCAGTTCGCAAATAAAAATAGATGCCTACGTCAACTTTGTCCTGGAGACAAAGCATTCGTATTACTTCCTTCCAGGGAAAATAGACTTCTTATTGGTTGGAAAGGTCCTTTTGTGATTGTATCTAAAATTTCTGATGTCGACTATGTTGTCGATATTGACGGAAAGCATAAAACTTTTCACATAAATATGCTTACGGAATTTTATGAACGTCCAGAGTACTTACAACCTATCTTTCAAGCGACGGACGACGCTACAGTCGCTCGTGGTCATTACTCATCTCTGTCTGTCATACAGGATGAGGAATCTACTTTCTCTGACGTTAATCTTCCTCTTCCAATGATTCCACTTCATTCTACGGAATCATGGAAAAATGTGGCAATTTCACCTAAATTGTCTACTGAGGAACAGCTACAAATCTCTTCCATGTTACAAACATTTCAGGATGTTCTCACGGATATTCCTGGACACACTACAGTCATTGAACATGATATAATACTTACTGACCATACTCCTATCAGGGTCAGACCTTATCCTATTCCTATCCACTTCCAAACTCAGGTCGAGAAAGAGTTGGATGAAATGATAAAGTTAGGAATAATTGAACCATCCAATTCGGCATACTCGTCGTCTATGGTTATTGTCCGAAAGAAAGACAATAACATACGCATTTGCGTCGATTACCGTAAACTAAATCAAGTAACGAAGTTCGATGCTGAACCTATGCCTCTGTTGGATGAGTTACTTACTAGACTTTCCAACTCTCGTTTCTTTACAAAGCTTGACTTGTCTAAAGGTTACTGGCAAGTTCCTCTAACCGAACGAGCCAAACCTTTCACTGCTTTCTCCACACCTAGGGGTTTGTTCCAATGGAACTTTATGCCTTTTGGCCTTATGAATGCCCCAGCTACATTCGTACGCATGATGCGTCGAATTCTGGCATATCGTTCTGATGTGATTGCATACTTGGACGATATCTGTCTTTTCAGCGATTCTTGGGAAGATCACTATCTGGGATTATATGAACTGTTGTCTACTCTACGTGAGCATAATTTGACAGCTAAACCCTCTAAAGGCTATGTTGGGTTTAGTGAGATTTCTTTTCTTGGTCATCGTGTTGGTCATGGTCTCTTGAAGACAGAAGACCACAACACTTCTAAGATACTGAACATCACTATTCCTAAGACTAAGAAACAGATCCGTAGTCTCTTGGGCCTAATACAGTTCTACGGAAGATTCATTCCGAATCTTTCCTCTATTACGGCACCACTCTCAACCCTATTGAAGAAAGGGTCTCCTAATATGGTGCGTTGGTCCCAAGAATGCCAATCTTCATTGGATCAGATTAAGTCATTATTTTCGTCTCCTCCTATTTTAAGACTACCTACAGCCGATAAGACGTTTGTCCTTCGTAGTGACGCCTCATCAATAGGGATCGGGGCGGCACTGATGCAAGAGTATTCTGAGACTCTGCATCCTGTAATGTATGTCTCGAGAAAACTTAATGCGGCAGAAAGGAATTATTCTGTTCTAGACCGAGAATTGCTAGCTATGGTCTGGGCAATTCTTAAACTCCAAAGATTCCTTCTCGGCGCGCATTTTATAGTAGAAACCGACCAAAAAGCTCTCACAGCTATGCAGAGTAAGGATTTGAAGAGTTCGAGATCCACTCGATATGCTATTGCTCTTCAACCTTTTCATTTCACGGTACGAGCTATCCGTGGTTCAGATAATGTGATGGCAGACATATTGTCGCGATGCCCACATGAAGCTACTTAGCTCATTTGTCTAGATCTACGGTTAAATACGTAAAGTTATGATCTATTCTTATAATATCATGCTTCTATAACACTTGTTGTCACTTTGTTTAAACTCATGTTTATGTATTGATTACTTACTTTCTCTGTTACCATCTTTGGTAAAACAGAGGAAGGTTTTGTTTAACATGAAATAAAGGTCAAAAAAATTAATTCGGCCACATTTATAGTTTAGATATATATTAAGTGACTATGGTACATTATAACATTCTAAGAATTGTGCTATTTGTATTGTTCTCAGCAAACCGGTGTGATATCTTGGAACGCTGTAGAACTACGATGACTACTATCGACGTCCTGATGTTCCTTGAGGATCTTGCTTACAAGACATCTCCGGAATAGAGCATCGTCTTGTTCTTCTGACGTCATCACCTATTAGTTATACTATACACATGTATAATCATATGTTTGTAAAGAGACTTTAGAAATGTTGGTAATGATTGACCATTTGAATTTATGGTTATATAGGCATTATACGTCGTGAGATTTCGATGTTGGTGTAATTTCTTAATAGAAATTGTCATTCACCATTTATACACATATTGATATGAATTTTTTCTTAATATAATTATTGTAACATTACCTGCACCTTTGAGTTGGTTGGTGACACCTCCCCGGATATATTTACTTTGAGAAAATAGTTTCTCTTATCTAGTGAGATTTTTTTTTTGGTTCTCACCAGACGCTCTACTGTGCGTCGATTGGATCTGTCATTATGTTGTTACATTTATGGTGATCCTTTCATCGGCGCATTACTCATGCGTTATGAGCTTAATGCACCTGGCTCATAGATGTATTTCCAAAACAAAAAAAGTGCCATTTTTTTTTCCCGGGAGGTGTGGTAATATGTTGCTGTCATTTTTGACGGTGAGAAAAACACCAACCTAATTTATGTTTGGTTTAATGTGATCAAAGAGAGATAAATGTTTATTATCTTTCTGTGACAGGTTTGACTGGTGATTATCTTCCCCTGTCTTATGTTGTCCTGTCTCAGGCAATGTCTTATAGTTGACATGTCTTAAGTCTATTTATAGGACCATATACGGAGTATCTTTACCACCCGTTTGGGCGGAAACGCCTGGTCTGGTTTAGCCTCGATCTGGTCTATGCTCTTTGGGCATGCGCAGGTCTTGGCGCAAAGACCGAGAGACTGATGATTCAAGCAGAGTGTACCTAAGGCTTAGAACGGATGTACCGATCCGTAGATTTCTCTCTGCCAAGTTTCGATAGGGATTTGGAAATTCTGGGAATGACTGTTTTGTCATTCTTCCTTCCCTGAGTGATTCTTTATGTTGTGTTACCTTAGAGTGTAAGGATTCTATGAGAAGGTAACTGAAACATTATTCGATCTTTTTCGTCTCGATTAGATCTTAAAGGTACATTTATCGCTGATGGCGACATAGTGAGCGAAGCTCACGAGGAGTTAATATACTGTACCCCAGTATGGCTACATATTTGAAAGACTAGGTCTAAGTTGACCTGTTATACATATAAGCCTAAGAATCAACTTAATGGATCCGCAATGCAGGCGGAATATTGTTTGGCAGAAATATATTTATTCTCAGAAGTTTATGTAAACTGAGAGTCACCTGATTATCGATGCCCGCGACCTGCGGTCTGATTTCGTCGTCATTATATTGGTCCGTGTTTACGGCCAATCTTCTTCACCAGAATGAAGTACCTGGCGTGTGAAGCCAGAATGAAGTCTTTGGCTAGTTGTAGGACAATAGTGTTGACTTTGTTAAATAACTTATATCGCCCGTACTAGGCAATATATTTGCTAGGGCTTACCTGACGGGGCTCAGTCAGGGATTAGAGCTATTGCATGAACAGTAATTATTGGCCAAGAAATTGTTACTTGTCTAAGCTGTTCGGGATCTGTGATGCCTGATGTTAACCTTCATAACTACACATATAATGTCCATGATCTTGTATTATTGACTGTTTCGTCCATCATCATATTATCGTACGTCATGAATAAATATTGTAAACGTCAGTAGCATTCCCTACTTCACTGACTTCTACTTGTGGTTGTGTTAGTCTATGTGAAGTCGTCCAAGAGCCTATACGGCCTTCGTGTTGTCAGCACTACTATTCACTCACCTGCACGATCAACCACAGTCTTATACAAGTACTACACGTCTGTATCTACACGTATGCTGACACTATGAGTGTCTCTACTATACCTTGGCGGCACCTCATGCCGGTGACCTAGATTACACCGCGTCATTGTGACACGCCCACTCTGCCATCTTTACAACACACGAACACAAACGGGCAGTTATACATCTGGAGCGAATAGAACGTTACATCTCTCATCTCCAGCCTTAAACAGACAGTAAACAGACTTTTACACATACATACATACATACATACATACATACATACATACATACATACATACATACATACATACATACATACATACATACATACATACATACATACATACATACATACATACATACATACATACATACATACATACATACATACATACATACATACATACATACATACATACATACATACATACATACATACATACATACATACATACATACATACATACATACATACATACATACATACATACATACATACATACATACATACATACATTACATACATACATACATACATACATACATACATACATACATACATACATACATACATACATACATACATATCAGAATCTTTATTCTCCATAAAATACATTAATATGTACAGACATGATATAATAGATACAACATGGCAAATAGGAGAATCATTAGAATTTACATAAAGTGTTGAAGACGTCTCAAGTAGTTATATGTGGGTGTTTTTTACATCGAACCTTCGTTTTACACATACATAAACAAATTTTAAGCTTTCTAATAGACATTGGCATATAATGATATGGTATACCCTGCCAAAAATGAGAATTATTGAAATTTACAAAATGTGTGAGGAATACCATTCAAGTAGAGCAATATGGTTGTTTTTACATGGAGGTTTTATCAGAATTTTGTTTGCCATAAAAAAAAAAAAAACTTTGACCGCTAGTGGAGTGAGATATTAAATATAGCATCAAATACAATAGTCGTATGGTATAGTATACAGAGGAGCACAATTGAGTTTAGACTGTGTGGAAAACATCCCAGCAATTCAAAATGGGTGTTTTTTACATCGAAGTTTCCATATTCTGTAAGAACCTATAATTGCACTAATACTGACATATTTACATAAAACCTTTGCTTCAAATTTCCGCAACCCTAGCGACATTAATCCACTCACACACTTTGCATGCACATGACCCAAACTACCAATTATCAGTACGATTACATGCGTACGGTAGCCTAGTTCGTTAATTTCTGCAGTCAATGGATAGTACTTATCAAATTTATGTTGGTAACATTTATCTAAATGGGCATCATATGGTATTGCTGCCTCCACTATAAAAGCTGTTTTGTTCTGTCGATTGATTATTGTTAAATCAGGTTTTACGGCATGAGTCTTAAAATGAGGCGTTGCTGCTGCCGAAAAGTGATGGTTTAACTATTATCTCTTTGTTTATTGTTATGTCACCTTTATTATTGTATGCAGATTTCAGCTTCTCATAAATAATGTCTACAGCTCTATTGTGCCTTTGTTGGTATAATGTTTGAAATTTGGTACATCCATTCAATAAATGTGACACTGTTTCGTATGGGTGGTTACATATTTTGCACATTTTCGTGTATGTCTGTGGGTAGTATAGATGTAAAAGACTTTTGCATTCCAGCAACTGTAAACCTCGATCTCACAGCAAACGAAAGTATTTTATCACTTAATTTAACATTAGATAGAAAACTAGATGACAATGAGTGGTTTACACATTTCATTTCGCGCACTATTCTCCCTTGTGACGATTTACTTTTTAGTTCACTTAGAATTAGGTTAAGTTTATGTGATTTAAATCCAGAATAAAAAGCATTTGCTGACTTGTATGTTAGACTTACATCTTCATCTACGTCTAATTGTACACTGTAATGGCCACTGTCATCCACTTTCACACTCACTCCTTCACGCGCGCATTCTTCATTCAGTTCTACCCAAAATGATCTTGGCCAATTCACCTTCGATCTTTTAGCTAGATGGTTTGTTTCGTTTAACTCGTAGCTTGCAAAGTTATTCCTATCTTCACCTACTTGGTCTATTTTACGTTTTTTCATATGTCTATCTAACGAGTTTATTGCTGCAGTTTTTACAAGATTATCATCACAATTGAGCATACTGATAAGGAATGAAATATGTCGAGAGTGGTATAATATGAAGGGGTTTGGTATGCCAAGGCCACCCTTCGACCTGGGACAGAAGAAATAGCTCCTTGTGGATGATTCATTTAGCACTAACCATGTTCTAACGTGTTGTACAATTTCATCTTCAATTTCTTTAAGTTGTTTTTCTGTAAAGTGTATGTTAGAAAAATAAAACATGAGAGGACCGAAACACATCGGGTTAATTAATGAGATCTTTGCTGATGTTGGTAGTGGGGCACAGCTTAATTTTGTTAAATTTGACCTAAATTCTAATATAAGGCTGCTTGCTTCAAACTGGTCCGATGTATTATCAATTGTAATGTCATGTCCTAGGTATCTGTAGGAACGCCCTCGATCAGAAGAGGGGATTTCATGACCTTGGATATTAATGTCCGCCTTACATACATACATACATACATACATACATACATACATACATACATACATACATACATACATACATACATACATACATACATACATACATACATACATACATACATACATACATACATACATACATACATACATACATACAGAATCTTTATTATCCAAAAAATACATTAACATGTACTTGATACAGTATAAAAACACCATATCATATCGGATAATCATTTAGAGTCCGCAAGTGTGCTAAACTCCGCCCAGGAAACAATCGCCAAACGTTCATAATCCGTTGAATTCAATTTGTACACAGTTTACAAGCTGACATCAAAAGTCTCCAGCCTTCAGTTACCGTCACCGTCTTTTGGGACATGAGCAAAAACCAAACATTCACGATTCTACTGGACACACAATCTGACACCTGTCCGCGCTGTGGTAACGTGTCTTTCAGCAACGCACACTTTAGTAAGGGGGTCAGTGGATCTTTCCATTCTCGATGAGGGTTGACAGTATCCGGTCGCCATTGATAACGAAGCTATAGTTTCTTTCCGGTGGCTTCATAAACCAACATATATTCTTTACAAATAAAAATGTTAATTTTAAAGACTTGTTTAATTTTCGTCTTTCACTGATATCCTTAACTTCTGTAGCCATCTTTTCGGGTGATGTTATAGTCGATGCCCTAGTTTATGTAACAATCTCTTCGAGTGTTGTTATAATAGGTGTTAAGAATATCCACTTACTACCGTGGGGTGCCTCAACGCTAACCATCAGGTCGAGCTGGCTTGACATGTTTCTATTGTCATAGATCGAATAACTTGAACCAATACATGGCTACCTCATTGGGCATTGTTGCGTTCTTTTTGCGCGCGTAATTTTAAATGTTTAGCACAGCTAAGAATATATATATTATTATTTAGCTACGCGCGATTTGACACGAGGTTGAACACAGAAGCGCAACGGGTGCGCTAAGGGGAATAAGATGGAGATTATGAAGGGGGAATGCCTAATGCCTATGGCCTGAGACGGTTGTCTCTAGACGGAGCCGATTTGTAAGTCTTGCCGGATTGAGGGAAGCAGTCATGTAGAGATAATAAACCTCCTGGTAATGAGATCTATGTTAGCCAGTGCAGGGCTCGTTGCATATTCTTAATATGCTAATTTCGTCATTTTTATTATAATCTGGCTGTATTTCAACACATATGCCATGTTGTGTTGTTAGTGGGATCCAGAATCCTGACCGAATATTATCAGGATTATTCTTCGTACATATTTGAGGGTTATTCAATAAAACCCTTGGCGTTGCAGGCAAGCTCCGTATTGAAAGGCATGATAGAATTATTGGCCGTGAAGTTCAGCGCCGTCCTTGAGAGGTCGGCCGTTATAAGATTTCAATCAAGTTCATGATTGAAATGCAATGAATTGTGATGCCCCGATGCTATAACCTATACTATTGATGTTGATGCCTACTTCTACATGATTGATCAGAATACCTAACGTTTATGCCATGCCATTATAATGATGCTACGTCGTCTGACTTTGTGATGTCAATGTACATGTCAGTGCACAATAAATTATGTCTTCAACTTTAATACTTGGCTCCAATCTAATTGACGTGCCAGTCGTCACTGTACCGTGTTGACATTATCTTCGTTGGCCATAGAGTTACACGGCTCACTATATATATTTTGCGTTGAACATTCGTAAGTCGGCAATAGAGACTTTAAGACCGACATTTTCTGGAATCGCCCTTGCCAGTAGTGCCAATTAAGAACACCAACAGATCTATATTCAAACATCAAGGAACCCTTCCAACATCTGGTGGGCCAGTCAAAGGGGATAAGAATTTTTTCTGTAATCAAGAACTCATGCTTCGAGAACTGATACAGCAAATTTATAACTTCAAGGACACGACTTGTCTCTTAACGGTCAACCTCCTTGACCTTTGATGATCCGGTGTTCAAAGACTATAGCAAAAATCAACGTTGGACTGCATCACGTCCTATATTCAAGCACCTACATGCAACACCCGAGAACCATCATCGCTAGCTTTGCGAGGGCCGGGAATTTTTTCTTCTTAAAAAGATAAGTGGTCACTGATTGTTTGTACTTTGTACCACTGTTGCATGTTATTGATGAGCCTTTCTTAATATGTCCATTCTAATATTATTTGTATTGCATGTTCTATATTTATTGTTTCACGTGGGCGGTAGGGAGGCCGATCTGACAAACGAGGTTCATCTCGAAGCTAATTCGGGCTCTTGTCAGACGTTCTGTAGGATTTAGTTTGTAAGTTTCAATTGAGCGATAATTCCAGTTCAAGGCTAGAAACCTTGCTGAAGTTCTGATCGCTACTTGTTTCTTATAATAGTAATTTTTTAGCTGTAACGTCAAGTCTTTATTGTTGTTACCGTAGTAATTTCTTATATGTACCTTATTTGCATGATGTATTTTGTTCGTAAACGTCACCCTCAACCTCACTATCGTTTATTTTTATACACTTTATATTTATACACTGTGATGTTACTTGTCTTGTTATTTTTTCCCTCGCAGTTTTCATTGCATGCTTGGCAACATTCACTTTTTAGTTCTACTTTATTGTTCAGTTGATTCTGCGAATGTTTTCATTTGTTCCTTAGTATCTCGTCTTTGTAACTATTGTTCTCATTGTCTACATCTTGTATTTTCTACTTATATGATTTAATGCATGAATAATTAATGGCTAGGTAATAATATAACATATTTCTGACATTGATGATAATTGGTATACGAGTTCTCTGGACAGGAACTTGTCACATGCTAATTACAGGATACATTTTTCCTTCAGTGAGTGATATTTGATTAGGTAAGTGGACCTCATATAAATTAGACAAAAATGTCTACGGATGACATGATACCTGTATTGGATATGCTGCTCCAGAATGGTAGGGATCATGGATTTCAAGGCCCAGAACTTGAGGAATATGTGATGGATCGTTTTTTAGGCCAGGCAGCATCAGATTTGGAGGACTTTGCGAGTTGGCATTTTCGTTCTATCCCACATATAAATATTGCCACGGACTTGGCACAACTACTGCGTAAGGATCTGCGTTTGTTTTTAGTGAATTACACCCATGAACCACATGGTAATGTAATGAAAAATATATTCCGCGCTATACGCAAAGGCAATTTTCATGAGGAACAAATAACTCACGAAAAAAGGTGTCGTCATGAAAAGACACAGTTGTTAGGAGATATTGCTGAGGAAAGCAAAATAGTTGAGTTATCGGAGATCCTTAAAGACAAGGAGACGTTAATTAAAAATTTAAACGAAGAAGTGAAGACATTAAATCTACAGGTCGAGGTTGATAATTCAAACCTCAAATAATTACAGTTAGAACTGGCAAATTCTAAGAAACTGCCTTGAGGAATAATGGAGATTTGAACTCTGAGGTTCAAGAACTACAAGGTAACATTCAGGCACAGGCTGCCCAAATTCTGGGTCTTAATGTTCAAGTTGCCCTATTACAGCCACATACGGTGGAAGCCCATAAAAAGAGATTTATAAAAATGGCAAGAAAAATAAAAGCCATGAGGGAGATGGAATTGGAGAAAAGGAAACCACAGGAAATTCAATCTCATGCCCCCCTGCTTCAGGAGGAAAAGCTGGAGAGTAAAGTGGCAGCACTTGAACTCGAAATTCCAGAACTTAAGGGTCGACAAGAAAATTTTACCCTCGATACATTGGCTCACACTGAGTCATTACTTGATGATAGAAGTAAAGTTGTTAACCTGATAGAGTTAAATAAGAGGCAGAGTGAAGATATTTCAGTCAGGGATTTGGAAATTATGAAATTGAGAACTAGGGTTGATGATTTACTCGATGTGGTGTTACATAAAAATATATTGTCAAATCTTAATAATGGAAATACTACTGTACAACATGCCGGTAGTCCCAAGTGTGATACAAACAGGTCTGTACAACCTGCCAAAGTAAAGATATCATACAGAGGTAGTTACAACTTTCCTCGACATCACCCTGATGCCAGTGTATCTGGTCATAACTATACTGCTTCCTCTGGGAGTTCGTCATGGCGACATGTCGATAACAGTAAAAACGTGGTGACAAACAGTTTAGCGTATCATTCTAAGCCCCCAAATAAAATTGTTTCCCATAATCAACAAAATCAAGTCACTTCGTTACATGAGAAGCCTAAAAATTGTGTTAAGAACATTCCAAACTTGCGGAATCTGAGACGTACAGGGACAGACAGGGTTGTTCCATTTGAGGATAGTGTGACCGATATCGTTCATACTGGTTCTATTTATTTCGATGAGAATCGCTATAGACAGCATGCTCAGGGGACTTATACTCCCAATAGTGTGAATGATGTTGTCAAAGGTGACACAAAATTCACTTGTAAGAGTCGTGACATTATTCGGCGCGTTGATGATATTAATATTCATCATGATAATCACAAGTACAACCGTGATTTTCCAACTATTACGACATGCAAGAATCTACATGTCCGTACAAATTCCTCATCGCGCTCACTACGCGCTAAACATAATAATTTAAATGATACTCGGGCTCAGTTGCGATCTGGCCGAGATCATATTACATTGAATCGCACTGTTCTGGTGCGCAACATTCCATCGCATACAACTTGGTATGCACTCCGAAAATTTTTTCAGGGAGTCGGTAATGTTAAATTTGTTCGCATGTTCGAACTTGAAAATTCTTGTCAGCAGCTTGCTTTTGTACGCTTTAATAACTATTTTGAAGCTCACAGAGCTGTTAAAATTAAACATCGTTCACTTTTTGCACACCATCTTTTAGACGTGCGACTGGTACAAAACTCTGCACCACGCACTTTATAGCTGCGTTTGCTGGTGCGTTTTTTCTGCATTCTTCCGGATGTTTTGTACTGATCTTTTCTTCTATTACTGTCACTACTCAGTAATTAACCTCATTTATGTCTTGCATATTTGCATTTCTTTACTTTCAAATATCCTATCGGTTTCAACTTTCTTCACTTGTTGTTTCTATATTTATTTTTTTTTATTTAATGGGCCGGTTAACTCAGTATTTTCTTTGCAATACGCGATGTCTCTGATATCCAGTTGTCATTACACACTTATTTTTATTTTTCCTTTTGGCTTCGATATCATTTTTTATATTTATGTCTACTCTTTACATCATTTCGTACACTCAGGTTTGCTCTTGTTTTATCTTGGACCAATTTTTTCTGCAGCACATTATTCACAGCGCGACTTCCATTTCACGCTGGTATTTTTGTTCTACCTATATCGGTAATACATTCATCACTGTTTTCAATGCTGTCACTACTACCTTTTCTTGTCTCCTAAAGAAAGGATCAACTGTCATGGAACAGTGGTCAAGGAAGTACCAGACCACATGCGGTAAGATTTATTGAAATTCTTGCGTTAAAAAAATACCATACTTTTACCAAAAAGAACGTTTCGTTTCTTTATTCACAGGAACGTATTTATGATGGGTACTCGGAGTTGTGCATGTGCATAACTTTTATCGTCAATGGATTGAAACTACACGACTTAAGGCTATGATAAACATCACATTGTTAACCCTTATTTGGTCGTTACGCTTATGCTGAGACTTTTTTGGGGTCATTTCGTCACTACTGCGGACGATTATTGGACTTAGTGTGCATACCTTACGAATTCCATTCCTGCACGAGTCTCTATCATCGTCTGTAATTTGGTTTTCGCTACTCAAGCCATCCGCAATACTGACACCTCAATGGATGAATTTTTTCTCTCGAAACCACCTTGACTCTACCGAGCCTCTGCTCCCCTCAAGTTGTGACGCCACTACGTGACCAAGTCAGCACTATGAATGATTGCTTACGAACTATACCGACACGTACTACTATGGGTTTTCCAGTAATAACCTAAAATTTGAATATATCATTACATTCTTCGCACCATTTTTTAATACATTATTTTGGTGCTTTTCCATTTCAAATACTAGAAGTAATTGTGTTGGTGCAAAACTAAATGTGGTGTAAGTTTACTTCTATTCCACTGGAAACACAAATTGACATAAATCGAACTTATTAGATACATAAATGATTACAGGACATTTAATTTTCATAGAGTTTCATGATTTTAATTCACTTCGATACGAGCTGAAGACAATCGTCATTGCTTACGTGATGATTTCTTGACATTTTAATTAATTTAAGTTACTTTCATGATAGATTACTTGGTAACATTTTAAATTTCCATAACTTTGGGTGACATCCATGACATTCATATTCACTTAATTATTTCAGTACTCGAAATACGCTATTCCATAACACCCTAATTATTTTATAACCGCGCATCATCCGCACTTAATAATTTTTGGCACACAGACATAATTCATGTGACCATTGTAGCGTACTTGCTGTGTGGCTAATCTTGCCTACACATCCTTTGGATTGTGTTATTTTCTTCGAGTATGTTGTGTTTCGTATTGATTTTATTTAATTATTTCTTCCTCTTACAGATATTCGCATACATACACTACTTAATTTAATTGCGTTCACTGATTGAGATTTTCTCTTTTATCATCCTATTTGATTACTGTCTCCATTTATCACCATTTCTTTCCATTCTTATCTACTTTATTTCAGTATCTCATTTCATTTGCGACTTCTTAACTTGTTGTTTTGTACCATTTTGATACATTATGTGTCATTTCTTTTGTTTGAGTTTTGAATTTGGAATCTATTTTCTTTTTTTCAAACTTTACCTCACATATTATTATTCACACATACCTTCACATTTAAATGCTATTCATTAATTGTGAAAATGAACTTGACCGATGTCGTGGGTATAAGTTAAATCAAAAAAAAAGCTTCGCTTTTTTTTTGTCTCATGGGTGGAAGGTATCTGTTGCGTTCTTTTTGCGCGCGTAATTTTAAATGTTTAGCACAGCTAAGAATATATATATTATTATTTAGCTACGCGCGATTTGACACGAGGTTGAACACAGAAGCGCAACGGGTGCGCTAAGGGGAATAAGATGGAGATTATGAAGGGGGAATGCCTAATGCCTATGGCCTGAGACGGTTGTCTCTAGACGGAGCCGATTTGTAAGTCTTGCCGGATTGAGGGAAGCAGTCATGTAGAGATAATAAACCTCCTGGTAATGAGTATCTATGTTAGCCAGTGCAGGGCTCGTTGCATATTCTTAATATGCTAATTTCGTCATTTTTATTATAATCTGGCTGTATTTCAACACATATGCCATGTTGTGTTGTTAGTGGGATCCAGAATCCTGACCGAATATTATCAGGATTATTCTTCGTACATATTTGAGGGTTATTCAATAAAACCCTTGGCGTTGCAGGCAAGCTCCGTATTGAAAGGCATGATAGAATTATTGGCCGTGAAGTTCAGCGCCGTCCTTGAGAGGTCGGCCGTTATAAGATTTCAATCAAGTTCATGATTGAAATGCAATGAATTGTGATGCCCCGATGCTATAACCTATACTATTGATGTTGATGCCTACTTCTACATGATTGATCAGAATACCTAACGTTTATGCCATGCCATTATAATGATGCTACGTCGTCTGACTTTGTGATGTCAATGTACATGTCAGTGCACAATAAATTATGTCTTCAACTTTAATACTTGGCTCCAATCTAATTGACGTGCCAGTCGTCACTGTACCGTGTTGACATTATCTTCGTTGGCCATAGAGTTACACGGCTCACTATATATATATTTTGCGTTGAACATTCGTAAGTCGGCAATAGAGACTTTAAGACCGACATTTTCTGGAATCGCCCTTGCCAGTAGTGCCAATCAAGAACACCAACAGATCTCTATAATCATCACTCCCGCAACAACCGAAGATTCCAACAGGCATGTATGATTACAATAAGGCATTGCTTCAACTTGCGATATTAATATAGCCTCTCGAAATTTGATAACAGCAGTAACAATAGCCTTCAATAAATGTGTGATGTTTTGACACGCTGTCCGGTTAACACATCACAAAACCGCCATCTTGGCTACTTGGTACCAACACAAACAGTGAACTCGCATGACAGGCAAACTTGATATTTTCACCTTTAAAACACTTAGCAACATAATCCTGAACATGAACCAAACACACTACTAACTCATACAGCGTTAATGAGGGCTGTTACCACAGATGCAGACTCCAAAACGACGACATGAAATGCACAACACAAAAGTGCGGCCTACCACGCCACTGTTGCGTGATAAATTCTCGCAACATCGTTTTATTACAATATCTATTTTATAACGCAAGGGCAACAACTGCTTGAAATTTATAGTCACTTTTCTCGGTAAGCATTTGTCTTCTCGCGTTGGTATTGAATGCAGTTAAGTTTTGAGCTGTGGTCTTTTTGCGCTGGACTGCGCATGACTGGTCTTGTTTTTTGGTCGATCGGTTTCCGCCCACCACTAGGGGAGTGAGCGATTTGAATGGCGAAAGAGATGCCTCGTTGAAGAGGGGATCTCCGCTATTTTTTGTTCTGTCAGGGATGTGTAGTCCTCTTAATGGATATTTCGTTTATTCGAGATAATACCTCTAGTGTTTCCCACATGTCGGGAGGCGTGATATTTCTGTGTATTTCCTGAAAGCAAGGTAAATTGACTTTTCATTAACTCTATCGATTTTGGGTCGTGAGCGATTTCGTTTCATAGCCTGTCTTCGAAAGTCGTCGTCACGAGATGTTTTCCCAGCTCACATGTCGCTGTATTGTACTGCATCGGTTGATGCATGTCCCAAGGACCATTACTTGCTACTTTGTTAAATGAACTAGGTTTGGAAAACCTTTATTATCTAGAGGATATTTTTGAGGACATTATTTATACTTCGGCAGACGTGTCTGTCTTGCTGAAGTCAGACTAAGGAGAGTGAACTGATCTCATACATCTGGTTATCTCCTGGCTGTTATAGAAAAGGATGGAGTTTTTTTCACCTGACTACATTTACAGCACTATGAAATATAACATGCATCTGACTCATCATTGTAATGCTGTCTACCGTCTATTGCTGTATTGAATGTTGCTGTGATAATGACTGTTTGATGTGCCTACATATTCGCGTAACCATTTTGTCACTGTGGCGTCCACAATAAATAATGAAGAAAAACGTCAACGGCTGTTACAAGAATCATTGACTTTATACGTCGTGAGTTTACTGACGTTCTATGTGGATTGCCCTGTTATTTTTGTATGAACATTGTTTGACTGAACACATCTGCACACTACACAAAAACCAGACATGCGGATACCATCCATCATCATATGGCATCACGCATCATTTGGTGGCCATAAGCTGGTTTGATTCTGGTACCAGCAAACACGGGGTCCCTTACCCACTTCATTTTCAACAAGAATTCATCAGCATCCTTCAAGAAATTAACATTCTTCAATACAGTCAACATCTTCAAAATTTTCAAAGTACTCGGCGTTGCCCGGTAAAAGTCAAAATTTCAACTTTTTGACGGAAACAAGAATTTGACAGTACCCGGCGTTGTTACATGTTGCCGGATAACTCGGACTGCTGTTATCTTTTACGCAAGTCAAGCAAGTTGCTGCTGTCAAGGTTCCAGTGCTGTCGTTTTTGTGAAGGTCAAGTGCCGGTTGAAACGGGTTGTTTTCTGAAGAAGGCCAAGTACCGATTTCCATCAACTTATTTTTGGATTAGAAGGTCAAGTGCCGAAACAACTCAACACACAGTATTTCAGAAGCTCTTGTACCATCGTGTTAGCAGTGGAAGCAGTTCAGATGTGCCATCATCGTTGGAGCTTCGCTCTTTAGGACGTTGATTGACATCCGTTTTTTGCTGTTCTACGATTGGAAGCCTATAAGTTAAGTGGCCTGTTTGTATGTAAACTGTGCCCTTATACTTCTGCTGAGTCTTCTGTGTATCATCTCATTCTATATGTTATATGTCTATATGTTATTTGTATATTTATATGTTTATATTTCAGCGGGTTCTCGGTTGGGTGGTGTCTCCGTTAGATTATGCCACGTCATAGAGGTCGTCTATTGTGAGCGTTTTCTGTAGGGTTTGCAAATTTCCGATACTGGAATTTGCTAAGCGACTTCTGTTGCTATTTATGTTAGCTGTGATGACATGTTTTAATATTGTTTTCGTTATTATTTCGCATTCTTTAGTTTTGTTTTGATTTGTTTGTATTTGTTAGCCTACTCTTGTCTATAATTTAGTTTCATACAACATTTTTGTTTATACACTGTGGTGTCATGTATTTTGTTTAATTATAGCGCAGATATCGTCACATTTTTTGTGATATTTCATTAATTTCTGCTTTATTTTTAGTTGATTTCTGCGAACGTTTTTGTATTGTTGCTGATCTTTGTTATTGTTTACATTGTTATTGTTTACATTGTTTGCATTGTTTACATTTTCAATGTTTACATTCTGCATGTGTTTACATAGTCATTGTTTACAGTTATAGTAATTAGTTAATGGGCTATGCTAATGCACTGTTACTACTACACTGATGATAAATGAATGATGAATAGTGTCGTGCACTATTGAATGAGAAGTGCACTTATGATCAAGAATTGAGTGCTGATATTTCATATACAAGTTCTTTGATTGGAGACTTGTTTCCCACAGAGACTGGGATAATATAATGTGATGTGAATATACAAGTGCTTAATTAAGACTTGTTACACTTAGGTTTGAAATAAATTAGTTAATTATTTCAGGTTTTGGACTCATATGTTAGACAACATGTCTACATTTGAGCACTTTATTGAGCAGGGTAAATTGCTTGGGAAGACTGGTGATAAGTTAGAAGAATTTGCAACTGCTCGATATGATAAAGCAATGGAAGCTGAACAAAAGAAACTGCAGATGCAGGTGGATGAAAAAAGATTCCAAATGGAAATAGAAAAACAAAAAAGGGAATCAGAAGCTGAGGAGAGAAAAACTCCAGCTACAGCTAGAAGCTGAAAATAAAAGACTTGAAAAAGAGGCTGAAAATAAAAGACTTGAAAAAGAGGCTGAAAATAAAAGACTTGAAAAAGAAGCTGAAAATGAAAGACTTCAAAAAGAGGCTCAGGCTGAGGAAAGAAGATTACAGAGAGAGTCTGATGAGAGGAAAGAGAAAGCAAAAATGGAACATGAAGAAAAGGTCTTAGCTTTAGAGTTGGAAAAATTGAAATTGACGAGCATGAGTAATGGTAATGATTCAAACAAGGGTTCATCTTCTGGTAAGGCTAATAATGATACTTTTAAGATTAAGTTACCAACATTTAGTCCTTCCAGTGATGACATAATGTTCTATCTGGACAGATTTGAACAAGCATGTACAGCTCATAACATAGACAAAGCAAAATATGTTTATCAGTTATCAGGGATACTGACAGGTAAAGCTCTAAGTATATTAAATATGGTGGATGAACCTGACAAGAACAATTATGAGGTTGTCAGGGCCGCTTTGTTAAAGAAATATCAGCTTAACGAAGACGGCTATCGTCTACAATTTAAAAACATGTTACCTGAAAATGGAGTTGAATTCTCCGAGTTTATTGCAAGAATACGCATTACTTTCTCACGATGGGTTGAACTATCTAAGACGGAAAAAACTTATGAAGGACTTATGGACTTAATACTTAGAGACAAAGTCATGTCGTCTGTCAATGAGTCTTTCCTTGCTTTCCTTCATGAACGTAAACCTAAAACAATAAAAGAAATGGAAGATTTCTGTTGCCAATACGTAACTGCGCACCCACACATAACCATGGGTAACTCTAAGGTGAAAGAAGGTTTACCAGTTGCTTCGGCAGCTCCGTATGGCCAAAACTTTGCTCGTAGATCCAACAAAATTTTGATAG
Source organism: Oreohelix idahoensis (assembly GCA_024509875.1). Classification (NCBI taxonomy): domain Eukaryota; kingdom Metazoa; phylum Mollusca; class Gastropoda; order Stylommatophora; family Oreohelicidae; genus Oreohelix; species Oreohelix idahoensis. The sequence continues at coordinate 67,177 of JAMPIV010003054.1, read as the reverse complement.
AAAGAGTAGCGGTAATTTCTGTCAAAATCATGGAATCAATTTCATGGTGATTCTTCTTCGAAGAATTGGAGACAACCTGATAGTACTCGTTACTATCACCCTAATAATTATAAGCATTTCAAAAGAGGATATGGTAATAGAGGTTATTCCTGCCGAAGACCTCAGAACCAAACAAATAGATGTTCGCATCAATGTGAACATGATAGTAATCGTGGAAACTGGAATTCGAACCAGGATAACAATTACAATAGAGACAATAATAACTGCAGAGATAATAATAACTCTGATAACTTCAGAGGTAATAATAGTCGGGGTAGATCTCAACACAAAAAAAGAGATATCAGCAGGCTAATGCTGTACAACAGGAAACTGAGGGAGCCTGTAATCATGTTGTTGATAGTAAAAACTTTGACGCTGTCACTAGTTCTGCTTTTGACTTTGAGAGAGCAAACAAATGCCCCCAATGCAGTACTTTATTCGAACCGGGTACCATAACTACTTTGAGTTGTGGTCACCCACTTCCCGCTCTTCCTGCTGCTGTTGCGCATGACGGGAGGGGTTCTTTAATTCTACATAAGGGTCTTGTTAATGATACTCCGGTCTCACTACTTTTCGATTCCGGATGCACCACTATTGGTGTTAGACAATCGCTTGTAGATCCATCTTGTGCTACAGGAAGGGTTATTAAATGTGTCACATTTGGCGGCACTCTAGAAAAATATCCTACTGCTGTAATTCGCATTGCCACTCCTTTCTTTACTGGAGATGTGCATGCTTGTCTCTTACCTAATCCTATTGCGGACCTTATTATTGGTCGTATTCACGGAGTTAGGGAGTGTACCCCACAGCAGATTGCTGCTTGGGAAGATAATAACATGCAAGCTACAAATGCAGTAGTTACAAGAGCACAAGCTCTACAAACACCCGAAACTTCACTGAATAGTGATAATGAAGTTGATAGCCAAGATAGTCACTTAGTAATCACTCGTGACTCTTTCATAAAATTGCAAGAAGAAGATCCTTCTTTAAAAAAATTCTTCGTTCTTGCGAAGAAAGGTGATCCGAATCAGGATACAAATAGAAAATCTTGGATTGCAATGAGAAACGGCGTACTTGTACGTATGGTACAAGATTCGACTACGTCGGCACATTCGCAAATTCTTGTTCCCAAGAGCATGAGAGTGCAAATATTGCAACATGCTCATGACTCGCAATGTGCTGGACATATGGGTTTTTCCCGTACGAAGTCGAGAGTCCTTGCGGCTTTCTTTTGGCCTTTTGTCAATAAGGACATTCGTATTTACTGCCGATCATGCAAGGGATGTCAGGAGGTCAAATCTAGAGGACCACGACATGCTGCGCCTATCCAGGCTGCTGACATTCCTATTCGGCCGTTTCAGAAAATGGCCATAGATATTATTGGCCCTTTTAAGGTCAAGTCGGGTAGAGGACATCAGTTTATCCTTACATGTGTCGATATGTGCACACGTTGGCCAGAGGCTATTCCTCTTAAGAGCATATCTACTACAGATATCGCAGATGCTCTTTGGTTGATATTTTCTCGCTTGGGGTTCCCCAGAGAAATATTGTCAGACCATGGCACTCAACTCATATCTGACACTATGTCACAGGTAATGTCTACCTTACATATTGAACGATCTCTCAGTAGTATCTACCATCCTATGTCTAATGGGTTAGTTGAGCGTCTGAATAGAACGCTCAAGACTTTGCTTGGTAAGATAACTGAAGATCATCCTCAAGATTGGGACAGGGTTTTACCCGCGGCTCTCTTTGCCTATAGAGAAGTCCCTAATGAACACACAGGATTTTCTCCCTTCGAACTTGTCTTTGGCGCGCGTCCACGCGGCCCTATGTCTTTATTACACGATCTCATCACTGCCGATGATATTAGCGATGAAACTCAATCCTCATATGAGTATGTCATTGCTCTTAGACAAAAGATCATTGAGGCATGTAAGCTAGCAACTGCTTCATCAGAAATTGCTAAAGAGAAGGCAAGACAGTTTGCTAACAAGAATAGATGTCTACGACAACTTTGTCCAGGTGACAAAGCATTCGTCCTACTCCCCAGTAGGGAAAATAGACTTCTTATTGCATGGAAAGGTCCGTATGCAATAGTCTCTCGGATTTCCGATGTTGACTATGTGGTCGATATTGATGGAAAGCATAAAACTTTCCACATAAACATGCTTTCGGAATTTCACGAACGTCCGGACTATTTGCTGCCTATTTTCCAGGCAACGGATGATGCTCCTGCACCTCACGGTCATTATTCATCCCTGTCTGTCATACAGGATGAGGAATCTACCTTCTCTGATGTTAATCTTCCCCTTCCAGTGGTTCCATTACATTCTACGGAATCTTGGAAAAACGTTTCTGTTTCTCCTAATCTTTCTGGTGACGAACATCGACAAGTCTCGTCGATGTTACAAACATTTCAGGATGTTCTCACTGACATTCCTGGACACACAGATGTCATAGAACATGACATAATTCTTACCGACAATAATCCAATTAGGGTTAGGCCTTATCCTATTCCTATACACTTTCAGTCGCAAGTGGAAAAGGAATTGGATGAAATGATTCAATTAAATATAATTGAACCATCGACTTCACCATATTCTTCTTCCATGGTTATTGTCCGGAAGAAGGATAAGAACATACGAATTTGTGTTGATTATCGCAAATTGAATCAGGTCACAAAGTTCGATGCTGAACCGATGCCTTTGTTAGAAGATCTACTGATTAGACTTTCTAATTCTAGATTCTTCACTAAACTTGACTTGTCTAAAGGTTATTGGCAAGTGCCTTTAGCAGAGCATGCCAACCTCTTACTGCTTTTTCTACACCTAGGGGTCTATTTCAATGGAATGTTATGCCTTTTGGTCTCATGAACGCCCCTGCCACTTTCGTTCGCATGATGCGTCGAATTCTGTCACATCGTTCGGATGTCATCGCATACTTAGATGACATCTGTCTCTTCAGTGATACCTGGGAAGATCACTATTTAGGGTTATATGACTTACTGTCCACTCTACGTGAGAATAATTTGACAGCGAAACCTTCTAAAGCTTTTGTTGGTTTTGGTGAAATCTCTTTCCTGGGTCATCGTGTTGGTCATGGTCTCTTGAAGACAGAAGACCACAATACTTCCAAAATACTGAACATCTCTGTTCCTAAAACGAAGAAACAAGTTAGGAGTCTCTTAGGTTTAATTCAATTTTATGGGAGATTTATTCCAAATTTATCTTCGATCATGGCACCTCTCTCAACATTGTTGAAGAAAGGTTCGCCTAATCTGGTCCGTTGGTCTGAAGAATGCCAATCTTCACTAGACCAAATCAAGAATATATTTTCTTCTCCTCCCATCTTAAGATTACCTACTCTTGATAGGACTTTTGTTCTTCGGAGTGATGCTTCATCCACTGGGATTGGGGCAGCACTGATGCAAGAATATGCAAATACTCTGCATCCTGTTATGTACATTTCTAGAAAACTAAATGCGGCAGAGAGGAACTACTCGGTTTTAGACCGTGAGTTGTTAGCGATGGTTTGGTCAATTCTAAAGCTACTAAGATTCCTCCTGGGCGCACATTTCATTCTAGAGACTGATCAGAAAGCTCTTACAGCTATTCAGACTAAGAATTTGAAGAGTTCGAGATCCACTCGATATGCTATAGCTCTTCAACCTTTTCACTTCACGGTACGAGCTATCCGTGGTGCGGATAATGTGATGGCTGACATTTTGTCTAGATCCCCACATGACTCCAACTAATACTTCTGTCCTATATTTCCATATATTACAGAGTCATAACACACCTATATTTCTACAATAGATTAGCACATCTGTACTTACTTTATATGTACACACTATCGTGCTTTGTTGTCATCTTCTTCTGTTCGTTTTTTTAAGATGATAGAGGAGGACTGAGTAGTTAATATAAGGGCCGTTAGTTTACTAAACAGCCACAATTATTAATAATGTATTGTACCTTATGAAGCATATTAGTTATTAATTAGCATTATATTGCTTGTACTTTCTCAGAATGTCATTGTTGAGCTGAGGACTTACCTTACTAGTATCAAGCATGACGAGTTCTAGATTGTGTACTTACCCTCGGAATACCAGAGCATATGTCCTGGATCGTCATGTAGTTTAACTTTACTATGTACTTATGTCATTACATGTCAAAGAATGTACTATTTAAATTTTCCTATCAGATTTGTACATCCATTTTTAAAGACAATATTAGAGTATGCTGTTTAATGATGATTATGGTAACTTGCATACGTATATTGTGTTTACATGCTAACGTGATGTGTGTTGGTGACACCTCCCCGATGTGAATATTTTTTGAGACATATTTATTTTTCTGTTGAGGTATATCCTCACCAGACACTCTATATTTAGCCTCATGTTAGGCAATTTAATTAATTATCAGCGCATAATTCGTGCGTTTTGAGCCGCTTATCGCATGCTCTTTGATATTTAAAAAAAAAAAATGTTCCACATTTTTTTTTTATCGGGAGGAGGTGGTGATATGTTGCGTGATAAATTCTCGCAACATCGTTTTATTACAATATCTATTTTATAACGCAAGGGCAACAACTGCTTGAAATTTATAGTCACTTTTCTCGGTAAGCATTTGTCTTCTCGCGTTGGTATTGAATGCAGTTAAGTTTTGAGCTGTGGTCTTTTTGCGCTGGACTGCGCATGACTGGTCTTGTTTTTTGGTCGATGGGTTTCCGCCCACCACTAGGGGAGTGAGCGATTTGAATGGCGAAAGAGATGCCTCGTTGAAGAGGGGATCTCCGCTATTTTTTGTTCTGTCAGGGATGTGTAGTCCTCTTAATGGATATTTCGTTTATTCGAGATAATACCTCTAGTGTTTCCCACATGTCGGGAGGCGTGATATTTCTGTGTATTTCCTGAAAGCAAGGTAAATTGACTTTTCATTAACTCTATCGATTTTGGGTCGTGAGCGATTTCGATTCATAGCCTGCCTTCGAAAGTCGTCGTCACGAGATGTTTTCCCAGCTCACATGTCGCTGTATTGTACTGCATCGGTTGATGCATGTCCCAAGGACCATTACTTGCTACTTTGTTAAATGAACTAGGTTTGGAAAACCTTTATTATCTAGAGGATATTTTTGAGGACATTATTTATACTTCGGCAGACGTGTCTGTCTTGCTGAAGTCAGACTAAGGAGAGTGAACTGATCTCATACATCTGCTTATCTCCTGGCTGTTATAGAAAAGGATGGAGTTTTTCACCTGACTACATTTACAGCACTATGAAATATAACATGCATCTGACTCATCATTGTAATGCTGTCTACCGTCTATTGCTGTATTGAATGTTGCTGTGATAATGACTGTTTGATGTGCCTACATATTCGCGTAACCATTTTGTCACTGTGGCGTCCACAATAAATAATGAAGAAAAACGTCAACGGCTGTTACAAGAATCATTGACTTTATACGTCGTGAGTTTACTGACGTTCTATGTGGATTGCCCTGTTATTTTTTGTATGAACATTGTTTGACTGAACACATCTGCGCACTACACAAAACCAGACATGCGGATACCATCCATCATCATATGGCATCACGCATCACATACATACATACATACATACATACATACATACATACATACATACATACATACATACATACATACATACATACATACATACATACATACATACATACATACATACATACATACATACATACATACATACATACATACATACATACATACATACATACATACATACATACATACATACATACATACATACATACATACATACATACATACATACATACATACATACATACATACATACATACATACATACATACATACATACATACATACATACATACATACATACTCTTTCTGTGATGTGTCCTTGCCTTGAAACCAGAGTACTGAAGGTTTCATTAATATAACCATTATTTCAGCGAACCATTCATCCATCCATTCTTTCAGCGAACCATTCATCCAACCATTTCGTTTTTGCACTTTATCGAGCATGAAGCCAATGCTAAAGATGCCCCTTGCCCTTTTTCCCCTTTTGTATGAAAAGGTAAAGGTACAGGATCCCGTTACACGCCCATTGAGGCATATTAGGAATATGGTGCTATGCCCACATTTTCTTGATTATCGGCACACTATGGGTGATGTGGTCAGCATCACGCCAGCCGCCTTAACCTTCGCAGCGTTACTATGGTAACTTTTGTAGGAAGCCTGCATCAAAACCGCCGTGCTCTTGTAGCAGCGGTTTTTGCATCAATTCTTTTTACATGACGAGGTGGCCAGTCTCCTTGCACCACCTCATTATGAGTCGCCTCTCACGAAATGCCCGAGTAAGCACTAGTTCTAATTTTGTCTTCCTCTACACTGAGGTCCCTCGGAAACGACACGAGTCTATTGAAAGCTTGCAATGATATATTGACCTGCCAGTGATCAAGGTAATCTAAAACAGTCTGTTCACTGTCTCTTCGTGTAACTGATGACAGATGTCTGTTTTCTGTCTCTTCGTGTAACTGATGACAGATGTCTGTTTTCTGTCTCTTCGTGTAACTGATGACAGATGTCTGTTTTCTGTCTCTTCGTGTAACTGATGACAGATGTCTGTTTTCTGTCTCTTCGTGTAACTGATGACAGATGTCTGTTTTCTGTCTCTTCGTGTAACTGATGACAGATGTCTGTTTTCTGTCTCTTCGTGTAACTGATGACAGATGTCTGTTTTCTGTCTCTTCGTGTAACTGATGATAGATGTCTGTTGTCTGTCTCTTCGTGCAGCTGTTGACAGATGTCTGTTTTCTGTCTCTTCGTGTAACTGATGACAGATGTCTGTTTTCTGTCTCTTCGTTTAACAGATGACAGATGTATGTTTCTACAATCGTCGTGCTGTTATCGGTCTCCGTCTCATGTGGTGACGTCAGCATGTTTTGCCTAGTTACCTTATCTTCCATGTTGTGATCTCCCTCATGCTAGTTTTAGATAGCTATCGATGGGTTTTTTCCTTCTTTGTTTTTTGGTGGGGTAGGGGAGGGGAAAGGGGGTATTTTCTATTGTTTGTTTTTGAATCGGAAGCATGAAAAGGGCTGATATTTATAAATATACTTATTTTATCTTTGTCCCTTGTTGTCACAGAAATGAATGAATGCGCGAGCATATATTCTGGAACCATCAGGGTAGGAGAAACAGAGAGAGAGAAAAAAAAAGGAGCAAATATTCGGAGAAGATAACTGAAGACGGACATGAAAGGTATAGGAAGTCATGTTATGATCTCAAACGAATGTCTCAGGCTAGGAAGGTTTGTGGTGTTTTCGTTGAGCACAAGTCTTTGTGCTCCAAAGGCAACGTGTAGTTCGCGGCACAGGCTGATGTAGATCAGCTATGAAGCTTGAGTTTCAAGGCCCCCTGAAGTCAAGTTTTTTTCTATAATAAGTTTATCTCCCGCCCAACACTTTTTATTTCTAAAAGGGGCCCCTCCAAGAGTTCAAGCTTCCCCAAAATGAAGATCCGCCCCGGGTTCCCTGGGGGAGGGTCTGTGATGAGGCAAAGAAAGAACAGGACATCTGCTCCCTCAGGCATGTCGTAGCAGTCGAGGTTGAGCATGAGGCTGGTAGCTTCATTATGTACAACAAATTGCTATAGAAACCCCTGCTGCACGAGCATGCCAATGTTTGCTACAGAGTTCCTGGGACAAGCAACAGTGATGGTTCCATGCTCCGTAAGGAGCGACAATTGGAACTAATGATGATGGTTGTGTGCTCCGAGAAGAGCTTAATAATCTTTTGATGAGTAAAGATGGCAGGGAATCAATTTATCATTCCTATTATATCTATGATTAATATTGAATTTTACATCAAGTACCATGCCCGGTGATGTAGGTTATCATGTCTCTCCACAACTACCTGTCTACGGTACCATTGATCAATTCTATTGTTGACTTCTTTCTATTCATGATATCACACTGTTCAAGATCTTCTCAATAAATGTCAATAAACGTCGGTTCTTCATTTTAATGAACCTGACCATTCAGGTAATTATGATATTAATATTACCGTCCTTTGTTCTTGCTTTGAGGTCGACTGGACTCCCTTTTCCTTGGAGTATCGCCTCATTTTTCAAATGGGTTGTCTGTCTCCCAATGGCTTAAATGTCCAACATCATTTTGCATGAATTCTACTGGCTCTCCTCTATTTCAGACTTCTTTATTTCTTCCGTCGTTGTTTTCTTGATCTGTCTTTTTTTATAGATTTTGTTTCGTTTCGTATCCTTTTTGTGTCTTTTTTTTCATTGCCGCTATCTTGTCCGTAACGTCCATTGATGTTAATGGACGACAGCGATCTTCACTGTTTTATTCCATGAATCTTGTTACTTTGATCAGGACTTGTTTCACCAGTTTTGATAATTCGTTGATTGTTTAATATCTTTTTTTCGTATTTCTTTTTTTCTTCTTCTGGTTTTGCATTTCCCTTGCGTTATTATTGTTCTTTTTTCGCACATCACCTGTCTTGTTTACTTTTTCATCTCCTTGTATCGCTCTTTTTGTCTGTGTTTCCGATTGTATCGCTCTTTTTGTCTGTGTTTCCCATCATCGTACGTGTTTGTATTATTTTTTTTTCAACCTATCTATGATTCTTGTCCATGTCACTTGTTTGTAGATGTGGATGACGAAGTGTGAAACGCAAAACGGTCCGTGTTTCCTGTGTACCATTAATCTGTAAAACTGATTCCACACAATTAAATTTTTTAATTGATATATTTACGACGTAATTCTAGAATATTCTCTCTTTGTCGTCCTCAGTTTCATTTTCTTTCTGTCTTTTCTGTTGTCACGAAATACTACAGCTTCCTTCTTCTCCTAACTTGCTCAAAAAAGTGGATATCTTCCTTCTTACATGAGGAATAAGCTTCCTTTGCGTTTTGGCATCTTTCGGGATATTCTCATTACTCATTTTAGCTGTTCATGGTATTTTTAACATTCTTGTGTAAAACAACATCTCTGTGGTCTCTATTGCTTTAACAATGACTGCTGTTGATTTAAAATAAGAAAGTGTCGAATTGTGTTAAGGTAATACAATTATGAAACGCTTTAATGTACAGTTCACTAGATTTGATGATATTTTTTTCTTTTGGCTGTATTGACATAAATAGGACACAGGGTATTCCGTGCAGGAAGGCGACTAAATATTAAATTTGGATAACATACCCGACCATTTTTTTTCCTCTGTCTGTCTGTGTGTCTTGATTGTATGTTTGCCTGTCTGTCTGTTTGTTTATCTGTCTGGATGGATGGATAGGTGGGGAGTGGACTTATGTATGTATGTATTTTTTTTTTCCTTAACCAGCGGCACTTGGGCTTTCAGCCCTTCGGCCCAATGGCATGTCATTGCGAGGCTGGGGAACCTGAGGACTTTCCTTCCAACCCGGTCAGGAGCTTCGCTCCTTCCCATCCACAGAGGGTTTATCACAGGAGCCGTTCAGGTTATTCAGTCAAATTTCCGAAACATTTCTTCAAACGCTGACGCCCGGGTTTGAACCATGAACACCTGGTCGCCAGTACAACGCCGAAGCCATTACACCAGCGCGGCTCCCGTATGTATGTATGTATGTATATATATATATATATATATATATATATATATATATATATATATATATATATATATATATATATATATATATATATATATATATATATATATATATATATATATATATATATATATATGTGTGTGTGTGTGTAGTTACATGTGTGCAAAACGACATTATTTGCTTTTAAATTGGTCTCCTGAATCTTGAGTATATCAAAATCATAGATACTTCTCCTTCTACATTCATGTTTCTTCGTTACATTTGCCGTCGGCATTGGCGACAGAGCGTTTAGTCTTCGGCTGTAAGCAAGATACCCCATTGCAACAATAAGTTAAATGCTTGGAGTGCTGTCGGTTAAATCAAGATATGCGATGACCCAGGCAAAACGTATATGCGAGTAACCACAGAAAAACGGCACCCCCTGCATGGAAACATAGCTGACATTAAGAGAGCAAGAGGGGGAATGTCATGGATGGCACAGGCAGAGGTAACGATCAAGAAGGTGACCACAGTTGAAAATATATTCAAAGGGGAAGAGTGAAGTAAGTCAGATTAGAACTGGATTAACTACCAGCAAGTCATCATCAGCCTTCTTAGAAAGTGCAGACCTTGGGGCAATGGGAAAACAGAACTGGAAATTAATCAACTAATACCTGATCATGCCGGGGATAATGATGCCATTGTGTATACAGATAGGTCTGTGATCAGTGATGAGAAATCAGGTTGGAGCTTCTTTGCTAGGGTAAAGGGCAGAATCGTCGCCGAACATAGCGGGGCTTACAAGAATAACCACTTCCAGCATGAGAATGGACTTAGAGGTAGCTACTGTAGCCTTAATGTGGCTGACTGAAACTTCATTAACAAAGGCAGTCATTGTGTCAGACTCTCAGTCCATGCTTGCTTCGAAAAGTTCAAAATGGGTGGCTACTGCATGAATGGAAAACATTCATAGACGCTTCAAATCTGCAGGAACTGGATTGGATCTACTGTCCTGGTCATGCAGGGATAAGCGATAATGAGGGAGCTGACAGACTAGCAGCAAGAACACCCACAGTGGGGATACTGGATATGGATAAGAGAGTGACACTGGGAACAATTAATGATCGCCTGTTAGAGAACGATACTGCAATAGATGAATCATCAAGGTTAAGATTGTTGAACTTGGCATCAAACGGTAAAGCCAGCAGACATGGACGTATGAGAAGATGCATCCTTCGTGTATGCAACCAGTGAGCTATAGGATCAGTTAGCATTCATACTCTTCAAACTGAGGGAGACTGAGCACCTATCCGTTTGCCCGGAGTGTAATGATGTCGACTTTGGTCAACAATAAATGTGTGTATGTCTATGTCCCAAGATGGTGGCGTGGTAGGCCGCACTTTTGTATTGTGCATTTTATGTCGTCGTGTTGGAGTCTACATGTGTGGTAACATCCCTCATTAACGCTGTATGAGTTTGTAGTGTGTTGGGCTCATGTGCAGGATTATGTTGCTGAATATTTTAAAGGTGATAACATCGAGTTTGAGTGTCATGTGAGTTCACTGTTCGCGTTGGTACCAAGTAGCCAAGATGGTGGTCTTGTGACGTGTCTACCGGACTGCGTTTACAAACATCACAAATTTAATGAAGACTAATGTTACTGCTGATATCAAGTTTCGAGAAGCAATTTTAATATCGCATCTTGTGGCGTCTGGTAGGACAGCAACAAATTGTCTCCACTTTGCTCGTTCGCCAGCCATCCTTCGTATGGTGCTCCAGTTCTGGTTCATACTTGGCATATCTGCCTCCACAGGTCTCAGCCAGGCAGTTTTTGGCCGGCCTCGCTTTCGCTTTCTTTCTGGAGTCCATGGCATGGCAGTTCTGGTGATGGTGTCTGGTGATGGTGTCTGGTGATGGTGTCTGGTGATGGTGTCTGGTGATGGTGTCTGGTGATGGTGTCTGGTGATGGTGTCTGGTGATGGTGTCTGGTGATGGTGTCTGGTGATGGTGTCTGGTGATGGTGTCTGGTGATGGTGTCTGGTGCTGGTGATGGTGTCTGGTGATGGTGTCTGGTGATGGTGTCTGGTGATGGTGTCTGGTGATGGTGTCTGGGTCTCTTCTGAGGATGTGGCCAACCCAATTCCAGCGTCTAACCGCTATGTATATATATGTGTGTATATGTTTATTTATTTTAATCCCATAAGCTGCTATTCTATTTATGATTAATTATTTGTATCATTTTTAATGTATATATATATATATATATATATATATATATATATATATATATATATATATATATATATATATATATATATATATATATATATATATATATATATATATATATATATGTATATATATATATATATATATATATATATATATTGTCCTCAATACGTTTCCTTGTTTCATCTGTGTAAAGTTTTCAATAATGTTATTCTTCTAACACTAACATTTTACACCGCTGTCCATCACTTTTACCACTCTCCTCCTTATTATCTCTTACAGTTTAGCTATATGTCACCTTGAAGGTCAAGGTAGCTCCATAGAAGATACTACCGTCAGGTGTGAAGTGTTAGAGACATGACTATGATCTGTCTTGTCACTGCCGCAGACCTTGTGCTCATCTTCTTCTTTGATCCATCACCAACCGTCAAAGTAGTCTCGCCTGGTGGCGTCTTGTAGGGCAGCAACAAATTGATTCCACTTTGCTCGGTCGGCGGCCATCCTTCGTACAGTGCCCCAACTGTGGTTCATTCTTTGCATCTCAGCTTCCACAGTTCTCCGCCAAGCTGTTTTTGGTCGGCCTCTCTTTCGCATTCCCTCGGGGGTCCTTATCATAGCTGTTCTTGTGATGGTATCAGGGTCCCTTCTGAGGACGTGGCCAACCCAACTCCAGCGTCTGCCAGCTATGATGGTGTGCATGTCCTCCTGGTTACTCCGAATACGTAGTTCTTGGTTGCTGATGGTGTTTGGCCCAAAGATTCGGAGAATTTTCCTTAGGCAGATTGTGTGGAAGGAGGACAGTTTCGACATTTCCTTCTCTATTACTCTCCAACATTCCGCACCATAGAGAAGCACAGAAAGTACAGAGCTCTCACACAGTCTTAATTTGGTGTTTGTGCTGTGCTGGGAAGACTTCCAAATGTTGTTGAGAACAGTGTGACATATTATGAAAATAGCTTTCATCTATCTATTTCATTATCTACACTTTTCTTTTACCTTTCTTTCACCTACGCCTGTTGGTTAACATAAGACCATTCCTATACTCAGAGATTGGTCTCTTTTTCTATTTAGCACGCATTTTTATTGCGGTTCGCTGGTTTCTTTGATATATGTTCACGAGGAGACCTATTAGCTAACGCTGAGCGGGGTATCTGTAATTTATTCTTAACGCCAGCGATTGAAAATCGTGTAATAAGATCAGACAGCGATCAGAGCAGATTTTGGAACAAAGGGGCAGACAATTTTTATTACCTTCCCGTAATCCGTTCGCTAGTAAAGTAGTTAAACACGGCAGATCGCCAGATCAAAGACAGCGGGCTCGCTCGATTTCGTTCTATGACCACGTCTGCAGGGCGGTAAACAGTGTGATTTTACGATCGAAGAAATCTCGCACGGTCTCGTCAATTACGTTACGCCTGATCTAAAGAGAGTGCAGAGGAAAAGGGTGTAGATTTCTTTAATCCAGAATTTCAGCAGAGATTTCCCGTAGGGGCTAACATCTGGCAGAGAGTCTGGTTTCGGTCTATAATGTAACATTCCCTTTGATTTCAGAGATATATATATATACCCCAGCCTTCTAACTAAAATTTAACTAGTACTCATCAGACTGTAAAGACATCTAGCTCGATTTCTAGAATCCTTTGTATTAAGTGAAGTTCTTAGTTTTTCGTTGGAGAATAGTCTTAGAAGTTTGTGTGAAGTATTGGGTCAAACCCTAAACCTTACCAGCGGCTTCCATATGAATCTGAGTATTACCTTACAAAGAATATTCTGATATAAATATCGGGTTTTCAAGGTGACCTGTCTGGCCTCGTGTTTTACACCCAGAAAGAGACAGAGTACCAACCCAAAGAATATTAAGAATAAATTGTAACTGGACTTATAGAATATCCAGATTTCTCTTCCCAAGTTCATATACATTCAGCTTGTGGTGACGACATAATCAAACATTGACATTACCTGTATAACAACCACAGTGTTGTGAAGAAGATTTATCCTGAACAGATTTATTTACCTGACACTCGATTTAACGATTGAAGATTCCAAGCTACTGTACACTGTGAACATTAGACCTCTTAATTATTTTACTACCTGGATAAAAATTGAAGTGACATAATCAGCGATTCAAGCGTTTCCCATCATTTGAATTAATTAGTCTTTGGAGAAACTGGGACTTGATTCGCCAATAACAAAACCTTGGGTGGGCTGTGTGAACCTTACGATTGTTCCAGATGTTGTGAAAGCACCTATTAGGTAATAGTGACTGGTTGTGATCCCAGGTCTGTCAGAGCGAGAGAAAGCAGGGATAAATAATTCTTTCATTGTATAACCCATGTACTCACTTTGTATTTTTTTATGCAAGTTTTGCTAATGCTGTCCCTTTCAGAATAGATTAACGTATATAACTCTGTTCTTTATTGTAGAGGGAAATCCTAGACCATAGCGTAAACACCTTTGACTCTTTGGGGGTTAATAACTTCATTCTGTTGTTAATGAACTTGATTGTTCCGCCGTCAGGTGTTACTATGCATCCTAGGTAAGTAAATGTGTCTGTCTGTTCTAACTTCTGGTTCCTTACTGTTATTGGCTCAGGATTGCCCACATTTAGTGTCATGACCTCTTTCTTCTTCAAATTGATGTTCAGGCCAACCTGCTGGCCATACTTATTCAGTCTATCGGTTTTGTCTTGAATGTGTTGATGTGAATGCGCGAGTAGTGCAATGTCATCTGCATATTTCAGATCTTCCAGTGTAGAAAACGTTGTCCATCTAATTCCTCTTGGACTGCCCTATGTTGTCTGGCGCATCACCCAATCTATGACTGTCAAAAATAATGTTGTTGATAAGGGGCATCCCTGTCGTACTCCTGTTTTCACTTCGAAAGTTACATTACTCGATCCAACACTGCACGTAAAGTTAGAATAGAGACTTTTTATGATGGAAACATTGCGGCTGGGAATTCCATAAGCCCTCATAATTTTCAGTAGGCTGTCCCTGTGTATGCTGTCAAAAGCCTTTTAAAAATCAACAAAGTTAATGTACAGCTGTCTCTGCCATTCTGAGCACTGCTCTATAATGTTCCTGAGGGTAAATATATGATCTGCACATCTTCTGTTCTTTCTGAAGCCCGCTTGTTCTTTCCTCAGTTTATGGTCAACTGCTTTTGAAATTCTCTGGATGATTATCCTGCCTAGTATTATGCTGGTAACTGAGAGGAGGGTAATTCCTCTCCAGTTGTTGCAGTCTGCAAGGTCGCCCTTCTTGGGCAATTTTACAATTATTCCTTTACTCCACTCTGTTGGTGTTGTCTCAGTTTCCCAGACTTGTGCAAATAGTGGTTCTAATAGTTCTGCTGCTAGTTCAGGGTCTGTCTTGAATAGCTCAGCATTTAGATTGTCGTGACCAGGCGCTTTTCCATTTTTAGCCCTTTGATAGCTGTGATGATTTCTTCTTTTCGTGGAATGTCTGCATTTACGTCTAAGTCACTTTCAGCCTCAGGAACATTCAGTTGAGTCTCTGGTGATTCCTCATTCAGTGTTTCTTTGAAGTGCTGTGCCCATCTTGTTTCCTGCCCCTGTGTTGTGGTGATGAGATTTCCTTGCTTGTCTCTTACTAACGTTATGTTGTTTGCACCTCGTTTTCTAATTGTGTTATGTGAAGACAGGTTGATAGGTGAGATTATTGCAAACTGCTGGGTGAGCAGTATTGTATTTTGAGATGTTAGGATCCATTGACTTATATTGTGATATAATCGCGCTAAGATGAGTAAAGGCGAGATTATTGCAGACTGCCGGGTATGGAGTCTTGTGAGAAATTGCTGGTAGGACTCATTAGATTATGATAGCGCTGACGTGAGGAGTATCTTGAGGATGCCATTTATGTTGTAGCACGGCGATGATGTCCGTTTGCTATCTTTGAGGAGGCCATATGTATTATTAGCACGGCGAGGATGTCCGTTTGCTAAAAGGATCCATAAGTATTTTGAGGAGGCCATATGTATTATTAGCACGGCGAGGATGTCCGTTTGCTAAAAGGATCCATAAGTATTTTGAAGAGGCCATATGTATTATTAGCACGGCGAGGATGTCCGTTTGCTAAAAGGATCCATTATTATTATGACAGCGCTGATGTGAGGAGTACTTTATTATTGTATTATCAGTGCCCCAAAACACACTCTCCTTCTTCACCATAAATACAACCTCCTGGATTATAGTATTATCAGCTTTGTTCATTTCTCAGTGCTGCCTCTTCTGCCTGTCTTGCAAGGTCGTCAAGAAATGTCCTTTTGTCAGCACGGGTTTGACGTTTTACTTCCTTTTCCAGCTGACTGTACTGTTCACCATATATTGCCTTTAACCTGGGAGACTTAGCTTCTGTTTTCTTTCTTTTCATTTCCTTTCTCTTCGCTATGGTGTTTAGCGTTTCTGGTGTTATCCAGTCTTGGCTCTTTCTTTCCTGGAATCCCAAGCATGACTTGCTGCTTTCTTTGTATATTGTTGAGATGGTGTTGAATTTCTGGTCGACATCGTCGGTCTCTGCTCTTTCCTGGCTTTTGGTAATCAGATATCGTCTCTTTACGTCGACCACGAAAGCTTTTCTGGTGAGGGGGTCCTTAAGTTTCGTGATGTTATATCTTTTCTGTTTGACTGCAGCTGGTCCAGCAGCTCTGAGTTTCATTTTCAGTCTTGCTACTACTAGGTGATGATCACTTCCCACATCTGCGCATCTTCTTACTTTCACGTCTTGTAGTGCATGTCTCCAACTGCCATTGATTATTATGTGATCTATCTGGTTTTTGTCTCGTCCGTTAGGTGATTCCCATGTTAACTTGTGCACTTCTTTGTGTTGAAACAGTGTTCCTCCAATGACCAGGTTGTTAATACTGCAGAAGCTTATTAATTTGTCCCCATTCTCATTTACAGTTCCACTGCCGCATTTCCCCATTACTCTTTCGTTATAATTATTGTGTGTTCCAACTTTATCATTTAGGTCTCCCATTACTATAATAAGATCGTACCTGGGTACAGTTTCCATTTCCTTTTGTACCTGTTGATAGAACTCGTCCTTGATCTCTTCATCGCTGTCGTTTGTTGGTGCATAGCATTGTATAATTGTGGTGTTGGTGAATCTCCCTCTCAGTCTTGCTCTTATCAGCCTGTTGTTAATGGGTTTCCATTCCAGTAAAGACCTTTTCATTCCTTTCTTCAGGATAATGGCTACACCTTCGTTGTGCTGACCATCCTCTCTACCAGAATAAAGTACTGTTTCCCCTGTAGCTGTTTTTATTCTCCCCATCCCTGTCCATCTGCTCTCGCTTATTCCCAGGAAATGTAGTTTGTAATTCCTCATCTCTGCTGTGATCTGTCTCAGCTTTCCTGCCTCATTCATATTTCTGACATTCCAAAAACTAATTTTGGTTTCGTGTTTTGCGGTCTGGGCATCCGTTTTCATGAGTGGCTTCCTTTCAGCTTTCACCACTGTCAGTCATACGATCCTGAGACTCCGGATGTCCGTCCCGCATCAAAGATTTTCCATTTGTTGCCGTTTCCGTAACATGTGCGATTTTTTACATAGACAGGGGTGTCGGCCCTGTGCTAAAACCCCACAACCTGGAGGACCAGGGTACCAGCTTTTGTCTGATCCCTACCCACGCAGACCAGTCCAGCTTGGTTGAACCTACCAGGAGTAAAACTCCCACTTGCATAGCTCTGGGGATTGTCAGGGTACACAAGCTGCTATGCCGCTACAAGGTATAGGTACCATTGATGGCAGTTTATGTCTATGTATGGTGAATAATTCCTTCCAGATCTTACTGTGGCAGTTTGCTCCCAATAAAGGTTACTGCGTATTCTTATATCTTTTCTATCAATACCTATGTCTTCGAGGCATTCAATTATTTTCCGCAGACCTTGTGCTCGTATTGCAGGCCATTTCTGTGACCTTTAACCTCTTTAGAATTACGTAATGTATAGTTTTGTCACTTTCAGTTTAAAACTGTTTTTATTGCAGTTTCTCTCCTTTTCTTCATTAAGATGAAAGAGAGAGAGTGTGAGAAAAAGAAAGAAAAGAGAAAAGCAGGCTGACAGACATTTAGACAGACAGCCAGCCAGCTAGACAGAAAGGAAGGAAGAAAAGACGACAGACGACAACCAGCCAGAAAGAAAACAAAGAAACAGATATAGACAGACAAGCGGGCGGAGGGAAAGACAGACACTGGGGGTAGAGAGCCAGAGACGGAGAGAGCTAGACAGACTGACTGGTAATCGGATAGACAGACGGACGGATGGAAAGACAGATAGACAGACACAAGGGTACAGAGTGAGAGAGAACGAACGAACGAACCTTATTTTTCAAAGGGTTTATAACTGGGCACGCAGGCCAGTCTAACATTCCGCGAGAGACACATGGGCAGACAGATAGTTAGAAAGACAGAAAGACAGATAGATAGATAGATAGATAGATAGATAGATAGATAGATAGATAGATAGATAGATAGATAGATAGATAGATAGATAGATGGATGGATGGATGGATGGATGGATGGATGGATGGATGGATAGACGGACGGACGGACGGACGGACGGACGGACGGACGGACGGACGGACGGACGGACGGACGGACGGACGGACGGACGGACGGACAGACAGACAGACAGACAGACAGACAGACAGACAGACAGACAGACAGACAGACAGACAGACAGACAGATAGATAGATAGATAGATAGATAGATAGATAGATAGATAGATAGATAGATAGATAGATAGATAGATAGATAGATAGATAGATAGATAGATAGATAGATAGATAGATAGAAACATTCAACTAGACAGACAGACAGATATACAGACAGATAGACATACATGCATCAAACACTCATTATAAAACAACCACGAAAACAAGTTCAAAACTCCTAAATCACGAACACAACACGACTCGTATAGCCCTATTTGAGGCAAATGTCGATTCGAGCTTTATTTTAGAAATATATATATATTTATATAACAAATGTAAACTGATTATAAGCACGTAAGATTGGAAAATGAAAACAAAAGAAAAAAGTTAGGCATCAGAATAGCAAGAAGGCAGACGGTCACGCGAGGGCTGAACTCATGCAATCCAAGTAACGGCATCTTCGCGTCAGAAGAAAAACAACAATGATACGACCAACTAGGCACATTAAATAGAAACAACAAAATGAATGTGCATCTCTGGGGTACATACATTTGCTATGTCTGTCGTAAAATATATTTAAAGATGCAGGATTAGCAGTTGTCAGGGCTTTAAGAAAATATATAAATGGGGATGTATATCACCATGGAATGTGTATCACTGGGGAATGTGTATCACCAGGAAATATACATTTATCACATGCTGCTTATTTTGTAAAGTGTTCTGTAAGAAAAAAATATACGCATTTATTATTGTATTACTAATGCATAATGTAAAATGACTTTGTCAAACTACAATGTTTACATCAACTGTAAATTGTCTTATTTGTAATTCTTAAGTTATGCCGCTTTGTCCTTCATTTGGAATATAAATAGGTTGGTTCATATTTGACTGGGCAAGCAAATGGAAACCAGCAGATGTTGTCACATCAAAGTTCCACACATTCTCAAGTCTGCACAGATGAGACCACAGCAATGTTCCGCAAATTCTCATATCGCACAGATGTTGCCACAGAAACGTTCCACAAATTCTCAAGCCGCACAGATGTTGCCTCAGCAAAGTTACACAAATTCTCAAGTCGCACAGATATTACCAGAGCAACGTTCCACAAATTCTCAAGTAGCACAGATGTTGCCAGAGCAAAGGTCTACACATTCTCAAGTCGCACAGATGTTGCCAAAGCAAAGTTCCATGAATTCTCCAGTCTGTACAGATATTACCACACCAAAGATCCACAAATTCTCAAGTCGCACAGATGTTGCCAAAGCAAAGTTCCATGAATTCTCAAGTTTGTACAGATGTTACCACACCGAAGGTCCACAAATTCTCAAGTGGCACAGATCTTGCCATAGCAAAGTTTAACAAATTCTAAAGTCCGACCACATAAAAGGTGGGACAGCGGCTAATCTAACTACCAACAAGTGTTCGTCAATGTGGCTACATACAACCAACAAACACAAGAAGTACCATGGACTCAACGTGTCTTAGGACGAGATAGAAGCGTTCTTGTCTTTGGACGATGTTGAACTATGTCTATGTTTTTGAGACCCCCCTCTGACGGGTATGCAGAGAAGCGCTGAGCCTTTACTGTCAATCTCGTTCCTAAAAACTATTCTTTCTTCCCGAGAAAGCTCCGATGCATCTGCTCCGTATTTCAACAACTTCTTGGCAGCTAGGGTGTTTCCCTGTCGCAGGGCGTAGTATAGCGGGGTGTGGTTTGTGTTATCTCGTTTGTTTACCAGAGCACCGAATTGCACCAGGAGCTCCACAATACTGACGTCACCTCTGTGTGCGGCTAAATGTAGCGGCGTGCACCGACCCGGAAGACCATCGGGTATGCCCATTTCTAAATTTGGATCCGCGCCGGCTTTTAAGGCGATCTTGATCAGCTTCCTCACCCCTTTAAGAGTACAGGCGTGCATTGGCGTCCATTCGTCGACGCTCGATGTAAACATTTCTATAAAAGTATGACGATTTTTTTTTACCAGTAACTTGGCCCTTTCCGTCAACTTGTCTTCATTGTGACGTAACAATCCCATAAACGATATGGCCTCTGACCTCACAGCAGAGGAAGATTTCATTGGTCTTCTGGAGTCACCGTGTACTGCTAGTGTTAACATAGAGCTTGCTGGACAGTCTGTGAAAATAGTGAGAGAGAAAAAAAACACTTAAAGTCATGACAGTTAAGTTTTATATTTTATCTTTAATCACATATAATATTGCTCTCTCTCTCTCTCTCTCTCTCTCTCTCTCTCTCTCTCTCTCTCTCTCTCTCTCTCTCTCTCTCTCTCTCTCTCTCTGATATGCAAACAAATATATATACATGTATATATAAAATCTTCCAGTTTTTCCATCGCACTCTTTGCGGTGTAAGAAACCACCACTTCAGTTAGTTCTCTTGCAGGAAGCCTGCACCAAACAACATACTCTTGAACTAGTGGTTTTTCTGGCAATTTGTTTTACTTAATGAGTTTGCCATCCCTATGCACAGCCTTATATAAGTAGCCTTGTACGACACGCCTGGAGGTGCTGTAGTACACTAATTGTCTTACTAAAACGTCTGAAACAGTAATAAAAAAATCCCGCCACCTGTTCGGGAAAATACAGAAAAGTCGGGCATTGCACCGTGAAAGCTAAATTGAACACCTATTAAAAGATCGCACAGGCTTTTTAATTATTTTTTTTTCGTGGTGCATTGACCACTGACCACTGACCACTGACCACTGACCATACGTCAAGATTGCACAACGAAGTTTCATGGAATGGAAAGGAATAAACTAGCAATAGAAGTATAAGTACCGTCATCAGAACATACAACAGATAGAGCACAACTTAATTACTTCCCTTCATGTTGTGACGAGTTATGTGCTCGTAAAATATTTGTTTCTTAATTTCATGAATAAAAAAACAACATACTTGTTGGAATTTCTATTATAGTTTACCAGCTATCAGCTAAGGGTGAGCGAGGTTTCTTAAAATATTGTAAAGGGGTACGGGGCCTCAGAAAGGTTAAGGAGTACTGATGTACGTAAGTTGTTGGTCTGGAGCAAACATGATAAGACAAGAATGCGGTTAAAGAATAATGCATGAATCTATCTCTAAAACGCGATCATATCTTGAGAATCTAACAAGCCTGAACATAACAGGTTATCTTTGCAAACCTACTGGTCGTAGTCTATGGAAGTTACAGCGCGGAAATAAAATACAAAGATGTTCACTCAGGGATTTCATCTTTTTTTTTTTTTCTGTAACGGGGACATAGTCACTGATACGTGTGAAATATTCACTCCTCAAAATTCGGAACGACTCAACGCTTTTAGGACATGGTTGTGCCAACTGTCTTTTTGTATAGAAGCAGTCGTCTACACCAGGGGTTTTCAACCTTTTTTAGCTCATGCCCCCCACCCCCCTCCTTCTGAGCCTCATTTACCTCCTCCCGATAGTCACTGTTAGCTGGAAAAAAGGTACTTAACCATCTTACTGTGGCCCCTTAGAAATATGGCGTGGCCCCCTGGGGGAAAAAAAAGGGGGGGGGGGGATATGTCCCATTTTGAGAACCACTAATCTAAACAATTAACTCACAAATTAAAAGTGAGAACACAGCGAATATTATATTTATATTCTTCATTACAGTATGGTGCAGAAACAAGGGTAATGAACAAGCGATTGGAAGAAAAACAATTGAGGCTCTTGAGATGTGGGTATAGAGAAGAATAAGGCATGTGCCAAAGACAGGGAAGAAAACAAATACAAAGTTCACATAGAAAAGCTATAGGTGGGAGTAACATCAGGAGATGGACAGGAAAGAGTATATCAGAGTGCACCATCAAGACAAGAGACAGGAAAGAGTCTATCAGAGTGCACCAACAAGACAAGAGAGAAAAAAAAACGTTCTATACGGAATTATGATCAGATGAAGAATTGATCAATTCAATGTTATCAGATCTAAAGGTCGTTTATATTTGGATATGTGCCATAATATAACCAACTTGGTTGAACGAAACGCGCCTCGCCAATACGAGATAAAATTGTATTTTTTTTAAAAAAAACCAAAAAAACGTTGGAGATCCATTGAAGCCGACCTTCATTGTGAAGATGGCACCTCATGATGAAAATCTGTGGGTTTTTTCATACATATTACGTAATGTGGCCTGGTAAGCTGTCATGCTGTGTTCCATCAAGTTTGTCTGTCATATTCACAATACTTCTGCTGGACGTGAATGGTAAATTTGTGTAAAATCCATAGTTGACTGTTGCTACACGCTTCACATTATAAAGAGAAGAAGAAAAAAATAAAGGATAAGGAAGCTGACACGGCTCTGTCTTAAAAGCGTCAGAATCATCATCATCATCTTCATCATCATCATCATCATTTTCATATTTGTCCATTATGGAGCATGGAGCCAACAATGTGGGTGGCTGCTTTTAATGGAGTCTACACTTAAAGCATTCACATATTTTTGTGGTAGTGATTTCGGTAGCAACTTTTTTTACATGGTGAGATTGCCAGCCACATTCACAGCTTTATATTAGTCGCCTTGTACAACATTCCTGTGGGAGCAGTGGTTCTGGTGGGGTCACAAATAGCATAAAAATAGATTAACGTCGACCCAAGACAAGACCACTTCTGTCTCGTCGTAAGACACAAAGAGTCCATCGTGCAGACATTATATGCCTGCGCTGCCCGTTGATTGGCATTCATCCTCACAAGTGCTCATATCCAGTGGCGGATCTACATTTTTTTTAGCCCTGCAGCTTGAACTCTTGGATGACCCCTTTGATAAAAAATGTGTTGGGAGATGGGAAATAAACGTATTATAGAGAAAAATAGACTTGAAGGCCCTGAAGCTGAAGCTTCATTAGCTTCACAGTAGATCCGCCTCTGCTCATATCATCTCACCGACTATTTCTGAATACATTACTTAACTGATACTCTTTCTACAATATTCCTTAACTCTCACATTACAGCGTAAACTTGAAGACTTAAAAAGAAACAAAAGCAATAGGTAATCCC
Source organism: Oreohelix idahoensis (assembly GCA_024509875.1). Taxonomy (NCBI): domain Eukaryota; kingdom Metazoa; phylum Mollusca; class Gastropoda; order Stylommatophora; family Oreohelicidae; genus Oreohelix; species Oreohelix idahoensis. The sequence goes on along the minus strand of JAMPIV010003054.1, from coordinate 43,636 downwards.
AGATAACATGACATTTTATCATGTCATGCAAGAGCCAGACGAGCCAGTTTAAAAATGTATTAATTACTTACTCCCCTTGGTCGTGGCAGACAGCTGAAGGAAGTACAGGGCACGATTAAATTTTTAACACAGGGAATTTTAACGACGGTGACTCCTCACGAAAACGACAGTGAAACGTGAACAATGAATGAATCACTCGTGACTTGAAGAGAAATGTAACATATAAATGCAATACCAATTTTTTTATTATTATGTATGCCGCTTTTCTTCGTAGCTTTATATATATATATATATATATATATATATATATATATATATATATATATATATATATATATATATATATATATATATATATATATATATATATATATATATATATATATACACACGCACATAATGTGCTCTTTACATAATGTTACAAACATCATGTGCATAATTAAAATACAAGGTCAAATTGAAATACAGATAAAATGGGCATATACACTCGCACAACCTATTTCTGCCAAAAGTCTACTTTCATTAACACAATAATAAACAAACCAACATGTCATTTATACATTCATACTTAAATAATGGCAAGTTAGGCAATGCTGCGCGATTTTCCCTTCGCCGTACTGTTAGATATTTTCCCCCTGAATTTAAAGGTATGAGCAGTAGAAAATCAGCGCCAGACTTCCCACGAACACACTCAGGGATCAATGGACAATGGCAGATCTTGCCCTCGTAACTACATAGCATGTCCCTTTTACCCGTTTGCCATTTACACGCATAATCAACATTTTATGAACCACTTTTATTGTTGCAGTTAAATGCACTAAACACATTTTGATAAGTTTAAACACTTTATGTAAAACTCACATTAAAATTGGTCACTACAAAGCTATACTTAAAACGACAACTCGTTGACAGTTGTTTCAAAAGAGATACACTTGTTTAACAGCACATTACCATTTATCATCCCAAACTCGCCCCTTTTAAACACAAAACTTATTCTGTTTTTGCAGTTCATTATTTCCCTTACCTTTAAAACTCTTATGCTAACAGAGTCACTTCCGCTTTATTTTACATGGTTTTCATTATTATTTAAAATCAAGCGGGGCCAAAGTCAATTAAAACTTGATGAATTAAAATGAACCAAGAAATGGGGCTGCATGCAACGTTTCAGCTGTCTACGATGAGTAGAACGTAGTGGTTTTAGATCAAAAGTTTGAAACATCGAAACAACAGGCATGTCATGTTAATAAAAAGTGTCATTTTTTAAAAGTCATTATTTTGACAAATACTTTTAGAATAGCTCCAACGCGACTTAAATCACAATCATCATCTCCTTTTTCGCCCCCTGTGGAGCATGGATACACCACTTCATATGGATAATATTAACACCAGACCCCAAGGTCTTTTATACTTGGCCATAATGTAACCTACGGGCATTGTATCTAGGTTGAACAGGGTGCCTCGCCAAAAGAAGGTACTCCAATAGCAGATACAGACGTAGGGAAGTGAAGTGTTACAGACTTCACAATACTAGATTTAGCATCTAGAGGTTAAGTGACCAGTTCCTTTCTTCGCTGACTTTTCATTCCTTACTCAAGAACAAAGTCAAGTACCTATTTACAGCTGGGTCGACTGGACCGTGTCTATAACGTGAATCGAATTCAACACCTCTGCCACAAGAGACCAGTGCTCTAACCACTGTGTCGCTTACCTGAGGTAGTCTAACTGTCAATATCACATTCTAGCAACACTTTAGACAACGTCAAGATACGGAAGAGAGCTTGTCGATCTATCAATATGACATTCTAGTTAAACCTTAGGGAACTTCAAGAGATGGGCGTGAGGTAGTCTAACAAAATGTGCTATCAATATTATATTCTAGTTAAACCTTAGGAATCGTCAAGGTATGGGAGTGAGATTGTCCAACTATCAATATTATATTCTAGTTAAACCCTAGGAAACATCAAAATATAAACGTGAAGTTGTCTAACTATCATTATCACATTCTAGCTAAACTTTATGAAACATCAAGATACAGACGTGAAGTTGTCTAACTATCAGTATTACATTCTAGTTAAACCTTAGGAAACACCAAAATATAGACGTGAGGTTGTCCAAATTTCAGTATTACATTCCAGCTAAACTTAAGAGACGTCATGAGATGAACGTGAGGTGGTCTATCAAAATGTGCTATCAATATTACATTCTACCTAAACCTTAGGACACATTAAAAGATATATGTAATGTAGTCCATCAAAGTGTGCTACCAAGATCCCATTCCAGCTAGCCTCAGGAGACGTCATGAAATCGGCGTGAGGTAGTCTATCTATGAATAACTTTCCACCTACACCTTAAACTCTTTGACTCCAGAAGAACGCTCAGAGCGTTGATCAGATTTGACACCCGTGCCAAAACAACTCTCTGAGCGTTGTTTTTAGTTTATCACGAATTAAAAATACGGCACAGGGTGGAAAATAATTGCGGAGTCAAAGAGTTAAGAAACGTGAAGAAATAGACGCGAGGTAGCCTATCAAAGTATATTATCATCATCACATTCCAGCTAACCTTAGATGCAAAGAAGGTATGGATCTTATCGATCAATCGATAGTTATTTATGGATTTCACTGTCTCAGAAGGAACAATAACAGCTCTTGCTTTTCTTTCTCTCTGCTCACTGCTTACGCTGCGAGGTTTTGAAGGTGGATGTATTACTGGTTCTCAATCCAATGTACCTAATGCGTCCTTTTGTGCTGTCATGTTGTATTTCTGTAAAATGTATATCACTTCCTGTATCTGTCATCTTCTAGATCTTCCTCATAACTGATCGCTTCCGTTTGAATTATATATGAATTTTGCTACCTGGAGATCGGGATTGGCTCACACTAAGGGGTCCAAATTAAGTAACTCTAATAAAAATGCTGGCATTTATTGAACGTGCCATGCCGACAGGCGCAGATATCGTAGCACAGATTTAAACCACGAAGCAACGTAGTGATTATCGTCAGCACTTTCCTTTGAGCTCCCTACAGACCTTAGAGCCACCACTACAACTGATCCTCTTGCAGGAAGCCTGCAACAAGCATTTACATGCTCTTGTCACGGCGGTTTCTATGACAATTCGTTTTACACGATGAGGTTGCGAGCCTCATTCACAACCTCATATTAGTCGCCTCTAACGACATTCCTGAATGAGCAGTAGCCATAATCTTTCTGTCCCTTGAGAAACCCCCCGGGAAATAAACTGGGCCAAAAAAAAAAGAATAAACTCAAGTAAAGCTATAATTAGGTCTTCTATTTGGATGTAAACTTAGCTGAAACCGGTTTTATTGAGATATATACGGTAACAAGATGTATTCGGTAACAAACTAGAGTCGATCGATACTATCTATAAGAGTAACTATATCGATTCTCGTGGCCTGGATCTCGGAAAAATATACACATAACAGCACAATAAATTAACTGGCACACATATCAGCATTTTTTTTTTAATAGAAAGACCCACAACTTAGGTTGAGGTAATCTTTTTTTTTCCCTTTAATTCTTACATTGTTTCAATATGCAAAATGAAAGTTTTTGGTTCGAGGGATTGATTTGTGTTTACAACAATGACCAGATTGGTGTAAATAATTCATGAGTGTCAGATCGGAGAACTTAACTGCAGCTTTTACGATGTGTCTACTTCTGGTTGAAGTTATGAGGTTTTGTTTTGTTTTTTGTTCTTCTGTTTTGTTTGTTTGTTTTTTCTATTCAAATAAATCTTTCTCCTTCTTTATCATCGTCATTTTCTTCATCTTCACCTTTATCTAGCTCTCCTTTAACATTTTACTCTTTCTCGTCTATACTTCTTCCTCCATTTCTTTCTTTTTTAAAAATCTCCTTTGTGTTATTCTTCTTCGATCTCTCCTTCCCTCTCTTACATTTATCATCTTCTTTTATTTCTATTACATTTCTTTTTTCTGATTACATACCACATGGCCAGCGCCCCCCACCTCCATCTGATTACGTCTCCAAACCATTATTTAGTACCGTATGTAGCTTCTGGTGATGATTTTTGCTTTTTTTTCAGCATATGTTACTTCTTGATACTGTTAATTTGAAAATACTGTTATCTTACTTGTTAAAACGTAGGATTTCTCGAAATTAATATTTACAACGCATGTCAGAGTAATTGGATTCAGTATAAGAGATGAGAGAAAGAAAGGACAGAATGTTAGAAGGGCCTAACAAATAAAGCTTCTGCTGTCAAAATAAAGTTCAATCGTTCGTTCTCGTCTTTCTAAAGCGTTTTAAGTCGTCGATAAATCATTTTCTCTAACATTGTTACTGTTCTCTGCTCGGTTATTTCTGTCAGTAATAAACATATATAAATATGTGGCTGTCACTTGTGAGACGGAGAGAATGAGAAAACTAAACAATAGAAAAGTGAATGAAGTTATAGGCTCACCGAGGAATTAAACCAGGAACCACCTCGCCTCGCTGCAAAAAATATGAATACTATAGACAAGCATTGGGTAACACATGCATAAACACGTACATAAAGAAACAGCACCCACATCCCCGTTTTTCTGTCCACATAAGTCACAATTTATGTCCAATATTCAATTACGTTATTTGTCTCTTATGGGACGCTTGATCTCTGTAGACTGCCTTTGCCTTCCTGTTAGGTCAATTTGTTCGACGTGTCCCCAGCCAAATAAGCCGTTAAACTGTTAAAGTCTTCAAGTACCATGTCAACCGTGATCATGTCTGTTGCTGTCATTTTTGACGGAGTCATCTGTCAAGTTATTTGCTTATGTTTTTATCATAAGAATAATTGTGTCTTTACCTGCGATGTCAGGTTGATTAGGGGTTGTCTTCCCTTGTTTATTCATTCATTGTGTTTGACCTTTAGGGTCAAAGGTAGACAGTTCGGGCGTATGCCCATGGGCAGGTTTTTTTTTTTAAGCGGGAGTTGAGTTAGACTTCCGGCAAGCCGGGAAGTGTCCTGGTTTCTGAAGGGACGATAGTCCATTGTGTTTTTCGGGAAGAATCTTCGAAGTGACTGCACTGGCAGTTTTCCCCAGTGAATCTCTGTGCGTTGGAATGACAGCAGAGTTCCTTGTTAAGTTCTGTGGACTCGGTTACAGGTAATACCGACTTTTTCCATTACTATGCTTTCGGTAGCAGAACATGTTAGAAGATTGCCTAGTCTGTGAACTGCAGCTCACCGGTCCTCCATTTCAGAACTTATATGTTGTGCTCAAGGTAGCCATCCAAGACTATTAGTCTTCATACCATCCAGAAATCCAGTGACGAAGATATATTGTGGGAGCCGCAGATTGGCGGCATATTTATGTCTACAATAAGCATTACTGCAGGGTTGATGGTAACCTGCTTATCAGAAGTACACAGCCGACGTCAGAACGAGGCCTGTGTTTTTCGGCTATTATACTACAGCCTGATAATGTGCAATTGGCGGGGAATGCCAAGTTGCACCTATGCGTCAAAGTGATTAAGGTATCTGACGCGTTTAGTCAGTAATCCCAGGGCGACGCCACGAACTGTCCTTATTGAAGAACATTGTATTGACCATGCACGAATATTCAAATGTTTACCAGCTTGCTGAATGCCTAATGTATACCTATCGATTTCCGGTCAGCATGACCTTGTTTACAATGACTGTTCCTGTTACCATGTGTGTTCTCGTCAATAAATGTTTTGAAACGTGTCTGCAGTGTCCAAGCATCCTTGACTACTGCATGTGAGTGTATGGGTTGCAGGGTCTACATACATAAGAGCCTAAACACATTCGCGCCTTCATTCGCACCCACACTCAGTTCATCATCCGCTCGCACTACACACCTAACAACCTGTATACTGTCTTGGGCCAGTGATCACCTCAACGAGAGAAAAAGTACAGCTACATTTTTGGTGGCCAGTGTGGGGAACAGAGCGAGCAATTAACATTATTGATGACAGTAATGTGGTCCAGAAATTTACATTTCATGGGGCTATTTGCGTGAGAAGGACAAGTACACATTACATTTCTGATCTGTGGGTCTAAGCTACACACTGGACAGCTGTAACACACATCGCTAATTCTACACTTGCAAGTTTTGGCTACAACAGGACAGAAATAGGTCATCAACTGTTGACCCAGATAAACAGTGCTAGCATTTAAGTTATAATGCTACATAAACCACAACAGGACAAGTACTGAAGTTAACATCTAGGCATTTGCTACGTGGACCACAACTGCAAGTCGAGTCCCTTTTTGTAAACGGTACCGCTGGTCGTTTACACGTTTCAGTCAACAACAGACTTTTTCTACACCCGAGCATTCAAGCTATATTGTTCGAGGTCAAGTTCCTGTTTGTAAACAGTACGTGGAAATTGTAAACATTCAATGTGCAAGTCCTAAGTCGAGAAGGTCATAGTAACTTTTGTTCGTGAATACCACTTTATGCTACAGTGGATTTGACATTCAGTGCGCGCTTGACATTTTGTTTCTGTGTTCGCAAGGAGCAAGTTAGTTACTGTAATATCATGTGTGACTGAGCTTTATTTTGCAACACATTGAATTGATTGCTATTTATGTTAATTGTACTATTTTTGTGTATTTTTCTTGTGTTTTTCTGCGGGTTTTCGGTTGGTGGGTCTTACAGTAAATATGCCACTTAATCGAGGGTTACTGTAAGCGTTCTGTAGGGATTGCAATTTTCTTAATTGAAATTTGCTAGCGACTTTTGTTGCTATTTTTTTTTTTTTTTTAGCTGTGACGACATCAGTTAGTGTTGTTTTCGTTATTTTTCCGTTCTTTGATTTTCGACTAATTTTGTTTGTATCTGTTCTTCTCTCATTCCTTCCATTTATTTCTTTACACCTTTTCGTTTATAACAGTGTTGCCATTTGTCTTGTTTATTTTTCGCGGTCATCATTACACATTTGTGTAACATTTTCTTTACTTTTTGCTGTATTGTTTATTTGACTTCCGCGAACGTTTTCGGTCATTGTTCTGTATCTTTGTCTTTGTATTTATGATTGTTCTACATTATTGTCATACACAGTCTACATACATACACTTGGTCATGTATTATTATTATTATTGATAAGGTACACTCTTCATATAGAGATTGTTAATAAAATATTATTATATAAGATATTTATACAAGTTCTTTGATAAAAGACTTGTTATCTTCAAAGATTGAGACAAGGTGAAATACATATTCAAGTTCTTTAAAAAAAAAAAAAAAAAAAGACTTGTGCCCATAGTGAGTGGGATATAAAGGAATTATTTTCCACAGGTACTCAAGTGATTTTTTGTTACATTATAAACAAGAGGACCATACAAGGTCTTTGTCTAAGACTAAGAGAGTGAAATAAAGTGAAGTGAGTATACAAGTCTAGCATTTCAGACTTGTCTCCCAATGATTGGGATATACAGGTAATTTAGTTAATTTTTTTCAGGTTTCTGATCTCATTAGACAGAATGTCTACATTGGATTTCTTCATCCAGCAAGGGTTGACCCTTGGTAAGTCTGGTAAAGAATTGGAAGAATATTCATCTGCTCAATTCGCCATTGCATTAAAGTCAGAGGAAAAGAAACAAAAAGAGGAAATTAAATTGAAAGCAGAAGCTGAACAAAGGAGAGCAGATGCTGAACTTAAGAAGCTAGATGCTGAGAATAGAAGATTAGAACTTGAAGAGAAAAGGTATCAAAGAGAAGCTGCTGCTGAGGAGAGAAAAGCTCAAGCTGCTGCTGAGGAGAGAAAAGCTCAAGCTGCTGCTGAGGAGAGAAAAGCTCAAGCTGATGAAAGAAAATTCCAGATGGAAATGGAAGACAAAAAAACTTCAAGCTGCTGCAGAGGAGAAAAAAATTCAAGCTCAAGCTGCTGCAGAGGAGAGAAAACTTCAAGCTGCTGCTGAGGCTGAAATTAGAAAAATGGAACATGAGGAAAGAAAACAGAAAATGGAACTTGATGAAAGACTCGCAACTTTGGAGTTAGAGAAATTGAAATTGGCGAGTACGGGTGCTCAGCAAACAACTTCGAGTACGACAAAGGAGTTTGTTAATAGGATTAAATTGCCTCATTTCAATCCTTTAAAGGATGACGTAGCAGATTATCTAGATAGATTCCAATTTTTATGCGATACGCATAACATAAAAAAGGAAAAATATGTTGAACAACTGATGGAATTTTTTTACAGGTGACACAGTGACTACTCTTATGACAATAGACGAACATGACAGGACTAATTATGATGTTGTCAGAGCAGCATTGCTAAAAAAATACAAACTAAAAGAAGAAGACTATCGTCTTCGTTTTAGGACAATGTTGCCAGAAAATGGAGTAGATTTCTCTGATTTTGTTACAAAAATACGTCGTACATTTACACGATGGGTTGAGTTGTCTCAGACTGAGAAAACATATGAAGGTCTAATGGACTTATTATTGCGAGATAAGGTTTTGTCATCTGTTAATGATTCTTTTCTTGCATTCCTTCATGAGCGTAAGCCTAAAAACTTAAAAGATATGGAGGAATACTGTTGTCAGTATGCCACCGCGCATCCCCATGCTACAGTTAGCAATTCTAAAGTGAAAGAAGGGTTGCCAGCTGCTTCGGCAACACCATATGGCCCTAATTTCAAAAAAAAATTTCAGGGTGCTCAACAAAACTGGAATAGGGGAAGTAATCAGAATTACACTCAGAAGCGGAGTAATCCAACACATGATGGTTCTTCGTCTATGAATTGGAGACAAGATGGTAGTTCTCGTAATTTTAGTGGTAATAATTTGAGACACTTTCGCAAAGGCTATCCAAATAATAACTATTCAAACTTTCGAGGTAATCATTCTCGACGTCAAGATTATGACGATGGTGAATTTAGAAACCGGGATTCAAACCGGAATGATGATTAATAATAATAATAAATTCTTTAAGCGCCAAACACGGCGCATAAGGCAGAAACCAGTGCTCTCCAGGTTGTTCGTTGTGACGCCACTCCTCTTAGCTCTTGCACATTATTTAGGCCCAACGTTCTTCCTTCTTTATTATTGTTCTTCTGAGTGTTTCTTTTGGTCTTCCTTTTTTCCGCTTACCCTCAGGAACCCAAGTGAGCGCCTGTATGGTATTCTGTTGTTTTGCATTCGTAGGACATGACCGATATATGACCATCGTCTTTTCCTTATATAGTCGGAGACATATTTCTGCCTAGAGTCTTCTCTTATTTGTCGATTAGTCTTGAATTCTTTCCAACTGATGTTCATGAGTTTTCTAAGACATTTGTTCTCGAATGTATTCAGCTTGTTCTCCAATGATTTTGTTATTTTCCAACTCTCACAGCCGTATGTTAACACTGAGATAACATTTGAATTAAACAGACGAAGCTTGGTATGTATATTCAATGATCGTAATTTCCAAATGTTAGATAATCTATTGAAGGCGCTAGCTGCCAAAGCAATTCTAGTATGGATTTCTCTTGTTGTGTCACCATCCTGATCATTTTTGCACTGCCTAAATAATTGAAACTTTCAACTTTCTGTAGTTTTTCCCCGTTCAAGATGATATCAAAGGTCTCGTTAGAAAAGTTCATAGCTTTAGTTTTAGAGGCATTTATTTGGAGACCTATTTTAACCGAGAGATGACACAAATTATTTATTGCTTCTTGGGATTGACTTGGTGTTGAACTTAAGAATGCTACATCATCTGCGAAATCCAGGTCCCCCAGGAATTTTCCATTTGTCCATTTTATACCCAATTGTTCATTGTGGGTATAGTTTCTCATAACCCAATCAATAGCTATTCCAAAAAGTAGTGGTGACATAATACAGCCTTGTTTCACCCCTGTTTAATGATGATTACAATAGGCAATATGATAACAATTACAGGGGAAATGATAGTCGAAATAATTACAGGGGAAATGATAATCGAGGCAGACCTAGATTTAACAAAAAAAGACATTTCCAACAGGCAAACTCTGCACAACAAGAGTTTGATGGAGCCTGTAATACAGTAAATGATAGTGGTAACTCTAGGGCTATCACTGGTTGTGCTTTCGATTTTGGGAGAGCAACTGAATGCCCCCAATGCTTAACATTGTTCGACTCATCGGCTGTATCTACTCTAAGTTGTGGTCACACTCTTCCTGCTCTACCTGCTACAGTTGCGCATGATGGGAGAGGATCTCTCATCTTACATAAAGGTCTAATAAATGATAGGCTAGTCTCAGTACTTTTCGATTCGGGATGTACTACCGTCGGGGTTAGGGAGTCTCTGATAGATCCTTGTTGTGCCACTGGAAAAACAATCAAATGTGTTACATTTGGTGGTACTATGGAAAGCTATCCTACTGCTATTATTAGGATTGACACTCCTTTCTTCACAGGAGAGGTCCATGCATGTCTTCTTCCTAATCCTATTGCGGATCTTATAATCGGTCGTATTCATGGGGTTAAGGAATGCACCCCGCAACAAATTTCTAGTTGGGAGGGAAAAAAACATTCAAACGGTCAATGCAGTGGTGACAAGAGCTCAAGCTCTTAATCCCCCAACTTCATCGGATAATAGTAATGAAGTTGATAGCCAAGACGAGCACTTGGTGATTTCCCATGACTCGTTTGTTAAACGTCAAGAAGAGGATCCTTCTTTGAAGAAATTCTTCCTTCTTGCAAAGAAAGGGGATCCCAATCAAAATACGAATCACAAATCGTATATTACTATGAAGAATGGTATATTGGTACGGATGGTACAACACTCGGACAAGTCTATGCACTCGCAAATTCTTGTGCCTAAGTGTATGAGAGCCTTAATTCTTCAGCATGCACACGATTCTCAGTGTGCTGGACATATGGGTTTTTTCTAGAACTAAAACTAGAGTCCTTGCGTCTTTCTTTTGGCCATTCGTGAATAGAGACATCCGAATTTATTGCCGATCTTGCAAAATTTGTCAAGAGGTCAAGTCTAGAGGTCCGAGACATGCTGCTCCTATTCAGGCTGCAGATATTCCGATTCGGCCGTTTCAGAAAATGGCTATAGACATCATTGGTCCGTTCAAGATTAAGTCAGCCAGAGGACACCAATTTATCCTCACTTGCGTGGACATGTGCACGCGTTGGCCAGAGGCTATTCCTCTGAAGAGCATATCAACTGTCGATATCGCTGATGCTCTTTGGCTCATATTTTCTCGTCTGGGATTCCCCGGAGAAATACTGTCGGACCACGGCACTCAGTTAATTTCGGACGTTATGTCTCAGGTAATGGCTACGCTAGACATTAAAAGGTCTCTCAGTAGTATTTATCATCCAATGTCCAATGGATTGGTAGAACGTCTTAACAGGACACTAAAGAACTTACTTGGCAAGATAACGGAGGATCATCCTGAAGATTGGGACAGGGTTTTTACCTGCAGTCCTCTTTGCCTATAGAGAAGTTCCCAACGAGCATACGGGGTTTTCTCCTTTCGAACTTGTCTTTGGTGCGCAACCGCGCGGTCCGATGTCCTTGTTACACGATTTGATAACTTCTGATAATATTGACGATGATACACAATCGTCATATGAATATGTAATTTCTCTTAGAGAAAAGATTATCGAATCGTGCAGGTTAGCAACTTCATCTTCCGAATTTGCGAAAGAAAAAGCTAGGCGATTTGCTAACAAGAAAAGACGCCTACGTCAACTTTGTCCTGGAGACAAAGCATATGTCTTACTTCCCTCAAGAGAGAATAGACTTCTCATTTCATGGAAAGGTCCATACACTATAGTCTCCAAAATTTCCGATGTCGACTATATCGTCGATGTGGATGGAAAGCATAAAACCTTCCATATAAATATGCTAACAGAGTTTATTGAACGTCCAGACTATTTGCAGCCTATTTTCCAGGCGACGGACGACTCTCCAGTCCAACATGGTCACATCTCATCCCTGTCCGTTATACAGGATGAGGAAACTATTTTTTTCTGACGTTAACTTACCTCTTCCTGCGATTCCACTGAATTCAACGGAATCGTGGAGGGACGTTACAATCTCTTCGAACTTGTCTTTTGAGGAGCAACGTCAAGTATCCTGTACGCTACAAGCATATCAGGATGTCCTTACCGACATTCCTGGACACACAGATGTCATAGAACATGACATCATACTTACTGATCGTAATCCGATCAGAGTAAGACCATACCCAATACCTATTCATTTTCAAGCACAAGTCGAGAAAGAATTGGATGAAATGATTCAACTGCAAATAATTGAACCATCCACTTCAGCTTATTCTTCGTCGATAGTTATTGTTCGAAAGAAAGACAATAACATACGTCTTTGCGTTGACTATCGCAAATTAAATCAAGTTACGAAGTTCGATGCTGAACCTATGCCATTATTAGATGATCTACTTATTAGACTTTCTAAAGCTAAATTCTTTACTAAACTAGACTTGTCGAAAGGTTATTGGCAAGTCCCACTGACGGAACACACCAAACCTCTCACGGCTTTTTCGACACCTAGGGGTCTGTTTCAATGGAATTTTATGCCTTTCGGGCTTATGAACGCCCCAGCGACTTTCGTACGCATGATGCGACGAATTCTATCAGATCGTGCAGATGTCATCGCATATTTAGACGACATCTGTCTTTTCAGCGATACTTGGGAAGAACACTATTTGGGTCTAAAGGAATTGCTATCTACTCTACGTGAGCATAGTTTGACTGCAAAACCCTCTAAAGCTTTTGTTGGGTTTAGTGAAATTTCCTTCCTAGGTCATCGAGTTGGTCATGGTCTGTTGAAGACAGAGGACCAAAACATTTCGAAGATATTAAATATCTCGGTTCCGAAGACAAAAAAGCAAGTGCGTAGTCTCTTGGGATTGATACAATTCTATGGAAGATTCATTGAGAATCTGTCCTCCATTATGGCACCACTTTCATCGTTATTGAAAAAAGGTTCTCCTAATATGGTGCGTTGGTCCCAGGAATGCCAATCTTCATTGGATCAGGTTAAGAATTTGTTCAAATCTCATCCTATCTTAAGACTACCAACGATTGATAAGACTTTTGTTCTTCGTAGTGATGCCTCTTCCACTGGGATTGGAGCGGCACTAATGCAGGAATATTCAGGAACTCTGCATCCTGTAATGTATATTTCTAGGAAGCTAAATGCGGCAGAAAGGAATTACTCGGTTTTAGACCGTGAATTGTTGGCTATGGTTTGGTCCATTCTTAAGCTACAAAGGTTCCTTCTGGGCGCGCATTTCTTTATGGAAACCGACCAAAAAGCTCTTACGGCTATGCAAAGTAAGGATTTGAAGAGCTCGAGATCTACTCGTTATGCTATTGCTCTTCAGCCTTTCCATTTCACGGTGCGAGCTATCCGTGGTTCGGATAATGTGATGGCGGACATATTGTCCAGATGCCCACATGATTCCAGTTAAATCTTGTGTCCTAGTTTTTCCTGATACACTTTCGGACTTAGGTCTGTCCTTAATATCCTAATATGTTGTAATACAAATGTATTTGGATGATGTTTAGATAATTTAACAAATTTCATTTTGTCCATCCATCAGTGATATGTTGCTAATATAGCATTGTAATTCATGACATTTGTATATTGCTATAATTATAGTATTTAGTAATGATTGATATATGATTGGTGTTACCGTAGTTTGTTCAGGTTTCATTCTAGGTTTCGATTAGCATTTTGACTTCGGTAACAAATATATTCTTGAGGCTAAGTTCCTGCTTTAGGCTTGTTTATCATTGAACTACATTGCTCTGGTCATGTGATGACTATTCTTAGTGTAGAGCGAGATCGTGCTAAGATGTAAACAACGAATGCATGGGCCAACAGTGATAGTATTCAATAGCGTAATTTCACTTGACAAAGTCCGCTAAGTTGAGAGTCCACAGGTTACGTTTATTAACGGCATACAAGTTCAGTTAAAACAGTTCATAATCAATCAAGAAAATACATCCCACAAAAAAAAACGTCTCATGAGTTTACCTTATTGTATTCGTCCTACCGTCAAGATTATTTACGCGTGATTCCATAATCCGGTAACGAATAATTTGACTTAGGCGATCAATATGAATTCTGCATACTTATTCAAAACAACTTGCTCCCGATACATTCTATCCAATTGAAGTATATTCCACTTCAGTAACTGAGACGTAAATCGTATCCAATAATAATAGGCAGACCCTAGTGCCATATAATAAGTTCCTTTATATAATTATCATCATCATGGGAGACTTCCACCAAAACCCGTCCGTCACGGACCGCTATCAATACAAAAAAGGGTACAATTACAAGGTCGTCACGTCGTAGCTTAACAACGTGAAGACGTCATCCTAAAATCTAGGTGACCTATATTCTTTGCGTTCAAAACCCTGAACCGCGAAAACCCAATAACATATAAAACCAAAATGCGCAACGTTAAATATAGCTCTCACTACCCTAGTAGCTACAATCTGAAATCCTCACTTAACATCCCCCTGGTCGACGGGGTAAAAAAAATCTATCTCATAGATTTTTTTTTTTTATTTATTATTCTCATCCCGAAACTAAAAATGTACGAGATTATCGGCCTACGCATCACATAATATGGTCAAAGGTTGTAGTCAACTTAGTTCATGTCACTAAAAAAAAAATGAAATGTCAAATTAAATAAAGATGTCAATTGTCAGCGTGTCTACTAAGAAATCTATTATTATGTCTCTAACTAAATTAATATATTAAGAGTGTAAAATAAGAATCATATATGTGAATATTATAATCTAAATTAATAAACTAAGATTAACTAAATGTAGTGTGTAATGTATTATAGACTGTAAGTATAGCTTAATATATATACACAAAACAGGGAAATAGAAACAAACAAAATTAATACAAGGGAAGAATGTGTGAAAAGAAAAGTACTAGTAAGCTAATCGAATAGAGTAGCGTCTGTGTGTGTAAAGAAAGAATAGGTTCGTAGAATTAATTAGATTAATCTATTCTTGTTAAAGTATAATATCTACTATAATATATATTAATAATATGCTAACGTAAGTTCATTAACGCATATAATAAACCATAGATAAATTAAAATTGCAATACTATCTAAGTGTGTGATACTGTACGTGTAAATGTTTCTGATCAGTTTATTTCACTATTATAAGTCCTTGAAATCAATAATGTCTATCACAAGGAATACGCTGTCCTTATTTTGAAATTTTCCATGAACCATAATCCAAGTAGTCCTACGTGATCCTTATTTCCGATGAACGTAGTTTAAAATACCTCTGTAAGTCGTAACGATCATATTTTCATCTTGAAATTTGAATGACCAATGTTCTCGAATTGTACCTGTAATCGAATAATGTTTTACCTATTCTGTATTATGTAAGGACACTAACCAAAGTCCGCGAAAATTCCAGCAATGTTGCTACAGTAACGTGATCATCTATAGCGAAATGCCAACACTGTAAATCATGCGTAGACTTTCTTTCTTTGAGACATCATTTGACCTAGGAAACTGTCAATTCTTTGACTTCGAAAGTACTTGAAGACATCATTTTCGTTTGTGGCTGACTCGATATGTTCGTTCATTATCCGTTCCTGACTTGCAGTATATCTAATATAGTTCAGTCAGTTTCAGTTTCTCTTGAATTCATTGACTTATTCATCTGTATCGTTTGGTGACACTGGATTCCGAGATAACGCGTCAGCGACAACATTCTCATGGCCTGGGATGGCCTCAATAGTGAAATTGTAAGGCTGTAGTAATATCGAATATCGCGCCAGCTTGGCGTTCTTATGGTTAGCTTTCTTAAGTGAAGCCACAGCCTTCGCATCAGTCTGTATTACGAATGGAGCGCCGAGGAGAAATTTCTGTAACTTCTGTATGGCCCAGATGACGCCCAGAAGTTCTTTATCAATCGCTGCATATTTACGTTCGGCCTCAGTAAGTTTCCTCGATATATAAAGAGTAGGGTGAAGTACGCCCTCATGTTTTTGTAAAAGGGTACCTCCCAATCCGTAATTGCTCGCATCTGTACGGAGTATAAACATTTTTTTTTAATATCTGGCAACCTTAGAATAGGTGGCCTGGAGAAAAATGATAAAATTTTGTTAAACTTTTCCTAACAATTTCATGAAAGTTGTATTGAAAGTAGCAGTCCACGTGCTATTCATAGGCATATCCTTCTTCAAAGTGACGACAGGACAATGGCTCATGCTGCATTGGCTGAACATGAGTAGAACAGTCAACACCATTACTGTCCAACTTAGGCATGTGAAAATAACATACAGACAAAAAGACAAAGTGTCATTGTAGACAAGATTTTTAAAGATGTTATATAGAAGAAAAGTTCACACTAATCCATCTATGTAGAAATAGATTACTAGGAAAGAAGATAGACAATGACTGCATATGCTAAGTCATCAAAGAATGAGATGAGAACACCAAGTGTCAATAGGCTAATATCTGCGTGAAGCAGAATTAGGTACCATCTGTAAATGGAGAGAATGGCGATGAAAACATACACCATTGTCACGCTCGACAACCATACGAGCATCCCTATTGTTACAGAATGTAACCAATGCCTCACTGTTCTGACCATTGAATGATGGCAGAAGACGAACAAACTTAACGTTTGCTGTATAATTGAAGAAATTTCCAAGTGCCTGCCATGTAGTACCTTGTGGCAGATTACGCACTAGAATGGTGCTAGAGTGTGCACCTGTCCCAATATATGTAGTCTCATTGTCACGAAACTGTGAACAATGAAGATAAGTATTTCTAGTCATACAAGAATTGACCTTTCTTTTTTTCATATACATAGTCTTATTATTCTTGGATGATGTATCATCCTGACAGAACCTAGGATTAAACTTGTTAGTATATAAGGTAGGAGGGTTCTTGCATGTCGTAGACATCTCCTGGCTGGGCAAAGTAAAAACTTTACCGACAGACTTATTTGTATGAACTTTATTATGTAGGTTCATGTTAACCCTAACATTATTTATATTTTTAGCAAAGTCATCTTTACTGTTGACCACCTCGACAGTTTTCTTGAGATCAGTATCAATCTGATCATGTCGCCATGATTTATTTTCAGGATTGGCAGTAGTATCCTGACGAAGAAAAGTATATCTCCCTCGAAATGATCTTCTAATCACCACTGGGTGTATTGATACCTTAGTATCAGTTTTCGTACTTGAGTCATGTCGTAAAGTACGATTATTCCCTTTATTGTTCATCAATATTTTTTTACCTGCCAGTACGTCTAGTAGACAATCAATCCTCATTCTTAGTTTATTATTTTCAGAAGCCAGGAATGTAATCTCCTGCCTCTGCTTCTTATTTAACTTATCTAAGTTAAATGTTATCTGCTTCTCACTAGCTAGTAAGGAATCAAATGTGTTCACTGCCGTAGCAAGATCGTAAATTTGTTGTTGTGTCTCATTTTCCAATTCTGCATATCTATCTTTCTCCTTCAGGAGTAAAGCTTCTAATGTAGTCAATCTTTCATCCGCTGAACCAACAGCATCCAACTTTTTTTCCTGTCTAAAACACAAATCATAAATTTTATCATTATCTGTATGACATCTATCTATCATATTATTGTCATCAAATGATACACTCGCATTTTCCACTTTTCCTATATCAATCTTCGTCTTCATTCCCCTGTTTAGACAGAATTGCTTATATTGTTCCTCATCATGAATAACTAAGGAATTAACTGCATTCAGCTTTGTTGAAAGTGCATTAATCTGCTTTTGCATTCTCTTTTCTAGTTCAAAATATCTATTATTCTCTTTAAGGAGCAATGTATCGAGTTTAGCAAAATTGTCATTAGTTAATTTTTTTCATGTTGACTGATAATTCGTCTAAATTCATGATTCTCGAGTACAATTTTTTTCATTTTATTCTCCAACACCATGTAAGAACTCTTCATATCTTGCTTTGTTAATTCTTGTCTATCAACTTCCAATTTCAACCGTGAAACCTCAGATTTCAGCTCCTGAATCTGAGCCATATGTGTATGACAATTGGTCATTAACACAGTATCAACCTTATCTAACTCAACCTGAACACTGTTTTCATCAAACTTCTTCTCCTCTAATGTACCCATATGTGTACAATCTGCATTTAAAGCAGTATTACCCTTACTTAATTCAATATCAACACTTTCTTCATCAACATTCTCCACATCTCGTATATCCTTATTTATATTCACTAACTCAGGCTGTATATTATACTCCTCAAATATCCTTTTAGTTTCTTCTAAATCCTCAATACGTTTTACTTCATTCTCCAATTCCTCATCACTAGGCATGTTATTTCCTAATGCCATTAAATTTCTAATAGCCGTCTGTCCCAAGGCATATGATTTTAAACTGATACCTTCCATAGTACATATCATTTGTCCCATCCTCACAAAATCCTCTAAAGTAAGCATGATAAATATATAAGTGACTCCCTAAGTCAATAATCTATGTAGTTACTCCACACTATGTTTTAATCAACAATATAATGTATTAAGTTATTCACCTATTGTTGAGGACTGTCTTGCGGCTTGCAGGCATGTGGATTGTGGCCACATTCCACATGCGTGCACCACTAGACACCTCAAATAAACTAAGACCAGAAATCGCGCAAATCAATGTATGACGCGTCCCATCCTCACAAAATCCTCTAAAGTAAGCATGATAAATATATGATAAGTGACTCCCATTGTGTAAAAGGATATATTAAATTGTTCCTAAGTCAATAAATCTATGTAGTTATACAGGTCCACACTATGTTTTAACGACACTGAATAAATCACACCACAATAAAACTGCAAACTGTATTAAGTTATAATATCTGAAATATTGACAAGCAACCCAATAAACTCACGTCCAACGGTGCTGAATCTTTTAATAACATCTAGCAAGAAAAGATACAGCGGGAGACCGTAACACCTATGTACCCAGTAGCCAATGTATTACTATGCTTAGTAATGTGTACTAAGTAATCTCTAATTTGTCTGTTATATTCAAGACAAAATATATTTTTAAAGTTATATCTCAATATATAACATCATTATGCCCTAGTCATCAAGGACAAATAATAGTGGCTTGGACTATCACTGCAAATGCTAGCAGTTATTCCATCAAGTCACTTTTTAATTTAAAATTAACCAAATTACTTCAAATATTATTATATTCTTATTCTTCTATAATAAAATTAAGTTATTATTATCCCCACATCAATAATTAATTAATATGTATCACAGAAACAATTAACTAAAGTTTCACAAACATTAGCACATCACAATTGACGAATGCAGACATAAAAAATGATTTCACGAACTAAATCAAGAACGGAAATGGTATGAGAATTAAACCAAAATCTAGGTCATAGTACCAAAAAAAATACGAACACAGAAAATAATGACGTCACAGGACTCTATAACTGACGAATATGTACAATTATCAAATAATCGAAAGTAAGATTGAGAAAAACATGAAAGATTACAAACAGTAGACGAAAATGAATATACATGCAACTTATTACAAAAGAATTACACCAGATTTAACAGAACTATACACCTAACACGTAATATCGAATTTTTGCAATAACCAGCAGAACGTTCCTCAGTTTATGTTAGAGGGTCTCCCGTAGTAAAATTGAAAAAAATCAATGATCCCTAATGAGAACCATCAGAATTGTTTGTGGTCTGCCAAGGCGACATAACAATCAATCCTGATTGCCGCCAACCAAATGCCCGCTTAACATTACAAACATAGATTACATAGATATATATATATATATAACATAGATGAATGAAATATGCCAACGAAGGAAAGTGGACCACAATTTGCTATCATTGCACAAACGTGTACTTAGCTTTACAAGTTTGATAGTTTCCCCCGGACAGTGTTAGCATACGCCAACGGCGAAGATAGTTCTTTCTTGCAGTTGTTATTGAATGTTTGAGAGTACAGGCTTTGTTTCGAATGCAGTAATGTTATTAATTTGTCGTTAGGCATTCTTGTAGAATATCCTGTTTTCGGCTGTTCTTCTTGCACATAATTTGATGACGTAGTTGCCCTTGGGTCGTTATGCGTAGTGCGTCACAGTTTGTAGGTCACATGAGTGATTCATGATTATAAACATTTCGTAGCGATACTAGAAATAACTGTCCTTTTGTCACAATCCACTTGTTTAGCCTCAATAAGAAAAAAAATTTTCGATCCCCGCTATGGCCGCCAACTTTTGTTACCGTAGTTTGTTCAGGTTTCATTCTAGGTTTCGATTAGCATTTTGACTTCGGTAACAAATATATTCTTGAGGCTAAGTTCCTGCTTTAGGCTTGTTTATCATTGAACTACATTGCTCTGGTCATGTGATGACTATTCTTAGTGTAGAGCGAGATCGTGCTAAGATGTAAACAACGAATGCATGGGCCAACAGTGATAGTATTCAATAGCGTAATTTCACTTGACAAAGTCCGCTAAGTTGAGAGTCCACAGGTTACGTTTATTAACGGCATACAAGTTCAGTTAAAACAGTTCATAATCAATCAAGAAAATACATCCCACAAAAAAAACGTCTCATGAGTTTACCTTATTGTATTCGTCCTACCGTCAAGATTATTTACGCGTGATTCCATAATCCGGTAACGAATAATTTGACTTAGGCGATCAATATGAATTCTGCATACTTATTCAAAACAACTTGCTCCCGATACATTCTATCCAATTGAAGTATATTCCACTTCAGTAACTGAGACGTAAATCGTATCCAATAATAATAGGCAGACCCTAGTGCCATATAATAAGTTCCTTTATATAATTATCATCATCATGGGAGACTTCCACCAAAACCCGTCCGTCACGGACCGCTATCAATACAAAAAAGAGTACAATTACAAGGTCGTCACGTCGTAGCTTAACAACGTGAAGACGTCATCCTAAAATCTAGGTGACCTATATTCTTTGCGTTCAAAACACTGAACCGCGAAAACCCAATAACATATAAAACCAAAATGCGCAACGTTAAATATAGCTCTCACTACCCTAGTAGCTACAATCTGAAATCCTCACTTAACAATTGGTATTGCCAGCAACTTAGGTTTCTTTAATGGTACCCCCTTAGTTTGTTTGGCTTAAAGGAAATATTTTCTCCTATGTTGGGAGATGATTTGTATCCTCTTCAGACGCTTTGTTTATGCGTCTATTGTACCTGATATTAGGTTCATTTTTTTCATGAGCACATAAGTAATACTTGTGCAATCTTGCTCATGGACATATTTTTAAAAAAAAAAAATTAATTTTTTTTTTTACAGGGGGTGGTAGTAATATGTTGCTGTCATTTTTGACGGAGTCATCTGTCAAGTTATTTGCTTATGTTTTTATCATAAGAATAATTGTGTCTTTACCTGCGATGTCAGGTTGATTAGGGGTTGTCTTCCCTTGTTTATTCATTCATTGTGTTTGACCTTTAGGGTCAAAGGTAGACAGTTCGGGCGTATGCCCATGGGCAGGTTTTTTTTAAAGCGGGAGTTGAGTTAGACTTCCGGCAAGCCGGGAAGTGTCCTGGTTTCTGAAGGGACGAGAGTCCATTGTGTTTTTCGGGAAGAATCTTCGAAGTGACTGCACTGGCAGTTTTCCCCAGTGAATCTCTGTGCGTTGGAATGACAGCAGAGTTCCTTGTTAAGTTATGTGGACTCGGTTACAGGTAATACCGACTTTTTCCATTACTATGCTTTCGGTAGCAGAACATGTTAGAAGATTGCCTAGTCTGTGAACTGCAGCTCACCGGTCCTCCATTTCAGAACTTATATGTTGTGCTCAAGGTAGCCATCCAAGACTATTAGTCTTCATACCATCCAGAAATCCAGTGACGAAGATATATTGTGGGAGCCGCAGATTGGCGGCATATTTATGTCTACAATAAGCATTACTGCAGGGTTGATGGTAACCTGCTTATCAGAAGTACACAGCCGACGTCAGAACGAGGCCTGTGTTTTTCGGCTATTATACTACAGCCTGATAATGTGCAATTGGCGGGGAATGCCAAGTTGCACCTATGTGTCAAAGTGATTAAGGTATCTGACGCGTTTAGTCAGTAATCCCAGGGCGACGCCACGAACTGTCCTTATTGAAGAACATTGTATTGACCATGCACGAATATTCAAATGTTTACCAGCTTGCTGAATGCCTAATGTATACCTATCGATTTCCGGTCAGCATGACCTTGTTTACAATGACTGTTCCTGTTACCATGTGTGTTCTCGTCAATAAATGTTTTGAAACGTGTCTGCAGTGTCCAAGCATCCTTGACTACTGCATGTGAGTGTATGGGTTGCAGGGTCTACATACATAAGAGCCTAAACACATTCGCGCCTTCATTCGCACCCACACTCAGTTCATCATCCGCTCGCACTACACACCTAACAACCTGTATACTGTCTTGGGCCAGTGATCACCTCAACGAGAGAAAAAGTACAGCTAAAATGTCTCGCTACAACTTCTGTACCAAGTGTTGGGTATCAATTATGTTGTTGACTTCTGCCCATACCACGATTTGAAACTGCTCAGCATCTTCTCGATTTGTCATCTTCTATTTGTCATCCAATATTCGCTAATGTCACGTTATATTTCAGCTTTCTTTCTCTCATAACGTACCCAAAGAAAATCAGCTTCTTCTTTCTAAAATGAGTGATAATCTTCCTTTGTGCATTAGCCAATCACAGGACATGTAACAACTCGTTTTTGTTGTGCATTATATTCTTAGCATCTGTTAAACCACATCTCTCTGGCTTCCCGGAATTTTCGTACTTGACTACTTATTGGCCATGACTCATTTGCAGGTGTCAGGACTGGCTCTATTTAGCACTGAAGAACTCACTTTCTTTCTACCATTAACGCAGTTCTGTATACTTTAGGTGGTTCATTCCGTTATTATCAATAGTTGATATTGCTGTTCTTATTTTCATCTATATTTAACTGTCAATAGGAATACACAAGACAGAGATTTCACCTCGTAGAAGAGTAAGTCAACGCAACAAAAAAAAATAACAACAACACAAACAACAACATAGAAAAGTTATAGTTCCTCTGTACCCTCTGAGAAGACAAAGAAAGAACAGGACTAGTAGTCCGTCATGAGGGATTCTTTCTCCAAACAATTTTCTTTCTCCAAACAATTTTCTTTCTCCAAATAATTTTCTTTCTCCAAATAACTTTCCTTCTTCAAACAACAACTTTTCTTCTTCAAACAACTTTCTCCAAATAACATTCTTTCTCCAAACACTTTTGTTTCTCCAGACAATTTCGTTTCTCCAAACAATCTTCTTTCTCCAAACAACTTTCTTTCTCCAAACAACTTTCTTTCTCCAAACAACTTTCTTTCTTCAAATAATTTTCTTTCTCCAAATAATTTTCTTTCTCCAAATAACTTTCCTTCTTCAAACAACTTTCTCCAAATAACTTTCCTTCTTCAAACAACAACTTTCCTTCTTCAAACAACTTTCTCCAAATAACATTCTTTCTCCAAACACTTTTGTTTCTCCAGACAATTTCGTTTCTCCAAACAACTTTCTTTCTCCAAACAACTTTCTTTCTCCAAACAACTTTCTTTCTCCAAACAACTTTCTTTCTTCAAATAACTTTCTCCAAATAAATTTCTCCAAACAACTTTCTTTCTCCAAATAACTTTTTCCAAATAACTGTCTGCAAATAACTCTCTCCAAACAACTTTCTTTCTCCAAACAACTTTCTTTCTCCAAAAAACTTTCTTTCTCCAAAAAACTTTCTTTCTCCAAGTAACTTTCTCCAAATAACTTTCTCCAACTAATTTTCTTTCTCCAAACAACTTTATTTCTCCAAATAACTTTCCTTCTCCAAACAACTTTCCTTCTCCAAATAACTTTCCTTCTCCAAACAACTTTCTTTCTCCAAATAACTTTCCTTCTCCAAATAACTTTCCTTCTCCATTCTCAAAAAAACTTTCATACTCCAAACAACTTTCCTTGTCCAAACAACTTTCCTTGTCCAAACAACTTTCCTTCTCCATACAACTTTCCTTCTCCAAACAACTTTCCTTTTCCAAACAACTTTCTTTCTCAAAATAACTTTCTCCAAATAACTTTCCTTCTCCAAACAACTTTCTTTCTCCAAACAATTTTCCTTCTCCAAATAACTTTCCTTCTCCAAATAACTTTCTTTCTACAAACAACTTTCTTTCTCGAAATAACTTTCTCCAAACAACTTTCCTTCTCCAAACAACTTTCCTTCTCCAAACAACTTTCCTTCTCCAAATAACTTTCTGCAAATAACTTTCCTTCTCCAAATAACTTTCCTTCTCCAAATAACTTTCCTTCTACAAACAACTTTCTTTCTCGAAATAACTTTCTCGAAATAACTTTCTTTCTCCAAACAAATATTTACAGTAAATCAAACTACGGCTCCTATAATCGTATCCTATCAATCTCGCGTGTGCGGTCTTGTACGATTCCCCTTATGGAAACAGTGTCATATTGCCCCAGTATCGCATTTATTGTTCAACCCAGGCTCTCGAGCAAGTCACGCAGAAATCACGAAGACAGCACGTGAAGATGGTCATTTATCGCCAGGTGTAACTGACAGGTTTCCGAAAATGTTGCATTAATCTAGAATTTCCTAAAATATGTCACAATATCCATATAATACTTAACCACAACACACTGTCTTGTATACTTGATACGGTCTTATATATATATATATATATATATATATATATATATATATATATATATATATATATATATATATATATATATATATATATATATATATATATATATATATATATATATATATATATATATATATATATATATATATATAGACCGACAGATAGTTGTTCACGTCTGCCCATCCTTCTGTCCACATCTAAATTGGGTTTTTTTTTAATGTGCCTCGTTTTGGCAAGACGCGCTTCGTTCAGCCTAGACATGGGATCCGTCGGTTATATTAGGGCAAATGTCCAAGTATACAAGACCGTGTGTTGTGGTTAAGTATTATATCGATAATGTGACACATTTTAGGAAATTCTATTATATTATATATTACTTATATTTATAGATACAGTGCAGTCCGGATAAGTAGAAGTCGCTAGGACCATCTAAAACATTTCTGTTTATCCGAAATTCTGTTTATCCGAAATTCTGCTTATCAGGATAGCTGGACATTTTGCGGTCAGAAAAAGACAGAAAGTAAAAAGTAATTACAGTAGAACTCCATTTATCCGAACCCCATGGGACCGAGCATCGTTCGGATAATCAAATGTTCGGATAATTGGATTACATAATGTATCGAGTACATGTACACATATTTCTAAAAATAATTAACCATCACAAGGAAAATACACTATAAAACATATTTACTTGTACTGTAATAATAATACCCACACTGTATTAGATCACTGTATCACCAAAATCTTTTATTACACTGCAGTGCATGTACTACTTGTATTAATTATTTTTGTTAAGAAAGAGAAATGTTTTCAAAATAACATTACAAACGATTCAAAACCAGGCGCAACTTACGTATATATGTACTTGCACAGCTGTAGCCCACTATTTAAAATAATGAGGAATCCTCTTTTGCACCAAACTGGATAGTCTCCTTTTGACTGCTAAGTCCCGCATTCTCTTCAACAGCAGAAGCTGTGTAGGACAGCTGTCATCTTCTTGCTCGTACCAAGCCATCGCTGTTTCTAGTGCTATAAAGGCCTCTTCAGGACTTGGTCGACGTTTTGGTTTTTCTTCATAATCTACAAGTACATCATGTACTTCTGAGGAGTCTTCATCATCGGTCACTACATGTATTTGGTTTTCTTCTTGCACAAAAGACAAAATTTCTTCGTCATTCAAAAACTGAAAACCAGAATCATTATCATCTTCTAGCCACATGTGTGCATCATCTTTGTCACAGTCCGAAAATCCGGGCATTGCTTGAAACAGTTCCACAACTTCATTTATACAATCATCATTTGTGTCCACTGCAGTAGTTTCATTTCCTCCTTTTTTCCCAAGCAATCTACTCCAAGCCTTGTTGAGATTATCTTGTGACAGGGTGGTCCAAGCATCAGCTAACATATAGCAGCAGTCTTTGAGATTAAGCTTTTTGGAAAACGCCACCACACTTTCTTCATCTTCAGCCAACAATAAACGACGCAGGACTTCCTTCTTGTACATCTTTTTAAGCTTTGCTATAACACCCTGATCCATTGGTTGAATCAGTGCTGTTATGTTGGGAGGCAGAAAAATTACTTTAAAATTTGCATCAACTGCATTCAATGTATCCGTCTCTGGATGAGATGGTGCATTGTCCAGTAGAAGAATTACTTTTCCAGTTTTCTTTTCTTGTTCTCTCAACCTCTTCACATTTGGGATGAACTGATTTGTATACCAATCAAGAAATATTTCACTATTCATCCAAGCACTCTTCTGTGCTTTGTAACACAATGGGAGACATGTCACATTCTTTAAACAACGTGGTTTTTTTGGCTTTGCCGATCATTAGCACCGGTAAACGATGACTTTCACTGGCATTCGCGGCTACCAAAATTGTTACTCTCTCTTTGCACTGTTTAAACCCAGGGGCAGCTGCTTCGCGCTGAGATGCAAGTGATTTTTGAGGCAATGATTTCCAGTATAAGCCAGTCTCATCGGCATTATACACATCATCGAGTGAATAACCTTCTTCTTCCAAAAAAGCCAAGAATGTTTCTTTAAAATTTTTAGCGGCAGTTGCATCGCTAGATAAAGATTCCCCTTGAATATCCAATTCTCGTATACCATGACGAGATTTAAAGTTTCTTAACCATCCCTGGCTAGCCTTAAAGTCAGGAGGCCCGTCAAGTTGATTGTTGAACTGAAGTGCCTTTTCACACAACAGAGAACCAGAGATAGGTTCCTCTTTGCTTCTTCTTTGCACAAACCATATATACAAAGCCTCTTCCAATTTCACATCTTTCGCATTTCTCATGGTTTTACGTTTCTTCGACCCATTTTCACTATCAAATTTCACAATTTTATCCTTGTTACTTTTGATGTCAGAGACGGTAGCTTTCCCAACATTGAAAATCCTCGCAAGTGAAGACACAGTTTCACCTTGTCCTAGTCTCTTGATAATTTCTGTTTTCGTTTCAATTGACAAAACATTGCGGTTCCTTTTATATGCTTTAGGCCTACTGGAAGATGCCATATCGCACAGAGAAATACTTGTACACCAAAATTATTCTGCTGTAGTAGCAGACCCAATTATTTTAAGTTGAACTGTCTGTTTAGCCAGTGTTCTACCTAGAACGCACACGTACACTGGATTGGTAAACCAGATATTAACTGACTTTATGATCTAACTGACTTCCTGTACGTAAGCGACCGACCATTAGCCATCCCATTCTCTACAAATTGTTCGCACACATTTGAAGTTTGCCGCATCAAAAGATTCAGAATTTTAGTCTAACGTGACTGTGGCATCTGATTTTTTTTTTTTTTTTTTTTCTGGAAAAAGTGTTCGGATAATTGGGGTTCGGATAAATGGAGTTCTACTAAACCCTTTACGTACAACTGTTTCATCGTCTGATTTGTATGTCTGCATCTTTTCCACTTTTCAAAAGCAAATTAGAAGAAAACAGTGTAGCATCGTGTCGTTTGTTTGTACCATAGGCGCAAATACCAAGACATTTCAAATGGTATATCCTATAACCCAGTGTTTCTCAACCCTTTTATGTTCACGGCACACTTTTCAATTTTCTAAAAATTTGCGGCACACCTATCTGACCCCGTGCATGAATAAAAAAAATTACAGTGATATACACTAACATAAATACACTAATTTGTGGGTACTTTAGAATAAACAAAACTCTCAATTTGCTTGTCTCTTAATTGTTTAAAATAATTTCGAAGTATATCTATTTTTGTTCAAAGCAGTTAATAATTTCAATTATTATTTAATGAATTCAGGCTGTAAGATCGGTTTTATTTTATATGATCACTAATAAATATACTTCACGTAGTAAATTTGCAAAATTGTTGCGGCACACTTTGATAAGCGCGGCGGCACAGTAGTGTGCCGCGACACACTGCTTGAGAAACACTGCTACAACCAAACATCGTGCACACGTTTTTAATCCACTGCATAATCCATAACAGCATCAGCTAGCGTACATCAAAATCTTAGCATGGAATCTTAGAAAACATTAACCACAGAAGACAAATACTGAAACAAAATAGTAGTTATCAACATCAGCATGACATAGCACACAATATTTATATGATGAACGTGTATAATAACATCATGTTGGCCTCTTGACGGTTTGTGAAAAAATCAGAACTATGAATGAAGTCAAGAAGGTGAAGCTTTATACAAGATAATAACATTCACATGGGGATGGAGACGTGGCTTAACAGGATAAAAAGATATGGAAAGACATTGGAATGCTTGGTTCACATACGTTGTTGCTGGCCTCAGCGTAGGCAGATGACGGGTATTGATCACTGACACTGATAGACAAAAAGTGAGTTAATTTTCACTTCCATGTAAAAAAAAATTTTTTAACTAGTTTTTTTCAGTTTTCAGCTGACTGAATCCATTCTTACTCTGCCTTTCTATCTATGAAACAAAAGAAAACAAATATTACAAAGACAGGATCCGACGATTTCTCTGCTGATTTGGCATAAAAATCGTTCAGCACACCATAACAAGATTTCTACTGCGTCACGTGGCAGTGCACGTCTTTATAGCATATGACATGAAATACAGAGTTCGTCAGGAAGGGCAGATTACAGAACTGTTAGGGATAAAAACTTGAGTGCACAGGGATGCTTCTCGTCACCAATCTTCTTCTTGCTGACTAATGATTGGGTTATGACAACAATGACAGCAGCCAACAGAAAATGGATTCAGTAAAAACAGCTTCAGATCTAGATTTTGCCGATGACCTGGCTCTTCTGACCCATTACCGAAACCAGATGCAAGTTCTCTTCCTCGCTGCCTTTTCCTTCCTTAACTTAATTCAAGAGCAAAGTCGGGTACTCATTTACAGTTGGGTAGATTGCAGCGTGTCGATACCGTGAACCGAACCTGTCACCTTTACCGCGAGAGTCCAGCGTTCTAACCACTCTATCAATTGAACGCTCATACATACTCGTACATATATATATATATATATAGCCTCTTTGTACGGTGTCACACAACACCTGTCTCCACTATGTCACACTACAACGCCTGTCTCTCCAGCGTCGCATAACAATATGTCAACTCCATCACACAACAACGCCCGTCTATACTACGTTAACAAAAACAGTTAACCTTCATAGATTATTTTTTTTTAATTCGCTGACACGATCACCCATCAATTTAATTTTAAGTGACTTTAGAAATTACTTAATCCTGTATGGGAAGATTGATTTGGATCAAGTAAACAAGTCCGCAGGTGAAAACGACAGGTAGCTGACTAGTGACTGCATCATGCAGCTACGAACATGAATTTCTGCTTTTATTAATGTCCTTTGTGTAACGATTGTTGTAAACAGGACAGAGATACACTTGAATAACTTGGGACTCGTGACTCATTACTAGGAATATTTTTAATTTGACAATTATTCCTTTGTTCCGCTCCGTTGGTGTTGTCGCTGTTTTCCAGACTTGTGCAAATAGTGGTTCTAATAGTTCTGCTGCTAGTTCAGGGTCTGTCTTAAATAGCTCTGCATTTAAGTTATCGTGGCCCGGAGCTTTTCCATTCTTCAACCCTTTGATTGCCGTGATGATTTCTTCCTTTCGTGGAATGTCTGTATTAACATCTAAATCATTTTCAGCCTCAGGAACATTCAACAGTGTCTCTGGTGGTTCCTTGTTCAGAGTTTCTCTGAAATGCTCTGCCCATCTTGTTTCCTGTCCCTTTGCCGTGGTGATGAGATTTCCTTGCTTATCTCTTACTAATGCAATATTGTTTGCTCCTCGTTTTCCGCTGATGGTTTTAGTTATTTTATATACTGTGCTTTGTTCATTTCTCAGTGCTGCCCCTTCTGCCTGTCTTGCAAAATCGGCTAGGAATTTCCTTTTGTTGGCTCGGGTTTGGCGTTTAACTTCCTTGTCCAGCTGACTCTACTGTTCGCTAAATAATTACTTTAACCTGGGGGACTTTGCTTTTGTTTTCTTTCTTTTCATTTCCTTTCTCATCGCTATGGTGTTTAATGTTTCTGGTGTTATCCAATCTTGCTTCTTCCTTTCCTGGAATCCCAAGCATGATTTGCTGCTTTCCTTATATATTGTTGAAATGGTATTGAATTTCTGGTCAATATCATCAGTCAATGTCTTTTTCTGGCTTTTGGCAATTTGAGATCGTTTCTTTATATCATCCACAGAAGCTTTTCTGGTAAGGGTCCTTCAATTTGCTGATGTCACCTTTTCTGTGTAGTTACGGTTGATCTAGCAGTTCTGAGTTTCACCTTCAGTTTTGCTTCTACTCATTATAACTCCTTCTGTTCCGCGATCTGACACGTTTTAAAACGGATGTCGCTGTTTTCAAGAGGAAATACTTTTGTTTTTTATTTGTTTTTTTTTTTTGTTGTTTTTTTTATTCTTTCACGAAATTAGCAGCGCTCGACAAAGAAAAAGTGCGTAAAAATTGGTGTGCATGAGCCTTCACCCGATGTACAAATCATGAAAACTTGAAAGTTTTTGTTAAAACCACTTATTATCAGGGAACAATCTTTGAAAACAATCCACGCACTTTCACACGAAATGTTGTCATCAAAGAACTTTTAAATTGAATCTAAAATAACATAATTCTTGCTTGGTCACAGCTGAGGAATGCAACCGTGTTGTAAAATTGTATTGTTTCCATTACATATCTTCTTTGATCCTTAGCCGCCGACCGTCAAAGCAGTCAGTGGCCATCACGCCTAGTGGCGTCTTGTATTATATATAATCTCCCGAAAATAGTTACAATCAACAAAGAAACGCGTTCAAATGACGGTGTTCGTGAACAATTTGATTACACTGTATAATGGAAAGAAGCTAAAAACACTCTAAGAATGTACTTCTATCTGCTCATCAGGGAACGGAAACAGCACACTATAATTAAAAACCCGTCAAGTTTCCGCGTTTTCCCAAAAGTTGATGTGACTGTTTCTTACTTTCAGACTGACGTACCATGAAAACTCTTATTGTGACGATATACAGTGCAGTCCACTTAGGCGGAATTCGAATTTCGTTTAAGTAGAAGCCTTTTCTGTAGGTCCCGGCCAAATGTCTTCTTTGGCTTTAAAGAAAAAACTCCGCTGACGCTGAATTCTAGTAACAACAATTTTCGGATAAGACGAAGTAATTTGTCTGTCCCAACTCAAATTAGGATTAGGATAAGTAGACGTTCTGCCTTTATCACCTAAGTTACATTCCACGAAGCCGTACACAATTTTTTTTATGAACAGGTGATAACTGGCTAATAAACGTCCGATCTTATGTCAGTAGATTACAACGTTAACATTAATTAAACCGGCATCAACGTAATCGTCGATCCGATTGAGCTAATACTAGTTCACCTCAGTTTGCGAGAAAAGGGCTTGCTTTAAGCTGTGACAGCAACCAGGACTACGCGTTTGATATCTCAAGATAAACAAAGAGTGAAACTCGAGGCATATGAATAGAAATAATAAACATAAACCCGTATTTGACAGGTATTCTTATGAAAGTAGGAAAAGACTAGACAACAGGTAACTATTACATCGGTTTACTTGTCCTGCAATAGTTGTCGCTCAAGGAATTTATGTAGGAACAGCTAACAGTGCATGCAAAAATACTAAGCCAAAACGCGGTTTGAACGTTTTTACACTTGCTTCTATGCTTCAAGAAATTATCTTGGCACAACATTTTAGGTTTCGCTAAATTGCTTTTGAACACGTTAAAGGAGACAAAAATGAAAATTTGAAAATAAAAATAACTGGTTTTTTTTTTTTTTCTGAATGGTTAAAATACTTATTTCATGCTATGTGACGTAAATATCCATCTTCAAGTAAAACTGGATAAACAGGATTTCGGATAAGTAGAACTATTTTACCTGGACTCAGCGACTTCTACTTATCCGGACTGCAATATATATGACTGACAAAGCAATTAGTGGTCATCACTGGCGTCTTGTAGGGCAGCAACAAACTGTTTCCACTTTGCTCGGTCGACAGCCATCCTTCATGTGGTGCCCTAGCTGTGGTTCATGCTTAGCATCTTTGCCTAAACAGTTTTCCGCCAGGTGGCTTTTGGCCACCCTTGCTTTCGCTTTCCTTCTGGAGTCAATCGCATAACAGTTCTGGGGATGGTCTATTATAAGGATGTGGCCAACCTAATTCCAGCGACTACCCGCTACATATATATATATATATAGATATATATATATATATATATATATATATATATATATATATATATATATATATATATATCTATATATATATCTATATATATATATATATATATATATATATATATATATATATATATATATATCATCATCATCATCATGTAGCATGTCCTTTGCAGAACGTCGCTCTCATCACAGCCCGCCTGAAAGACTCTCGATCTCTAGCCAGCTCTCCTGCCTCATCCAATGTCATGTTCAAGGTGTTTTCAATGTCCTGTGTCCACCGTCGTCTTGGTCGGCCCCTGCCTCGCCTCCCAGGTACCATACCCTCCATCACTGCTCTCTCCAAGCCACTATGACGTTTAATGTGGCCAAAATATTTTGGTTTCCGGGACATGATATTGTTTATGAGCCAGTTTTCCTCGATGTTCAGGTCGTGTAGGATGTCTATATTTTCTTCTTTTTGGTCCAAGATATTCTGAGAATTTTTCTGTAACACTTTGCTTCGAAAGATTCGATTTTTTTCTTTAATGTTTGTGTAATGGTCCATGATTCACATCCATACGTTGCTACCGGAAAGATGCACGTTCTCAGAAGTTTTACTTTTATTAATTTCCTGGTGTTATGCCATAGGTTCTTAATTTTATTTAACCTCTGCATTGCTATGGCCAGTCTCCTTCTGACCTCTTTTGAGCAGTCTCCATTGTTGTATATATATATATATATATATATATATATATATATATATATATATATATATATATATATATATATATATATATATATATATATATATATACGTGTGTGTGAGTGTGTGTGTAAATATGTGTGTAAATATGTGTGTATACAGAATCTTTTTAAACTGGCTTTAAAACATGTCTGCACTGTTTGAAGTTTTCTAAGCAGCAAATAAGTTTATATGGCGTAATATGCACACATACAGAAATCTTCCCTTAACCCAACGGGCGTACCAAGCACCTTTTGGACGAATAATATACCACGGGCCATACGGTTCGTGGAGTAGAAAGAGTTAATTTAACGCAGTCATGCGGGAAAAGTTGATTTATAAATAGATTTTACCTCTACTATGATTGCTCCAGTTTTCAATCCGGAAAAAAAGACGTAAAATTTGTTCTTTTAATTTGTTCCCACATTCGTCCGTGAAATCCTCTTATCTTCATGTTGGCAGACCCCATCTATACTGGTTGAGATACACTCTAAGACCCTCTCCACAAACAAAGTAAAATTATCGATCAATCAATAAATACCAGTGAGCTCAGCAAGGACTAAGCTAAGGCCTTCAACAAACACCTGCCACATTCTCATTAAGTCTCCAGTTCTCTTCTCCATGTGTTTGTTTGTTTGTTTATTTGTTTGTTTATTTGTTGTCTATCTTTACCTCTCCTACCCTGTGGATTACAGAACAAGGATTACCTTGTAATACTATCGATAAGTTTCCTGAATGTGTGTCCAACCCTTCGAAAATTGTAATAAGTAGGGCTTCCCTCTACCTTTATTGTAATACTTACTTACTTACTTACTTAGTCGTTCCCCTTCTACCGTGAGGTGTAGAGGTTTGGAAGAGAGAGCGCCAGACTATCCTATCGGCTGTCTTCCTCCTGGCCTGGTTCCATTCTAGTCCTCGATCCTTCAAAGATTGTCTAATGTTGTCCTCCCAGCGGACTCTGGGTCGTCCTCGGGGTCTGGATCCTTGGCTCTTTGTTTCCCATGCTTGTCGTGGTATCCTATCTTCTCCCATTCTGCAGACATGGCCAAACCATCTTAATTGGGACTGTTCTACTTGGGTCTGCAGGGGGTAGGATTTAAGGCCTTGACGTATCGTCTGGTTGCGTACCATGTCTCTTCTTGTTACTTCAACCACCTTCCTCAGATACCTCATTTCTGAGGTTTGGATCTGGCTTTTATGGGTTGTAGTCATTGCCCATGACTCGCATCCGTATGTCAAGACTGGGACATAGGTGGAGCGGTATACAGCCATCTTCGTTTTCTTACCAACCTCTCTCTTGCTGAGGAATCCTCGATTTATGGCCTGAAAAAGTCTCCCAGCTGCTGCTTTTCGAGTTGCCAACTCTTCTTTGATGCCTCCCTTTCGGTCTATAATAGCTCCGAGGTATTTAAAGTGGTCGACCTGCTCCAGGACCTGTTCTCCCAGCTTAATCTGATGTTTTCTTTCTTCTCGTGATATCACCATGGATTTTGTTTTAGAGCTGCTTATGACCATCCCTCTCTTCTCCAGCTCTTCCTTCCAGACTTGCAGGTGGGATTGGAGATGTGCCTCTGATTTAGCAATCAGGGCAACATCATCAGCAAATGCCAGCTCCGAAATATAGACCTGTCTCATCTTCCAGTACCCCACTGAATACTTTCTTGTTCTCTCCTTACATGCCTTGATGACATCGTCCATAAGGAGTATGAAGAGGTAAGGTGATAGGATATCACCTTGTCTTACACCAGTGGTGGTCCTGAACTCTTCCGACTTATGGTTTGCTGTCCTCACATAATTTCTGCAAGACTTGTAGAAGCTCTGTATAGCATGAATCAGAGGTGCTGGAATATTCTTCCTTGCCAAACAGTCCCAAAGTTTGCTCCAGGAGACCCTGTCAAACGCCTTTTCCAGATCTATGAAACAAAGATGCATCTCACTCTTATACTCAAGGGCCTTTTCACTCAGCTGTCTGAGTGTGAAGATTAGGTCTTGAGTACTTCGGTTTGCTCGGAATCCGCACTGGACCTCATCCAATTGTGGCTCAGCTAGGCGTCGGAGTCTCTGCTCTAGAATTCTAGAGTAGATTTTACCAGGGACACTGAGAAGGGATATGCCTCTATGGTTTCCACACTGTCGATTGTCACCCTTTTTGAAAATTGGTGTTATGATGGCAATCTCCCAATCCTTTGGTATGGTCTTGTTGTACCACGCTGCCTGTAAAACCCTTAAGAGTAATAGGTCGCCTGATGCTCCCATGAACTTAACCATTTCTGGTGTTATACCATCATGCCCTGCTGCTTTGCCCATCTTGATTTTCTCCAGTGCTGCCTTCAGTTCTTCCATCTTTATGTCATCTTCCCCATCATTGGTTTTCTCTTCTGTGCTAGTGTTAATCATTTCTGATGCTTCACCATGCTCACCATCCAGGAGTTCTGAGAAATATTCTTTCCATCTTCCCATTACTTCCTTCGGGGCAGTAAGCAATTTGCCTTGCTTGTCCTTTATAAATTTTAGAGGGCATTGTTTGTCCTTCCTCATGTTCTTTAGGGTCTTATAGAACAATTTCTGGTTTTCTTGTGCATCTTTTTCTAGCTTTTCTCCAAATTCTTCCCAGGATTTCTGTTTTGCTGCTAGCACTTTGTTCTTTGCTTCTGTTCTGAGTGTCACATATTCTCTATATTTTTCCATTTGTCCTGTTGTGTTTTTAGCTCCTAAGTATTGTTTCCATGCCATTTTCTTCTCTCTTATTTTCTCTTTGACTTCCTCTGTCCACCAAGGTGTCCTCTTTCTCTTGTTCCCAAGTCGGACTTCACCGCATGCTTCTGCAGCAGCTGTCTTTATGATATCCTTGAATTTAATCCAGAGGGTTTCCAAGTCATCAGGTCGTTCTTCTGTGTTGCTCACCGCTGCAGCAATAAGCCCCTGATATCTGGTCTTAATTTCTGGCTCTCTCAGCTTGTAGGTCCTAATGCTCATTTCTCCTGCTCGTTTATTTGGTTTCTTGCGTGATGTTGGACAGTTCCTAGGCTGAGCAACTCTTTCAGTTGTTCTTTTGATTGTTAGCAGGTAGTGATCACTTCCAATCTCTGGCCCCCTCCAGACTCTAGCATCTCGGACATATTTGAATGAGCTTCTCCGAACAATGGCATAGTCGATCACTGACTTCTCATTCTTTGTTGGTTCACATCTAGTGTATGCATGTATGCGCTTATGGGGGAACTTTGTGTTTGTAATGATCAGATTCTGCTCACTGCAGAATCTAAGGAGTCGCTTTCCATTGTCATTGAGAGTATCTTCTCCATATCTTCCGATAACTCCACCTCATCTAGCATGGTCATTTCCAACTCTGGCATTAAAATCTCCTAGCATGATAACTTCATCTAGGCAGTCATCCACTGTCCTTTGAAGCAGCTCGAAGAATTCCTCCTTGACCTCTGCTCTCTCATCCTCATTTGGCCCATACACTATGACCAGGTTGACTATGGTTTCTCCTTCTTTTAGTTTAACAACCATAATGCGCTCCGAGACAAAGTTCCATCCCTTGATACTATCTTTTTTTATTTTGGGCCACAATGCAACCCACGCCCCCTTTAGCTTTTTCAGATATGGGTACACCACTGTAGAGCAGCGTGTCGCCATCGAGATCCATGACTCCTTGTCCTTTTTTCTTTGTTTCCGTTATAGCCAGGATTTCTAGTTTTGCTTTCCTCATCTCTTCCACCAGCTCCTCTTCCTTCCCATTTATACTTCTTGTGTTCCAGGTTCCATAAGTCGTAGTCCGTAGTCCGTTCCAGTTCGTCGCCTTTAGAATCAGTCCAGTTTTCTCTCTTGTGTTGCTAGTAATCGTGATTTAAAGCAAACAGGTGATTGGCCTGTTGTGCCTTTGCATGGTGGAGGGGCTGCCTCCTTACGGCCTCCATGCAGGCCGCCCTCCTCCTTTTTCATCCGGGCTTGGGACCGGCATTGGCGGAGTTCTTTATTGTAATACGTAATAGTAATAGCAATAGCAGTCAAGTTAATAAAATCAAAATACTAGCAATAATTATTTAAAAAACTAGCTTATGAATAAATAAGTGTTCATTACATGTAAAAATATACCTCCAAAAATATTTAATATATCGTACACATTAGTTAGACGTAAAATATTAACCAAAAGAAAAGATTATGACAAACAGTAAAAGCAAAGACGAATGTAGATGAATACTAGTAAGGTAAATAACAACAAACGTTTAAAAAAAAGCAACAAGTTTACATAAATATTAAGGCTTGGAGACAAAACTAAAATAAATATACTGTAAATACTCTAAGGAAAAAATAACACACGCCAGAAATTTTGATGTAAATTGACCACACCAAAAACGATCAAGCATATAATCAGGTCTGTGTAAATATCACACAAAATGAAAATGAAGTTCACACTGGATATCCTAGTTGTGATTAAACATTAGATTTAACAGGACAGAATCGGCCGAGCTGATGGATATGCGAAGGCTAATTAAGCTCTTATGATGTTACTCCGATTTCCTTACCTTTCACTGAAGAGAAAGAAGAAGAGGAAGAGGAAAAAGAAGAAGAGGAGGAAGAAGAAGAATAAGATGAAGTGAAAAATGTGTCTAATCATGCCAGTAGATATATATATATAAACTCCGCCTAGGCCGGTCCCAAGCCCGGCTGAAAAAGGAGGAGGGAGGTATGAATGGCGGCCGTAAGGAGGCACCTTTCCAATCACCTGTTTGCTTTAAAATTTGATTAAAATAACCAAAGGAAAGAGAACCGGAATTATCTTAAAGGTGACGAACAAAAAGATGTTGCCCTGATTGCTAAACCAGAACCACATCTTCTATCCAACCTGCATGTATGGAAGGAAGAGCTGGAGAATAGAGGGATGATCATCAGCAGCTCTAAAACAAAGACCACGGTGATATCAGGAGAGGAAAGAAGGCATGAGATTAAGCTGGGAGAACAGGTCCTGGAGCAGGTCAACCAGTTTAAATACCTCGGAGCTGTTATAGACTGGAAGGCAGGCATAAAAAAAGAATTAGCTACCCGAAGAGCAGCAGCGGGGAGACTTTTTCAGGCCATAAGTCGAGGATTCCTCAGCAAAAGAAAAGTTAGCAAGAAGATGAAGATGGCTTTATACCGCACCACCTATATTCTAGTCTTGACAAATGGATGCGAGTCATGGACAATGACTACAACCCACAAAAGCCAGCTCCAAACCTCAGAAGTGAGGTATCAGAGGAAGGTGGTTGAAGTAACAAGAAGAGATATGGTCCGCAACCAGACGGTCAGAAGGACCGAGGACTAGATTGGAACCAGGTCAGAAGGAAGACAGCCGATAGGATAGCACGGCGCTCCCTCCTCCAAAACTCTACCCCTCACGGTAGAAGAGAGATGATTAACTGTTTGACTCCGCAATTATTTTCCACCCTGTGCCGTAATTTTAATTAGTGATAGACTAAAAACAACGCTCAGAGAGTTGTTTCGGCACGGGTGACAAATATGACGAACGCTCTGAGCGTTGTTCCGGAGTCAAAGAGTTAAGTA
Source organism: Oreohelix idahoensis (assembly GCA_024509875.1). NCBI lineage: Eukaryota > Metazoa > Mollusca > Gastropoda > Stylommatophora > Oreohelicidae > Oreohelix > Oreohelix idahoensis. The sequence goes on along the minus strand of JAMPIV010003054.1, from coordinate 5,014 downwards.
AGTAAGTAATATACATATATTTGTTAAAGTATGTTATCCCCATTTATGAATACTTTCTGCCCATCCATGTGTAGTTCCCAGGAGATCTCTGAGGACTACTGCCCATTCAGGCACGTCACACAATGGCTACTAGGTCTAAGCTGTGCTTGAGGCTGGCTATCTGATCGTGTAAAATAAATAGCTACATAAAGCACTGCTGCGGATGTGCATGCTTTGACGCAGACTTCCGGGAATGCGGTTAGCTGCCGTGGTAGCTTCTGCTCTTCTTTATGTCCTACGAGTGCCTGGTAACATACCTTTATGTTTGTCTTACTTACTTAGTCGTTCCCCTTCTACCGTGAGGTGTAGAGGTTTGTCTCATATTTATAATAGTAGAGATGATGATGGTGTGTGTGTGTGAGAGAGTGTGTGAGAGTGTGAGAGCGTGAGAGCGTGTGAGCGAGTGCGCGTGTGTATATACACTGGGTCCTATTTTCCACAGTTGCATGTAGTTCGTGAGACTAATGCATTTTTTGGGCTGCATAGCTGGTTCGAGTTGTTAGGACTTTCCCTGGTTCGAGTTGTTAGGACATTCCCTGGTTCGAGTTGTTAGGACATTCCCTGGTTCGAGTACCCAGAATACATATCACTTCTATTTCTTTATCTTTCTGTCTGTCCTTTTTTTTCCTTACGAGTGCCTACCTATTTTCTTTAATTATTTACTTCTAACATGTCTCGGGCTTCCCCATTGTTTATTTCTAGAGGTGTGTATTCCAATTTAGCAAACGCGCTTGATAAGTACACGAAGTTTGAAAATCAAATTAAAACACTTGTTTTTTTTTTTTTTTTTTTTGTAAAGAAAACGTAATCTGCGTATATACCATACTCAACTAAGAATTTTCAAATGAAGTGTCAAGCTATTCATCTCTTATTGCTTAAATAGATACAGTGAACAAAAGATATTTAACTAAGACGTTATTTTTAAAAAAAACACACACAACACACAAAGCACGACCAATGTGATAACAAGGTGGGTTATGAAAAGCTTTCCGAACTGCTTAGATCGAGCTGGAACCAGACAATTTAGAATGATAGGATATCTGAGTTTGTTAGTTTGAGATTTCTTTGAAAATATCTTTAATGACCTTAAAGCGGAAAGGGGAAACAAGGAGGTGGGGAAGCGGCTGTGAAGGACAGAAGAAGAAAAACGGATGCAGCAGGTTGTTCACTGTCGTTGATGTGAGAAAAAGAAATATAATTCATAAATTTAAAAAAGTAAATACAGTAGTATGGACTCTATTTTACAAATTAACGGTACACAGGACACACGGAACGTTTCGGGGTTCACCCTTTGTCAGCCACAGCTACAAACAGGCAACAAAGTCAAGAAATATAGACATGTCAAAAGTAAAAAAGCTACTGACACTGCAAACGCGTAAAAGGATGAGACAAGGAACGAACTTTATTTTCAAAGGGTTGAGAATTGGGCACGCAGGCCCGTCTGACATTCTGCCCTTCCTTTCTCTCACCTTTCATACTGAATTCATTTATTCCCATATGCATTTTACATATCAATGTCAAGGAATTCAACGTTGTAAAGTAAAACAAAATAGCACACTCATATTAACATTAACTGAGATAAGATGAGCGATACAATCAGATGAAAAAAAAACAACACAGGTGCAACGAATGAGCAAGTAAAACATACAAAACCAGTGAGAAAGAAATCTCTGTCAATACAAGCAAGACAATATCTACTAAAAATCAAATGGAGAACATGACATGACAAAAAGGTTAATAAAGTTCAAGGTTAAAGAATATATATATATATATATAACCAAAACTGGAGCAGACTGCCCAAGAATTCTAGGTTTGAAGAGATCTATTGTAACCTATGCTATACAGGCTGCTGAGTTCTAAATTGATCTATTACATATGACAGAATGATAATTATGACAGAAGCATAAAAGGTAAAGTTAAAGGATCCCGTTACACGCCCATTGAGGCATATTGGGAATACGGTGTTAGGCCCATATTTTCTAGACCATCGGCACACTAGGGGTGATGTGGTCAGCATCACGCCGGCGGCCTTAACTGTCCCAGAGTTGCTCTGGTACCCAATTCATGAGGCTGGGTCGACCCGGAGCCGTTTGCGATCTAAAAAATCCCACCTCAACTGGGGATCGAACCATGGACCACCGAGCTAGGAAGCCAGTGAACTAACCAGAAGCATAAGCTAAATACATAAACATTATGACAGCTAAGGGTTAGGTTTTGGTTTTAAGAACTATCTTCACTGCACATGATCAACTACATCAGTGCTCCGATCTCCTCCCTTAGATCACACAAGGAGAATCTGAGCACAGTGCGCGAACTCTGTAGCACCATCCAGGATCCCAGTGTGTGAATACAGGAATCATACATTCTATAAATATGTTTGTGGTGTCGAGGGAAAAGCACCCAACAACATTACAAAGAAGCAAGGACATTAACCAACTGAAGTAGTTCTAGCACTTTGGCAGTATTTTAACAAGGTATGATGGGAGATCTGAGCGTCTACGATGGGAGATCTGAGCGTCTATGATGGGAGATCTGAGCGTCTACGATGGGAGATCTGAGCGTCTACGATGGGAGATCTGAGCGTCTATGATGGGAGATCTGAGCGTCTATGATGGGAGATCTGAGCGTCTATGATGGGAGATCTGAGCGTCTATGATGGGAGATCTGAGCGTCTATGATGGGAGATCTGAGCGTCTATGATGGGAGATCTGAGCGTCTATGATGGGAGATCTGAGCGTCTATGATGGGAGATCTGAGCGTCTGACTGCCACAGTGGTTTGAGCGCTGGTCTCTCGAGGCAAAGGTACCTGGTTCGAAACACGGTGACGTCACGCTTTAGTTTACCAAGCTGTTAATGAGTACCTGACACTGCTCGAGCTAGGGAAGGAAAAAGCAGTGAGGAAGGGACCTGGTCAACGCACCTCTCGGAGCTGGGCCTAGTATAGAGTAGTCTCTAACACTTCACTCCTCCACGGCTGTATCTGATATGGAACTAATTTTATGTTGTGCAATAGAATGTACGAACAATTTCGTTTCTTTTTCTTTTTTTTCTTTTTTTTTCACCACACACAGCCAACTGAGGCACTGTTCGCTGTTTGTCGGAGCGCGTTTGACTTCTGATATGTACCATGTTGACTGTCAATAGTTTAAGTAGCAAATGATGGTAGCATTGTGAAGCTCCTTTATCATTAGAAGTTCCATTCGAGTATAAAGAAGTCCCGTATCAGTTTACCTAGCTGTAAACAGGTACCTGACTCTACTCTTGAGTTAGGGATGGCAAAGGCAACGAGTAAGGGAATTGCTTACCCCACTTCATAAAGCTTAAACTGTATACAGTGAAGTCTCGAACACTTCACTCCCCTACAGCAGTATCTGCTAAGCGACTACCTACCTTTAACTTTTATTTTTAATACGTTAGTCGACATGTGTAACTTTATGACCAGAAGTTTCGTAGAACGAATCCATTTTAGAGTTGATCAGTAGCTTGAATCGATACATTTAGCATTGTGAAAATACAGTAATTACCTCGCATTATGTTGTGGCTTATCGTATAACCGCAAATATTTAACAGCCACAGCTTTGATCGCAAGTTTCAAGTCCTGAAGAAAAAAAACCCGGCCGGGTGGCATGTCAGCAGTTTTTATTTCAGCCTTCTATTTATGCTAATATAATCGAGGAAGTAGAGGGGAACTGCGGTAAGACGTGGAATACGATGGATGGGTTAGAAAAAAAATCGAAAAAAGGTGATTCGTCTTACGAGGACAAAATCCGATAATGGTCTTTTGTCCTCGTAAGACGAATCACCTTTTTTCGATTTTTTTTCTAACCCATCCATCTTATGCTAATATAGCGCTTGAACTTCCTGCTCAGTTGGCTTGCCAGCTTGTGCTTATTCCGAGTTACATTTCACCCAGGTCGTGCTAGTTAATGAATGGTTGGATACGTTTATACGTTCAGGAAATTATTAATATCACGGGGTTCCTAACATTGTTATTATAACGACACACGTGGTATTATTTTCAGATTGGTTTCATGGGGGAAAATGCATTATTAGACCGCGCGGGCAAATATAAATAAGAACGCGTAATTCTGGTAGATACGAAGATCTATTGACTGATAAATAGAAACACGGAAACAGAGAAACCGATAGACAGATAGATACATAGATGGAGGGAGGGACAGATAAATAGAAAGATGAAAGGACGAAAAAAAACAGACAGACAGACAGACAGAGCGGGAAACAAACAAACCGACAGGTGGACAGTCAGACAGGCATGCAGCCAAGAAGGCAGCTAGGCAGGCAGACAGACAAGTAAGCAGGCAGGTAGGTAGACAGAAAGGTATGTAGGTAGACAGAAAGGTATGTAGGAAGTCAGAAAGGTAGGTAGGTAGTTAGTTATGTAGGTTGGTAGGTAGTTACGTAGGTTGGTAGGGGGGTTGGTTAGTAGGTAGGTAGGTAGGTAGGTAGGTAGGAATTAAGTAGGTAGGTAGGAATTAAGTAGGTAGGTCGGTTGGAAGGTAGGTAGGTAGGTTGGTAGGTATGTAGAGACAGATAGGCTCCTCAACAGAAAGACACATCCCCTATTAGCTAAAGTATTAAACAACAACACACACAAAATAACCTTTGTTTACCAACAACTTTATAACCAACTTACAGAACTCCCCGCAAACACGTATGTGAAAGTGGAGATCAATAATCTGCAGATTACTAGGATTACGTGCGACTATTCCTTATGGCACATGTCCCAGGAAGAAGCAAAGAGAAAATTTACTCTTTAGTCACTCTACAAATATATGACTATTCTTGTTTGTCGCAAGAGTGTACATTTATTACACATGCATGAGAGGGCACTACGTGACCCCGAGGTGAAGACGAAGAAAGGTCCTAACAAGGGCAGCTAGAACAGGACCTATTAGCCTGTGGTCGACAAGCCCCTTGAGGTTCGGTGAATGGGTTCTAGGGAGTCCGTGAACA
>JAMPIV010003053.1:0-88838 GCA_024509875.1 Oreohelix idahoensis | reverse complement strand
ACAACGTTTTTCATTACATACTAAAACTTTTAGTGTGATGGATGTTTGATAACTTTACTATAAAAAAAGTTGTAGAACTGTGAAAATAGTGTCTAGAAATAGTAACCAATTTTACTAAATTTTACATTACTTTTTGCAATTAATCAAAAGTTTGATCAGATACATAAAATCCATCGGACAAAAAGTTTTAAAAGACTATGGGCAATGTATGTGCCAATTCTTATGTCAATTAATACATAAGTGTGGAAGTTATAAAAAAATTAGTATGCGAAAAATATATTTCTATAAAATCCCATTTTTCTATATAATTAGAATATAATTAAATAAGTATGTAATACTACAGCAAAAAAAAAAAATTACTTACTTGTCATTTAGAACATACCGGCCTGTCGTGAAATATTCTAATCCACATATATAAATTAAAAGGTAAATATAAAGCCTAACAAATAAATCTAATAAAGAAAAGAGCAATGGTAAAATAACAGTGCTGTCACAAGGAATGTACTCGAAATCCCCTTTGTTTTATGCTTCGTCTGCAAATTGTAACGCTTTCACGTTGATAGTAAAAGCCTACTATATTATTACCCGCTTTCTTCAATGAAACGTGTGCTGTATTTCTTGGAAAAACATTGAGATACCAAGCTGATCAATGACCTAATTTAAATATTTCATTCATTCCATTTTATACACGGCGTAACTAAAGACAGATGGACTAAAGGATAGAGAGAAGGGAGAGGCATAAAGCCGAACTCGTGCAACACTGAACACGCGTCGCGCGATATACAATTACTACTATCACGCGTGTGAGGCCACATGCACTAACTTTTTTCAGACGGACAGTGATAAAAACACTAACCTTCCCAGAGTTAGGTTTTTAAATCCTGAAAAACTCTTATTAGGAAGATGACAATAGATGGGTTTACGTTTGAAAACATTACAGTACCCAGACAGCACATCTTCGAAACAGGAGGTAGAAGGAATTGCATATTTTGAACGCAGCCACTTAGCTCTTTTAAATTTGTATATTTGGGTTCCTTAGGGCTTGCTGACAAAGAATATGTAAAACGTTACGCAAATAGTCTAGGAATTAACAAGTTATAGCCAAAATAAAATGATGGTGCTGTCAGACAACACCCCAAAATCAGAATCGCTCAGTGGTAGAATTTTTAAACCTTGCGTACGGAAATAGCCTACCATGTAAACTCCAAATTGATTGGAGCGCAACAAATATAAGACTAAACACGATTGGTCGGACTATAAATACTATCTTTGGTTGTTAGGGGAGACGTAGGAAGGAAAAATTTTTTTCAAACACTTGTCGAAACGTGGCTCCATTGGCCAGACTCGCTGATATAATCACTTAGGAGCGTTAGTTCGAGACCACTAGTTCAAATAAGCTTGATAAAGCAACAGTGCGTTGAAGCCAGCTCATATTTTTGCTAAATAAAGCCTGGAACATAAGCAGATGGGAATTTGTGCCAGTATTTGTGCCAGAATTCATTGCTAGTCAACGTATCTGTGTTTATTCTATGAATTGTGGTAAGCTTGAAACATTCAGTATCTTTTAATGAAAATTGAATGTGAATTGTTAATTTATGCCTGTATATATGTGTAGTTCAGTAGCAAACATGATGTAAAGCCTATAATGCTCCAGCCTGAACAGAAGGTGTCGGAGGAAAGTAAAACGGCATGGAACGGCCAAACAGTACACTGACACCTAGATGATTGACTAGAAAGAAATAATGCTGGAAGTGCAGAGGCGTAGTAACCATTAAGGAGGTTAATACTGGTATAAAGTATTTCAGATGAAGCTGACAGTTGGCCTAACGCTCTGAACTCAATGTTTGTGATGTATTGTGCTCAGTGTAAAAAGAGAGTATAAATTAGTTATGACGTAGAAGGTACATCCTTCTTGTTTTCAGGGACCGTGGTCTTGATGGTATTGAGCAGCACCTGGTCAGAGCTTTGCTGAATCCAGAGTCGGACAGCATACTCCTTGGTCCTTTTAGCTATCAGTGAGGTGTCTCCAGAGCCCAGGGGAGAAATCGAGCAGAGGAGTCTTTTCCTGCCGCCATCACGCAAGATAAGCTGATGTGGCCAGCTGAGCTCAAAATTATGTACCCCCATCTTAAAATAACATTGTAACATAAACTTAAGAGGGGAAGTAAATTGTTTTAATATCAGGAACTGAGAACATCTCCAATACTAGTTCCAATAAAGACAAATTATTGAAGTCATGATGACAAATACCAACAGAGCTTGAACAAAACAAAACCAGTATTACCTCATATTACTACTACACAACTGACACACATAGGATACTTTTAATAATATATGTCACTACAATATTCATATTGATAAATTCTGTACATATAACTTGTAAGTAAAATTGATTGTGATTCCTGGTTCCCTTTGTATTTGAATCAGGACACATATTCATTCATAACAGCAATGAATACATATTGTTATTTGAAAAGTTATCAGTGACTCCTTTAAGATATCCTTTAGAGTGTTATATGTATGTGAGTGTCACAGTGTTGTCAAGTGTGGTGGAATAAATTAAATTGTTTATCTGTCTGTTGTTGTTATGACTTACACTTCATCATACACATACCCTAGACATACAACGTAGTCATCACACTATTCCAGAATAATTCTGACTGAGGTATACATATGTGGCAGCAAGTAAGGTTATATATAATACACTACTCTTATTAGATATATATACCTTCACAGCTGATCTCAGTCAGTACACTAAGTCCCCTATACATATTTATAACATCCCACTTCACCACACGGCCATATATCCAGCTTCCTCTGCAGCTTCTTGTCTGGCTTTCTGTTGAGATTTGTGCCTAATTTCCTTCCTTTTCTTAGTGCAGTTTTCTGCCGTTTTAGAGCTGAGCACGAGACGTTTACGCTTTCTTGCTCCTGCCAGTCGACAAGCCTCTTTTCCACTGTTCAGACCCAGGACTTTCTTAAAAAATATAGCAGCCTCAGGTCCTTTATTAAATTCAGCAACTGCACTTAGAAGGCAGAATTCCATGCGCTTTCGTGAATGGAAGATATGCTTTGGCACTTTACTCCAAATAACTGAATGAAGGCTCTCATTGGAGTTTTGGGTTGCCTTTCTTTTACAGCGACTCAACAGTTTCAGATTTGTCAGCCTGTCATACACTGGTGTCAAATGTCTGTTCAACAGCTTAAAGTCCAGGAGCGTATGTATACGTTTTTGATGCCCAAAAGAATACTTATTCCTAGATAAGGCTGCTTTATAGAAACACCAAGAATCTTGTCCAGTAGGACAAAACTGATGCTGGGGATAGCATGTTACCTGATAGCCCTGAAATAATAAATGCCAAGCTTTTGGATGTCTGAATCTGTCAGACGGCCACGGCCTCCTAGCGTAACGTTTTGCTTGCGGCAATCAGCAACTAAATTACGAAGAGCTGTATGCATTCTTTTTCCTACATGATTGATACACTCTTCTTTGATGATTTCAACATTAGGGCCATATGGTTTAATTTCCATGATCTTAAAATGGCGGTGTAGCGAAATTTGTGTCGTGTCACAGACCGGCTCCATAAAACACTAGCTGCTTCAGCCTCCATCCCACCTGAACTTCCTAGAAAGAAGAAAAGGTATGAATTAGTAACACTTAAAATAATGATGTAAGCAAACATTGAACACTTTCCTTTACAATGTAGAAGCAAATGTAGTACAATGGAAGCAAAGCAAACACATGTAAGTAATATTAATAAATTATGTTACTAAAACTGCTACTTATGGAGAAATAAAAATTACATTACTTTAAATTTTTAGACAAAGAGAAACAAAAATAAGATTCAGAAGTAAATACTTTCAAAATTTATATCACATCCTTGCTTCATCTCAGGCAGAATATGCTCATTCATTCATTCATAACCCTCCACTCCCAAAGGAGCATAGGCCTTCAACAAACACATGCCAAGTCCTCCTGTCACGTGCCATCATCTCAAGTTCTTTCCATGTTCTCCTCATCATTTTCACCTCTGTTTCCAACTCTCTTCTCCATGTACTTCTTGGTCTTCCTCTGCCTCTCTTGCCCTGGGGGTTCCAGAACAAGGACTGCCTTGTAATGCTATCAACAGGCTTCCTCAGTGTGTGTCCTATCCATCGCCATCGTCTTCTTCTCATCTCTTGTTCCACTGGCACTTGTCCAGTTCTTGTCATCAGTTCCACATTGGTAACCTTGTCATACCATTTTAATCCCTCTATTCTACGCAAGCACCCATTTATGAAAGTCTGTAGCTTTTTGGTTGTTGTCTTTGTTGTTCTCCATGTCTCTGAGCCATACAATAGGACTGACTTCACATTTGAGTTGAAGATTCTTATTTTCGTGTTGGATCCTATTTCTCTTGATCTCCATATATTTCCCAATGCAATGAAAGCTCCTCTTGCCTTTTGTATTCTTATTTTGATATCGCTGTCTGTCCATCCAACTTTATCTATATTACTGCCAAGATATGTGTATGATTCTACATCTTGTATTGGTGTTTCTTCAAGTTCAACCCTGTTTTCATTACCTGCATTTATTCGCATTATTTTTGTCTTTTCCCTGTGTATTTTCAGACCCAATTGCTGGGACCTCTCATCGAGTGTTTCCAATTTGTCCTGCATCTGATTACGGTTATGGGACAGGAGAGCCAAATCATCAGCAAAATCCAGATCATCCAACTGCTTAGTCAGAGTCCACTGGATTCCATTTCTGTTGTGTGTTGTCGATGATCTCATAACCCAATCTATTGCCAGCAAGAAAAGAAATGGAGACAAGAGGCATCCCTGTCGCACTCCTGTTCTTATCCCAAATGGTTCTGTAAGCTGTCCTTCATGAAGAACTCTGCACGTCATGTCTTCATAGGTTTTCTTTATTAAATTAATGATCTTCAGGGGAACTCCATAATGCCTCATCAATTTCCAAAGTGATTCTCTGTCCACACTGTCAAATGCTTTTTCGTAGTCCACAAATCCGATGTATAGTGGTGAATTCCATTCCAGACTTTGTTCAACTATTATTCTCAAAGTGGCTATCTGGTCTGTACATGATCTGTTTTGTCGAAAACCTGCTTGTTCATCTCTCAATTTCTTGTCTATGGACTCCTTTAATCTCTCAAGGATAATCCTGTTCAATACCTTTCCTGGCACTGATAGTAACATTATTCCTCTATAATTTGTGCACTCTTGTAGATTTCCCTTCTTAGGCAACTTAACCAGATATCCTTCCTTCCATTCTGCTGGTATCTCTTCTTTTTCCCAGACTCATTAGTGGGACCTTATGGTTCTGAAAAAAAGTACATAAGAAATAATTACAGCTCAAGAAACATATGTCACACGCTTATAAATACCGTGATAATTTATCGTATAATGTGAAATCATGTCATTTTGTCAAACCAGAAAAATGTGATCACTCTTTACTGCCAACGCGTTTACTAATAGCTTGCAAATATATAATTTTTTTAAAATAAAAGCTTATTCACGTGACATTTTTTTTTAAAGTATATCGTTGAACCCTTTATGGGTTATAATTAGAACATATTGTGTATTAATTCAAGAAAATTAACTCAGATTTCCAATATCCAAATATAGTACCTTCTTCCCCCCTCCACTCAGTCCTAACAGAGTAAATCAAAACTAAATTTGTGTAGCCTAAATGTTTTTGTGCGTGGCCCCACCACATGTGGACTGCTTGGCTTTCTACAGTGATTCATTTTGTACCATTACCATAACAAATTTAGCGACTTTTACCTGCACTATCTTGGTTCCATCGCTTCGCCCTGGCCGTTTCCAATTTTAGATGACGAAAGAAATCCTTTTTTCGAGGCATTTTCACACAAAAAGTTCTGAAAAATGAGACTAGGCCTAACTAAATGAATATACAGAATAAATTGGACGCCATAATGTCAACACTACCGTTACAAGTCACGTGGATTCACGTAGCCAATGAACAGTTTAGAATAGTGTACGGAAAAGGCCGATGTCAACGAACGCCCGACGATTTCCATATATAAATTATCGATCTTGGCGGGTATAATTTTGTTACCGAAATAAATTAACTACATCACCGGATTCCCCAGATCTAGGCGAATCAAATGATTTATAATACGTAGGAGTGTAAGCTTGGTTGCTATGTAAGAAACTAGGTCTAATTAGACATATTTTCTCGAGTTTGAGAAAATCTCTACATACCATATGTGGCGTGAGGTTTTTATTGGCCCTAGGATCAGTATAGTACTGACAATTACAGAAATAGAATTATTTCTGCAGAAAATTGTGAAGTCCCAGTGTCTCAGAGAACTACTGGTATCACAAATTAGTTACGGCTGTGAATGATCTGATCTCGAAACATTAGTGGAGAGGAGACAGACATAAATTTCCACCCCCGCTGTGTAACTAACTGTGATATTACAAAAACAAGGAAACAGATTTTACTTAACAATTATAAAAAAATTGACAAGTCGTTCAAATACAATTTCCCAATTATTTATTTAGTATATACACTATCTACTCGTGTGCTGAAAGATGGATGTTGGAAGATGGAATGTAATGGATTTGTAAGTTTACAAATGATTTACAAATATTATATTTATATAGATATATACATATTACAACAAGTTTTCCAATGATAGGAAACAAATTTTTATCAGCTGTGCTGTTAATTATGTATAGTAAATGTATCAGCTGTGCTGTTAATTAAATATAGTAATTGTATCCGCTGTGCTGTTTATTAAATATATAAACTTTATCCGCTATGCTGTTTGTCTCTTACTATGCTAATTCACGTTTTCTTCATAGACTTAAATGCTCACAATTGCCGACGGAAATGGTACTAATGTGTACTCATCTCTCAAAAGTTCTGTCCGTAATTTCTTACACACAACACCCACTGATGATCGTTTCGTTAGCCCACCCAAGACTGAGGGGGACTAAAGATGTATCTCAGGTACAATCTCTTTGCTCCTGTGAAGTTCCAGGCAGCTGGATTGACTGGACATACGACCTCAGGTTTGATGACACGAATAAAACCTGTAACAAGTAAAAATAGGGGCTAATTTATGTCATTAAGCCCACCTATTTCTAGTGTTTATGAAATGAGCGTGAGTCTCAGGTGTCTGCATGTAGGATGAATGGCAACAAGGCTCAGTATGAGTTAGCAATAGCGAGACAAGACCATGCAACCGACATCCAAAAATAGGGCTTAAGTTTTTCCTGGCGTATACTTCGTGTAATTTATTCTGGCTCAGCGAGTGTGCGTTGATTGGCTGGGGCAAATTTGTATCCCGACATAATGATTAAACTAAGAAGTGGGTTTACACACACTCGTTTCACGACATAGCCCCATCCTTTCCTAGCTGTGACCTGTCATAGCTGACGGTAAACCCCTGCTGTAGTTAAATCCTTTTGCGGCTGTCCTTCCAGAGTAATAGGGTGTCGGCTTAAAAAATCAGCTCCTACATTGTCTCTTCCCGGAATGTAATTCACGGTAAAGGGAAAAGGCGCCAGAAGCAGACTCCACCTTAACGATCTCGAATTTAACTTTTTAGATGCAGCCAAGAATGTTAAAGACTGGTGATCGCTTTGGACAATGAAGTGTGTCCCATACAAGTAAGGTGAACATTTGTCGATTTACCAAATTAGAGCCAAACATTATTTCTCTATGGTCGAGTAATTCAACTCAGCTGCATTCAGCTTCCTACTGGCGTAGGCAACGGGTAAATGTTCCTCCGGCTGGACTTTTGATTGCTGCAAGAGAGTTGCACCAATACCTACACTGCTAGCGTCCGTCCTTAATACAAATTCCTGTGTGATATCGGGTAGCGTAAGGATGGGTTTGCTGGTGAGTTTTGCTTTTAGCTCTGTGTAAGCTTTTTCACAATCAGCATTCCATTGGATTTTGTCAGGCTGTCCTTTCTTCGATAAGTTGGTTAATAGTCCACACAGAGAGTTAAAGTGGGGTATGTACTTCTGATAGAACGAGCTGTTACGTACATTTATTACCTAAGGGGGTAGTCGTCGGTCCTACCAAATGTACGCACCAGTCTTGAGATAGTTATATTATTTGTGCGTTCGATTGATTCACGCACTGACGTGCACAATGCTGTGTGAGTTGCTTTGGACGCACGTGTAACCTAGTTGAGGAGTTTGTGACGTCAGGTTTTGAAGTGGAAACATGGAACTGGCTTGTGTCCATGATTGTAATTTTATATTGTGTATCCAATGGCATGTTGAAGGAAGCCATTTATTATTGTGATTTGTATTGGTCTTCAGGTCGAAGCCAATCGCAGTTATGTCACGTAAGTTATCGCCCACTTCTTATTTTAATGCTGCATAAAAAGGCCGCTCTACTACTAATCTAGCGGGAATTTTATCATTCCTAGAATGGATCTACAGAGTCGCTTGCCTTTAAGATTTGGATCGTAGACGGAGAATTCCTACGAGTAGAAGAAGTTATATTGTTTACCTTATGCACATGTTTTAAATGCCGTACATGCTTCTATGCCAAAGTCGTGGCATGGATGTAAAGAGAGGTTAGCCAACTGAAAGCCTTTAACTGATAGGATTATCGTATATGACTTTGTGTGAAATTATATGATGTACAACGCTATGTAGGATGAACGTCTGGGAATTTTAACAAATGTAATATGGAAGATTTCATCCCAGAGTATGAATACGTTACCATGATAGACGTCCTTGAAAGAAGGTCAACGGTCGTGACCGAGAAGGATATTATACGGTAACAGTTTTGTAATCCTTAGTCTATGGACAGAGGTCTTTACTAGAAGAGAATCTTCAGGAACTTTAGCAGCAATAATTAATATGTTGTCGTGTGATCTTTGCGCCTGTGACGATGTCCGTCTTGTCCACTTCGTGTCCTGGTAAATAAAATCTATGTAAAGTTACCAACGACTTGTGTGCTGCCAATACTTGACCAGTTCATCCAATTCAAGATACCTGTTGGTTTTCGTTTGAAAAAAACATTGTTGACATTTATTCCGTTGTAACCATTCGCGTTTCAATTCATCACTATGAAAACGACACCAACAATAACTGGTAGGCCAGTGCGGTCTGGAAGTGATTTCAAAGGAACGTACCCATCCAATTGATCGTTTGAAAAGAAGAATGTTTACTTTCAAGGCGACATCATCTCAATTTGGATCCTAGCGGAATATGAATCAAAATCAACTCAAATGCTCAAGGTCTTCAATCAACCGCCACGTCAAGTTTCACAGTGACTGATTACTTGGAGATCATCTCTTCATCATTATTACGTGCGAGCTAGTTTGATATACGCAGAGCGAAGTATTGCATCCTCTAACGTACATACACGGGGACAAGGCACTTTGATTTTTACCTGCACGCGAGCTAAGTATAACTTGTATCCGTTATACACTTTATTACTATTAGCTGTGCCTTAATTGATTATGTCCACTTATATATTTTCCGTGTTATGTGTTATATGTTGTGTATTCTTCGCGGGAGGTTGGGAGGTAGATCTGACGAACGAGATCCATCTCGAAGTCAATTCGGGCTCTTCGTCAGACGTTCTGTAGGACATTATTTTGCAGACTTCCCGCAGTGGAATGTTCCTACGCGTGAGCGTAGAAGGATTCTAGGTCCACTGTGTCTGGTGGTCTGTGACACCTGTCTGTTTTAGCTGTAGTGTCACGTTTACTTGTTGTTTTTGGTAGCTATTTTTACTTGTACCTTGGTTTTATGATGAATTTTGTTTGTATTTCGCGTCCATCTCACCTTTCCTGTCGTTTAGTTTTTTACAAAACCTATGTTTTTTACACTGTGTTGTCAATTGTCTTGTGCATTATTTAATCGCAGTTATCATCGTAATTCTTTACGACATTCCATTTTAGTTTCTCATTTTATTTTAATTGGATTTCTGCGAACGTCTTCGTTTGTTTTGAATATCTTGTCGTGTCATTATTGTGCTATTGTCTGTCACATTACTGCTTTCACACCATTACATGTTATAAATTACATTATTAATCATTAATATTATTGCCTATTATATAAATTGATTTTACCGTTCTAGAACAGGAACGAAGTACACTAGTTGTAGTAACACTTTTAAGTAGTATTATTACATAATAATATTGAAATGGCTACCTTAGACTATTTCATTAAGCAAGCAAAAGCTCTTCAGATGGCTCCTGATGAAGCTAAAGCATTTGCACTGTCAGAATATAAGAAAGCTCAAGAAATAGAAGCTGATCAGAGAAGGTTAGAAACTTTACGTTTGGAAAATTTGAAATTTGAGGCTGAGGAACATGAGAAGAAGATGAAATTTGAGGCAGATCAAAAACGGATTGAGGCTGAGGAACATGAGAAGAAGATGAAATTTGAGGCAGATCAGAAACGGATTGAGGCTGAGGAGAATGAGAAAAAAATGAGATTAACTGCTGAGGAAGATGAGAAAAAAATGAGATTAGCCGCTGAATTAGAAGAGAAACGATTTCTGCGAGAGGCAGAACAGAAACAAAAGGAGGCTGAAGAAAGACTTAGAAAAGAAATGGAAGAAAAAAGATTAATAGCTGAAAAGGAAATGGAACAGAAACAAAAAGAAATGGAAGAAAAAAGATTAATAGCTGAAAAGGAAATGGAACAGAAACAAAAGGAAATGGAAGAGAGAAGATTGATAGCGGAACAAAATGTAAAACGACTTCAGCTTGAGATGGAAGAGAATGAGAAAAAACGACAGCATGAACTGAAATTAGCAGAGTCAGAATATGAGAGACTTAGGTTAACTCAGGAATCTAATTCTCAGAGAACTTTTGAAAGCCAAACTTCATCCAGACATGATAATTTTAAGGAAATTCACCTTAAATTACCAAAATTTAATCCCCCGTCTGATGACGTAATATTCTTCCTAGATAGGTTTGAGGCCACTTGTGGGTCTTATAACGTGGATAAAGCGCTATACTGTACATATTTATCCAGATTACTTACAGGAGATGCATTAGCAGTTTATCATACCACCAGCATTGGTGAGAAAAAATGACTACAATGCTCTTAGAGCAGCACTTCTGCAAAAATTTCAAATGACAGAAAACGAATATCGTTTGAGATTTCACACATTACTACCTCAATCTGCCAGAAATTTTAGTGATTTTCTGTCACAGATACGACTAACATTAGAAAGATGGATCGAATTATCCAAAATTGAAAAGTCGTATGAAGGTCTCTTTGATTTACTGATGCGCGATAAGGTACTTTCGTCGGTAAACCCTACATTTCTCGCATTTTTACACGAACGGAAACCTTTATCTATGAAAAATTTAGAAGAACATGCAAAAAATTTCTGCACTGCTCACCCAACCATGGATCTGAGTAATGCGCAGATTAAGAGTGAATTGCCTGTTGCTTTTGCAGCACAACAAAACAATTTTTCACGCAATCGTTCTTTTAGTGCTGAAAGGTATGTCAATAAGGGAAATAATCATAATTTCAACAATGATAACTTTTACAAAGGGAAGCAATTTCAACAATCTGCTCCATTTAATGTTTCTTGGAACCAAACTCACAGATCGCGAGATTTTGGTAACAATTATTTTAAAAATAATCAAGGACATTATAATAAACAAAACTGGAGATCAAGGTCTCAGGGTCCGCAAAACAGACAATTTTTTGGAAATAAACCATTTAACCAACATCATAACGATCATTCTACAAATTATCGGACTAATCCAAATTTTAACTCTAGCAG
The DNA here is from genome assembly GCA_024509875.1 of Oreohelix idahoensis. Taxonomy (NCBI): domain Eukaryota; kingdom Metazoa; phylum Mollusca; class Gastropoda; order Stylommatophora; family Oreohelicidae; genus Oreohelix; species Oreohelix idahoensis. The sequence continues at coordinate 77,086 of JAMPIV010003053.1, read as the reverse complement.
AAACGACAATTATGGCAATTTTAATGACAAAAATCACAATCGATCGCGCCGACGAGATAGATCGTCGAATAATACAGGTAGACATTCTAATGTTGCTTTTAATGATACACAGGCTAACATTGAACAGGGTAAAGTAGCTGAAACTCACAATGCTATGTCTTGTTCTCTAGATTGTTCCCAGGTGAAAGACTGTCCAGAATGCTCGACTCTTTTCCAGCCTAAGGCGATCACGACGCTGCGTTGCGGACATACCTTGCCTAGCCTGCCTGCAGTCTGTACAGCCACTGCTGCGTCAGTACACCAGGGACAGGGCTCTCTTAAGTTTCACAAGGGATTTGTCAATAATATTTCATGCTCTCTCCTATTTGACTCAGGTTGTACAACAATCGGTGTCCGGACTTCGCTGATCAACCCAAGTTGTGCCACGGGCCGGGTTGTCAAATGTGTAACATTTGGTGGCACTATTGAAACATTTCCCACTGCTATTATTGATCTTAACACACCTTTTCTTTTCAGGAAAGATCCAAGCATGTCTCCTTCCGAATCCAATTTGTGATGTTATACTTGGTCGCATACATGGTATTAAAGAGTGTACACCACAGCAAATAGCTGAATGGGAAGAGCGACATATTCAAACTGCAAATGCAGTAGTGACTAGAGCGCAAGCTACTAATATGTCGCATGATACACCTATTGAACCTACAGTTCATACCACTTGTGATGATGATGCTCCTATTTCACGGGAGTTGTTTGCAACATTGCAAAAGAATGATAATTCATTAAAAAAATTCTTTCAGTATGTTAACAAAAAGAATACAAGCAACAAACTTGCAAAATCTAGACATGACTTTATACTTAAAAATGGGATTTTGGTTAGAGTAATACGGGAAAAGGATTTATCCTTATGTTCTCAGATTCTTGTCCCATCCTGTATGAGATCTCGTATATTACGACATGCTCATGACTCGCAATGTGCGGGCCATATGGGTTTTTCGCGTACCAAATCCAGAGTGCTTTCGGCATTCTACTGGCCAGGCGTCCATAGAGATGTTACTCTCTATTGTCGGTCCTGTTTGATATGTCAAGAAGTTAAGGTACGGGGTCCATTTCATGCGGCTCCTATTCAAGCTGCGGACATCCCGATTAGACCATTTGATAAAATGGCCATTGACATTATTGGTCCAATGCTTCCATCTGCTAGAGGGCATACGCATATTCTTACGTGCATTGATATGTGCACTCGTTGGCCTGAGGCCATCCCTCTCAAGAACACTTCATCTGCCAGTGTAGCAGAGGCATTGATGTTAATCTTCTCACGCATTGGTTTTCCACGGAAAATCTTGTCGGATCATGGGGTTCAGTTTATTTCTGAATCCATGTCTCAAGTTATGAAGACATTAGGTATAGACAGATCTCTTAGTTCTATTTATCATCCGATGTCAAATGGGTTAATTGAGCGTCTCAATAGGACACTCAAGCAGTTGTTGGGTAAGATGACTCAAGACCATCCCCAAGACTGGGATCGGGTCCTACCCGCTTGTCTCTTTGCGTATCGCGAGGTACAAAATCAAGCAACGGGGTTTTCTCCGTTCCAGCTTGTTTTTGGCATGCAACCACGCGGTCCGATGTCGTTAATCCACGACTTATTGGTGGATGAGAATATTGAAGAGGAAACTCAATCCTCTTATGAGTATGTGATCTCTCTTAGAAAGAAAATCATAGATGCTTGTAGACTAGCTACTGCATCATCCGAACATGCCAAAGAAAAAGCTCGTCTATCTGCAAACAAATATAGACGTCTTCGCCAGCTCATACCTGGTGATGAAGCTTTTGTATTACTCCCTGCGCATAACAATCGTCTTTTAATTACCTGGAGAGGTCCTTTCAGGATCATCTCAAGAATATCCGATGTCGACTACATCGTTGATGTTAATGGCAAACATAAAACCTTCCACATTAACATGTTGAAGGAATATTACTCACGTCCTGATTACTTACAGTCAGTGTTTCAGGCAACTGACGATCCTACACCTCCTATTCAACACTATTCTAGTTTGTCAGTCATCCAAGAAGAGGAATCTTCTTTCGATGATGTACAACTACCAATACCAGTTGTACCACTCCATTCCACTGAGAAATGGAATGATGTTACTATCTCATCTACTCTTACTGATGATCAACGTCAGCAAGTCTCTAAAATTCTACACACACGTATGAGGATGTCCTCACTGACATCCCAGGTCATACGTCAGTCATCCAACATGACATTATTCTGACTGACGATACTCCGATTCGAGTTCGCCCATATCCTATTCCTTTACACTTTCGTGATAAGGTTGATAAGGAATTGGATGATATGCTCCAATTAAATATAATTGAACCATCTTCATCACCATATTCTTCTTCTATGGTAATCATTAGGAAGAAAGACAACAATATACGTCTTTGCGTAGATTACAGGAAGTTAAACAAAGTTACAAAATTCGATGCGGAACCATTACCTCTTTTAGACGACTTATTAGAGAAATTATCTCATGCCACATTCTTTTCGAAATTTGACCTTTCAAAGGGTTATTGGCAAGTGCCACTCACTACGAAAGCAAAGCCATTCACCGCTTTCTCGACACCACGGGGTCTTTTTCAATGGAATTTTATGCCTTTCGGGTTAATGAATGCGCCAGCTACCTTTGTACGCATGATGCGCCGCATATTGTCTCATCGTCCCGATGTCATTACTTATATAGATGACATCTGTCTTTTTAGTGACTCTTGGGATGAACACATTCAGGGTTTAAAATCTTTACTTTCTACCTTACAGGATTATAACTTAACAGCGAAACCTTCAAAGGCTTTTGTCGGTTTTCATGACATCTCATTTCTTGGTCACCGTATAGGTCGCGGTTTAATGTATACAGAAGACAGTAACGTCTCTAAAATTTTAAACATCTCAGCACCTAAGACAAAAAAACAAGTGAGGTCACTCTTAGGACTAATACAGTTCTATTCTAAATTCATCCCTCATTTGTCTACTATAACTGCACCTCTTTCGTCTTTACTGAAGAAGGGCACACCTAATGTAATAAAGTGGTCGCAGGATCACCAAACGGCGTTAGACTATATAAAACAAATTTTTTCAAATAAGCCTTTTTTAAAGTTGCCTAACAAAGATCTCACCTTTGTTCTTCGCAGTGATGCTTCTTCCTACGCTATCGCGGCAGTTTTGATGCAGGAATACGGAGGCACCTTATTTCCTGTTATGTACGTATCCAGAAAGCTTACAACGAGCGAGATAAATTACTCCGTTCTAGACAAAGAGCTCCTTGCTCTTGTCTGGGCAATCACAAAACTGGATCGTTATCTCCTCGGATCACACTTTGTGGTGGAGTCTGACCAGAAAGCTCTTACCGCATTGAATACAGGAAACGTTAAGTCATCAAAGTCAGCGCGTTACGCTATAGCTCTTCAACCGTTCCATTTTGAGATACGAGCTATTCCTGGAGTGCAGAATGTATTTGCAGACTGTCTTTCAAGATGCCCTAGTGAACTTGGTGAAACTAAACTACTTTTAGATGGAGAAACGTCCTCACCGAAACATGAATAACTTTGTACAGTGTCAGTAATTGTACATCTGTGAAGACTATGTATAGTTTTGCAGTATTCGTATAAATATAACTTTCAGAACATACTTACATATGGATTATAACATTATTTCTTGTAAAGTAACGTTTTATTAGAACGGGAACAGTGATATTAAAGTAACATTTTTTTTTAGTATGGAAACATTGGTAAAAAGCAACAAATAGACATTCATTATTGTTATGGAACATATTACACTACATATCGTGTTCGTAAACTTATTTCGTGCATGGAACATTAGGAACATATTCTTGTTGACTCTAAATAGTTCTGAACGAATATTCACAATGACTGAAATTAGAATTACTTAGAATAAATTACTAGTTATTTATTTATGTGTAATTAAGTACTAGAATTAGATTAATTCAATTTAATCAATTTGATTGTTTATAAATCACACATCTACTAACGTTATTAGTGTCTCGCAATACGTGTAGTCACGTATCCCACTACATGATATTTCACTTTTCGATAACTAGTCAAACTTACTAGTGTTAGATATCAGTAAGTGCGTTGCTTCTTAAAGTGTTTAATTTTGCATTGCTTCATTTTTGCACATTGTATTTCAAAATTTTCTGTTTCACTGATTCTTTTATCATTGATTATCATCAGTGTTGCTGTTCATTTTCATTTTTGAAATCATATGTTTCAAATTTTGTTGAAAACTTAGTTGAATTTTATTATCATCTTTTTTGTTGATTTTTCATTTTCATTTTCATTTTCAACTTCTTTTTTCTTCGAATATTACCACATCGTTCCAAAGTAGGTCGATGGTGGATGTGTGCTTTAATGCATACTGTCATTTAGTTATATTAATTTCAAGTCAATATTCTTTTCTTAATATGATATAACTTTATGCATTGTATATATTGTTGTAGTTTTGACTCACCTCTCTCGAGTAATTAGTTCGAAAAAAATTAATAGAATTAATTTTTTTTAAGGGGAGGTAATAAGGGAGCTGTTACGTACATTTATTACCTAAGGGGGTAGTCGTCGGTCCTACCAAATGTACGCACCAGTCTTGAGATAGTTATATTATTTGTGCGTTCGATTGATTCACGCACTGACGTGCACAATGCTGTGTGAGTTGCTTTGGACGCACGTGTAACCTAGTTGAGGAGTTTGTGACGTCAGGTTTTGAAGTGGAAACATGGAACTGGCTTGTGTCCATGATTGTAATTTTATATTGTGTATCCAATGGCATGTTGAAGGAAGCCATTTATTATTGTGATTTGTATTGGTCTTCAGGTCGAAGCCAATCGCAGTTATGTCACGTAAGTTATCGCCCACTTCTTATTTTAATGCTGCATAAAAAGGCCGCTCTACTACTAATCTAGCGGGAATTTTATCATTCCTAGAATGGATCTACAGAGTCGCTTGCCTTTAAGATTTGGATCGTAGACGGAGAATTCCTACGAGTAGAAGAAGTTATATTGTTTACCTTATGCACATGTTTTAAATGCCGTACATGCTTCTATGCCAAAGTCGTGGCATGGATGTAAAGAGAGGTTAGCCAACTGAAAGCCTTTAACTGATAGGATTATCGTATATGACTTTGTGTGAAATTATATGATGTACAACGCTATGTAGGATGAACGTCTGGGAATTTTAACAAATGTAATATGGAAGATTTCATCCCAGAGTATGAATACGTTACCATGATAGACGTCCTTGAAAGAAGGTCAACGGTCGTGACTGAGAAGGATATTATACGGTAACAGTTTTGTAATCCTTAGTCTATGGACAGAGGTCTTTACTAGAAGAGAATCTTCAGGAACTTTAGCAGCAATAATTAATATGTTGTCGTGTGATCTTTGCGCCTGTGACGATGTCCGTCTTGTCCACTTCGTGTCCTGGTAAATAAAATCTATGTAAAGTTACCAACGACTTGTGTGCTGCCAATACTTGACCAGTTCATCCAATTCAAGATACCTGTTGGTTTTCGTTTGAAAAAAACATTGTTGACATTTATTCCGTTGTAACCATTCGCGTTTCAATTCATCACTATGAAAACGACACCAACACCCACATAATGACACGAATGATCTCACATCTTTCTTCGTTTGAGGTCGGGGTGCTGTTGAATATGTTGAAGGGGTGTTAAGTATAAATGCCCAGAAGTAACGTACTGTTTGGTGTGTTAAGAATGTTAGTACGTTGATCGTGTCATGTTGTCCTGGACAGTACCAAGTTGTAGCGAGAATCTAGGTCACTAGCGTGAGGTACCGCCAGGGTATAATAGACGCATACATAATGTCAGTATTCCTGTAGATTCAGACATGTAGTACTTGTATGACAATGTGGTTGATTGTGTAAGAGTGTAGATAACAGTGCTGATAACACGAAGGCCGTATAGGCTCTTGGACGACTTCACATCAACTCACACAACCACAAGTAGAAGTCAGTGAAGTAGGGAATGCTGTTGACGTTTACAATATTTATTCATGACGTACGACGATGATGATGGACGAAACAGTCAATAGTATCAGATCAAGTACATAATGTGTAGTTAAAAAGGTCAGTTTCAGGCATCACATATCCTGGACATGTAACAATGTCTTAAACAATGTTTATTGTTTATGCAATAGCTCCTATCCCTGACTGAGCCCCTTCAGGTAAGCCCTAGCAAATATCTTGCTTAGTACGGGCGATATCAGTTATTTAAACAAAGTCAATGCGATTGTCCTACAATTAGCAAAAGACTTCAGACTGGCCTCACATGCCAGATACTTCATTCTGGTGAAGAAGGGTGGACGTAAATACGGACCAATATATAATGACGACGACATCAGGCCGCAGGTCGTAAGCCTCGATAATCAGGTCCCTCTCAGTTTACACAAGCTTCTGAGATTTAATATATTTTCTGCCAAACCATATTCCGCCTGCATTGCGGATCCATAAAGATGATTCTTAGGCTTATGTGTGTAACAGGTCAACTTAGACCTAGACTTTCAAATATGAAGCCATACTGGGGTACAGTATAATAACTCCTTGTGAGCTTCGCTCACTATGTCGCCATCAGCGTCAGATGTACCTGTAAGATCTAAACGAGACGAAAAGATCGAATAATGTTTTCAGTTACCTTCTCAAAGAATCCTTACACTCTAAGGTAACACAGCCAATACTGACATAAAGAAACACTCAGGGACGGAAGAATGAAAACCAGTCATTCCCAGAATTTCCAATCCCTATCGAAAACTTGGCAGAGAGAAATCTACGGATCGGTACATCCGTTCTAAGCCTTAGGTACACTCCCTCTGAATCAGTCTACTGGCTTTTGCCGCCAAGACCCTTGCATGCCCAAAGAGCATGGACCAGATCGAGGCAAACCCAGACCAGGCGTTTCCGCCCAAACGGGTGATAAAGATACTCCGCTATATGGTTCTATAAATAGACTTAAGACATGTCAACTATAAGACATTGCCTGAGACAGGACAACATAAGACAGGAGAAGATAATCACCAGTCAAACATGTCAGAGAAAGACAATATACATTTATCTCTCTTTGATCACATTAAACCAAAAATACATTAGGTTGGTGTTTTTTCCACTGTCGAAAATGACGGCAACATTACCACACCTCCGGAGGAAAAAAAATTGCACTTTTTTTTTTTTTAAATACATCTATGAGCCAGGTACATTAAGCTCATAACACATGAGTAATGCGCCGATGAAAGGATCACCAAAAAATAAAACATCATAATGTCAGATCCAATCGACGCACAGTAGAGCGTCTGGTGAGAAGAAAAAAATCTCACAAGATAGGAGAAACTATTTTCTCAAAGTAAATATATCAGGGGAGGTGTTACCAACCAACTGAAAAGTGCAGGTAATGTTACAACCAAAAATTCGTATCAATGTGTATAAATGGTGAATGACAATTTCCATAAAGAAATTACACGAACATCGAAATTTCACGACGTATAATGCGTATATAACCATAAATTCAAATGGACAATCATTAAGAACATTTTCAAATTCTTTTCTTTACAAACATATTATTATATATGCGTATAGACTAATATCCGATGATGTCAGAAGAACAAGACGATCCTTCAATCCGGCGATGTCTTGTAAGCAAAATCCTCAAAGAACATCAGGACGTCTATAGAAATCATCGTAGTTCTACAGCGTTCCAAGCTATCACACCGGTTTGCTGAGAACAATACAAATAGTACACTTCTTAGAATGTTATAATGTATCATAGTCACTTAATATATATCTAAACTATAAATGTGGCCGCATTAATTTGTTTGACCTTTATTTGACTTGAAACAATACCTTCCTCTGTTTTACCGAAGACGGTAACAGAGAAAGCAAAAAATCAATACATAACCATGAGTTTAAACAAAGTGACAACAAGTGTTATAGAAGCATGTTATCGTAAGAATAGATCTTAACTTTAGATTTGTAATAGTAGATCTAAACAAAAGAGTTAAGTAGCTTCATGTGGGCATCGAGACAATATGTCTGCCATCACATTATCCGCACCACGGATAGCTCGTACCGTGAAATGAAAAGGTTGAAGAGCAATAGCATATCGAGTGGATCTCGAACTCTTCAAATCCTTATTCTGCATAGCTGTGAGAGCTTTTTGGTCGGTTTCTACTACAAAATGCGCGCCGAGAAGGAATCTTTGGAGTTTAAGAATTGCCCAGACCATAGCCAGCAATTCTCGGTCTAGAACAGAATAATTCCTTTCTGCCGCATTCAGTTTTTTCGAAACATACATTACAGGATGCAGAGTCTCAGAATACTCTTGCATCAGTGCCGCCCCGATCCCTATTGCTGAGGCGTCACTACGAAGGACAAACGTCTTATCGGCTGTAGGTAGTCTTAAAATAGGAGGAGACGAAAATAAAGACTTAATCTGATCCAATGAAGATTGGCATTCTTGGGACCAACGCACCATATTAGGAGACCCTTTCTTCAATAGGGTTGAGAGTGATGCCGTAATAGAGGAAAGATTCGGAATGAATCTTCCATAGAACTGTATTAGGCACAAGAGACTACGGATCTGTTTTTTAGTCTTAGGAGTAGTGATGTTCAGTATCTTAGAAGTGTTGTGGTCTTCTGTCTTCAAGAGACCATGACCAACACGATGACCAAGAAAAGAAATCTCACTAAACCCAACATAGCCTTTAGACGGTTTAGCTGTCAAATTATGCTCACGTAGAGTAGACAATAGTTCATCTAATCCCAGATAGTGATCTTCGCAAGAATCGCTAAAAAGACAGATATCGTCTAAGTATGCAATCACATCAGACCGATATGCCAGTATTCGATGCATCATGCGTACGAATGTAGCTGGGGCATTCATAAGGCCAAAAGGCATAAAGTTCCATTGGAACAAACCCCTAGGTGTGGAGAAAGCAGTGAAAGGTTTGGCTCGTTCGGTTAACGGAACTTGCCAGTATCCTTTAGACAAGTCCAACTTTGTAAAGAAACGAGAATTGGAAAGTCTAGTAAGTAACTCATCCAACAGAGGCATAGGTTCTGCATCGAACTTCGTTACTTGATTTAGTTTACGGTAATCGACGCAATTGCGCATGTTATTGTCTTTCTTTCGGACAATAACCATAGACGACGAGTATGCCGAACTGGATGGTTCAATCATTCCTAACTTTATCATTTCATCGACTCTTTCTCGACTTGAGTTTGGAAGTGGATAGGAATAGGATAAGGTCTGATCCTGATAGGAGTATGGTCAGTCAATACAATGTCATGTTCAATGACTGTAGTGTGTCCAGGAATATCCGTGAGAACATCCTGAAATGCTTGTAACATGGAAGAGATTTGTGACTGTTCCTTAGTTGATAAATTAGGTGAAATTGCAACATCCTTCCATGATTCCGTAGAATGAAATGGAATCATCGGAAGAGGAAGATTAACATCAGAGAAAGTAGATTCCTCATCATGTATGACAGACAGCGATGAGTAATGGCCACGAGCAACTGTAGCGTCGTCATTCGCTTGAAAGATAGGTTGTAAGTACTCTGGACGTTCATAAAATTATGTAAGCATATTTATGTGAAAGGTTTTATGCTTTCCGTCAATATCGACGACATAGTCGACATCAGAAATTTTAGATACAATCTCAAAAGGACCTTTCCAACCAATAAGAAGTCTATTTTTTCCTGGAAGGAAGTAACACAAATGCTTTGTCTCCAGGACAAAGTTGACGTAGGCATCTATTTTTATTTGCAAACTGCCTTGCCTTTGCTTTAGCAAATTCAGATGCGGAAGTTGCTAATTTGCAAGCTTCAATGATTTTCTGCCTGAGAGCAATGACATACTCATAAGAAGATTGTGTGTCATCACTAATATCATTGGCAGCTATTAGATCGTGAAGCAAGGACATTGGGCCGCGCGGACGCGCGCCAAAGACGAGCTCGAAAGGAGAAAACCCGGTATGTTCATTAGGAACCTCTCTATAAGCAAAGAGAGCAACGGGTAAGACTCTGTCCCAATCCCGAGGATGATCCTCAGTTATTTTCCCAAGTAAAGTTTTGAGAGTTCTATTGAGACGTTCGACTAGTCCATTAGACATCGGATGATAAATACTACTCAGTGACCTCTTGATATTAAGAGTAGACATCACCTGCGACATTGTCTCAGATATCAGTTGGGTGCCATGGTCTGACAAGATTTCCCTAGGGAATCCCAACCGCGAAAATATCAGCCAAAGAGCGTCTGCAATATCGGCAGTCGAAATGCTCTTCAGAGGTATGGCCTCTGGCCATCGAGTACACATGTCAACACATGTAAGAATAAATTGATGTCCTCTGGCTGATTTTATTTTGAAAGGACCAATGATATCTATCGCCATTTTCTGAAATGGACGGATAGGAATGTCCGCAGCCTGGATAGGTGCTGCATGGCGAGGACCTTTCGATTTTACTTCTTGACATACTCTATACGAGCGACAATAACGACGTGTGTCTCTGGTTACGAATGGCCAAAAGAAAGCCGCAAGAACTCTCGACTTCGTAAGTGAAAATCCCATATGACCAGCGCAGTGGAAGTCGTGAGCATGTTGCAGTATTCTAACTCTCATGTCTTTCGGAACAAGAATTTGTGAATGTCTAGACATGTCAGAGTGTTGTACCATACGCACTAGTACGCCATTCTTCATAGTGATCCAAGATTTGTGATCTGTGTTCTTATTTGGGTCACCTTTTGTTAAGATACGAGAAGAACGGAGAATTTTATAGAAACAAATTTAGGAATGCCAAACTACTGTCGGGTGAGACCTATCACCAGTTCTCTGTACGGTTAGAGACCTACTTGGAGAAATGGACTGCTCTGGGGAAAACCCAAGATCTTAAGGAAATGATCCTTATTGAGCAGCTAAGAGAGTCCATGGCTCCAGACCTGAGAAAGTTTCTCATGGAACAAGGTGCAGAGAGGGTGGGTGAGTTACTCAATGTCGCTGAGAGGTATCAGGCAGCCCAAGCAGAAGTATTTGGTAATAAAAGGAAACAGGTAGACAATTTTAAGGCACCACAAAACTTTAATAAGTTTGACCATAGAGAACAGAACAAAGGTAAGCACCAGTTTGATAGGCCACGCAATGAATATAAAAATAAAACCCCACAATTCGATGAAAGGAAATATGATGAAAGAAAATCTTTTAACCAAGGAAAGAAGTGGTGTAAAAAGTGTCGGATGGACAACCATAACACCGAAAATTGTAATAGGAAACCTGTAGTAATGGCCACGCTTCAGGTCAGGTCAACTCCTAGAAAGAAGGAGGAACCACCAAAAATTATGTCTCGTAAAGAGTGTAGGAAGGCACAGGCTAAAGATGGATCACTTAAGCCGTGTTTTGACAAACTCCAAAAACTCCATACCCCTCCTAGAAAATGAGAATTCTATTTGGATGATGGACTGCTTTACCGGACGGATAAAGCAGGATTATACGGGTGTGCACAGTTGGTAGTGCCCTCGAAATATAGGGAACGAGTTATGAGACAAACACATGTTCAAGACGGTGGACATCTGAGAATGGGTCGCACCTGTTCAAGAACATCTATGTCTTATTACTGGCCAGGAGTGGTTGAAGACATAAGAAAATTTGTCGAGGCCTGCGACCAGTGCAATAAGAAAAATTCCACAGGGTGGAAAAATAATAACCAAATGCGAGAGAAGCATTATGGCAAACCTGGGCCAGATAATAAAGAGAGAACACCCACACGTGGGAAAATGAATCAGGACCTAGACACGCCACGGGGCAAACTTAGTCCTGGAAAGAAAAATAATTATAATAAAGTGGACAGAGGGGAATGGGAACCCCCTTTCCACAGACAGTATTCACTCGAATGTATTAACATGGCCACTATGCAGCGAGTACAAAGAAAAGTTTTACCCCAGAATAAGCCGGCAATCCCTCGGTAGGACTTACGTGAACTGGGTGAAGATGAAAGAGAAAGAAGATCTCTCACAAGGAATTTAAAGTGGAGAGAAAACCCCAAGAAAAAAAATTGGTAGTGGTCGATTTGTGAATGACGATTCTAGGAAGAAAAGTCCTCACTATAAGGCTTCCATTGGAAGAGACCATACCGGTGCCTGGAAAAATAGGTCAACAATATTAAAGGTCCATATGTAGCCTTGTTAAGGCCGTGGACTGATGAAAAGGCAGAAGAAAATATTACCTCATCATATCAATATGTCAACGAGCTGACCACTCGTCTTAAAACTGGCTGGAAACTTGCCAATGAAAATTTGAGACAAGCCAGGAAAAAGCATGCTGCCTATTACAATAAGAAAGCGAAGGACAGAGAATTAGCTGTGGGAGAGAAGGTGCTCCTTCTACTGCCCGGCAGCCAGAATAAATTGCAAATTGTATGGCAAGGTCCATATACAGTTCTAGAGAAGGTGTCTAGAACAAATTATAAGATAGATAAGAATGGGAAAAAGAAAATCTATCATGCGAATTTCCTGAAAAAATATCTGGACAGAGAAAACCAGGAGGAGACACACCTACTGACCTTGCCTGTTGCAATGGAAATGAAAAAGGAACCACTCACCTCTCATGAATATCCTTTACATCCCTGTGAGACCGCTGACAGGTAAAAATCAGTACACACTTGACGAAAAATCAGAGGGAGAGAGTTCAACAGGTTCTGAATGATCATACAGATGTGTTAACGGACCGACCATGGCATACAAATTTATTAGAGTATGATATGAAACTCATAGACCCAACACCAATCTGTATGAGAGCCTATTCGATTCCGTTCGCTAAGGAAAAAGCTTGGAAGGAGGAGATAGATTATCTGTTGAGAGAAGGAATTATCTCGCACAGTGAATCTCCTTACAGCTCCAGTGTGGTTCTGTTGAGAAAACCGTCTGGAGAACACAGACTGTGTATAGATTACAGGAAACTGAATGCTGTCACAGAAGGTCAGGTGGATCCATTACCAGATACAAATCAGCTGTTTGCCAGGCTGAATAAAGCTAAATATTTCTCTAAAGTGGATCTGAGCAAAGGCTACTATCAGATTCCAATAAAGCCGGAGGTTATACCTTATTTAGCCTTTAGCTCCTCGGAAGGACATTATGAATTTAACATGTTGCCATTCGCGCTGAAAAATGCACCGAGTGTGTTTTCGAGGATGATGAGAAAATTACTGGATCCCCTGAATAATCCATGCATCACCAACTTCATGGATGATATTCTCATAGCGACTGACACATTTGAGGAACACATTAACTCTCTGGATATGTTGTTTAATCGACTTAGAGAGACAAATTTGACAGCTAGACCAACGAAATGCTGTGTTGGATGTAAAGAGCTGGAATTCTTGGGCCACACAGTACATCAGGGAAACATGACCCCTGACCCCAAGAACCTGGAGAAGTTGAAAAGAGCACCAAGACCACAGACAAAAAAAGATGTGCGATCTTTTGTCTCATTATGTGGTTTCTACCAAAAGTATATTAAAAACTTTAACTCCATATGTGCTCCATTGACTGATTTAACGCGCAAAGGAAATCCTGATAGAATTACTTGGTCAGCGCAATGTGAATTAGCCTACCAAGAGTTGAAGGAAAAGCTCACAAGCAGGCCTTTTTTGAAATTACCTGACTTGAGTCAAGAATTCATTGTGAGAACGGATGCTAGTAATATAGGTTTGGGTGCAGCTCTATTACAAAGGTCAAATTCACTTGATGGGGAATTAACCCCAGTAGCTTATGCTAGTCGTAAGTTGAACACAGCAGAACAAAAATATTCAACAAGTGAAAAAGAATGTTTGGCTGTCATATGGCCTATAAAAAGTTCCAGATTTATCTTTATGGTAAATCGTTTAAGATCCAAACAGATCATAAACCACTCGTTTGTTTGTCACAAGCAAGGCATGAAAATGCTAGATTATTACGTTGGTCGTTGCTCCTACAGCCATACCAGTTTACCATAGAATATATTCCAGGCCAAACCAATGTAGGTGCAGATTTTTTAAGCAGACATCCGTACGACGAACATCAGATTAGCCACCAGGCATAGATAGTAAATGTATCTATGTGCATTTAGAAGTAGGAACTGACATATAATAGTCTGTTCTAAGTGGGGAGATATGTGGTAAACTTCTAAATACAATATCTATTTTAACATATAACAATATAGTGCATAAAGTCAAAGATAGGATAGTACTAAAAATTTTCAGAGAGAATGGTAGTTGTCGCCTACGCCTTCAGTGTATTATTTGATAACGCATTGGCCGAACCAAAAAGGGTACTCTAGTTTTCAAATTCGTCCTTGGGACAAACGTACCACTTTCCAAGTTCAAATGAAATATGTGCCTAGAATGCATTGTGGAAGGGAGGAGAACGGATAGATAACCCAACGCAAATCACTTTTCACATTGTTTCTAAAAATAAAACTAACTTGCTAGCCTTGCCCTTAGGCGGTTTTCAAAATACGAGGAAAACGTTAGAAAATGTGGACACTACGGTCATGAAAACACGCTTAGCTCTCGTTGCGAATGACGTAATTCTCGTGTATTACGAGAACCTCCCGTAATTAGCTTGAAAGTACATGGAAAAAGAATTGAACAGGAGGTAGTTTAAAAATAAACAACTAACATGGAAAAAAGATAGAATTTTGAACCAAGCCATTTAGCCCCATAAAAATCATATATTCGTGTACCTGAAGACTTGCTGACTAAGAAAATGTAGTTAGTTATCTAAATAGTCCATTAGATAATCAAATATTGGTAATAATACATAGAGAATCGAAGATACTGTCAGGTCAAGTCATATCTGCTTAGATTGGATAGCATATTTTTGGGAAAAAAGTAGGTGAAAGAAAGGCTAAGATAGTACGATGAAGTGGATTTGATGAAATTTGAAGGAAGCCGAAATATTATTGGCTAACCTAAATATACAAATCTAGTTGGTAGTAGTAACGCATAGTGGTTTGAGATTTTTTTTTTTTAAAGTTTCATTCAAAAAATAAAGAGATTGGCCAAAGCCTTTTACTTTAACGAAATAGTAAGCTGCTCGCTGCTATTTTTCCAAAATATTCAGAGGAGCAAGAAGCGATGAGCAGACTTGTGCTTTGTTTTAAAAGAAATAACAACAGAAAGCAGTCTGAACAGAGGCAGTGATGAAAGTATGCCATATTCGATTTGCCTAATTCATCGTTACTTGTTTATATTTCCTTGATTTGTGGTAAGATTGATTTTATTGACTTTTTAATTTTAAAAGGGTTGTGTATAAGAACAGGCCATGACAAAAGATTGTAATTAAATGGTTCCATAGCAGACTTAGGCATGGCCTAGATGTTGATACATCATGTAATGGACATCTAAGAAGTTTAGAACTACAGGACTATATATATAAATATATATATATATATATATATATATATATATATATATATATATATATATATATATATATATATATATATGATGGTCATACAGGAACATTACACCTATCTTATTGCATGGAAGAGATTACTGCAGGAATGACAGAGGCGTAGCATCCATTAGGGAAGAAGAAAGAAAACTGGTACCATTTGTTCCATTAAACTAAAGTGGAGAAGCAGGGTTGTCAGAGAGAGCTGACCATGTTCTTTTGTTCTGAATGTATGTTTACATGTAAATTAGGAGGAATCAGTTTGATATTAAGACCGAACCATAACTTGCATTGACAGGGGTTCCTGCTGGCACTTGTCTGGTGCTGGTACTCGATGATAGAGAAATTCAGCATTATTTCTAAGAGTCTCTGGCACCTGCTGGTATTAGAGACGTACAAGACCAGAGGAGACTGAAGTGTTTGGCCAAACTGACTCCAACTGCTGTTATTCCAGGACCCAGATAAGTGAAATATCTGGCCTGGGACAACTTATCACGACTAAAGAAAAATCTCCTGTATAGACTAAAACGTTCCTCCAAAAGACTAACATAAACAATACTAGTGAAACAAAAGAATGTTGGGATGATGTAAATCCCCACCCTGCCTTCCCCGTACCAGTAGTTAAATAGAGTAATTAATATCAACTTGAAATCGCTTTGTGTGGATTTTTAACAATGGTATAAGCGCCGTACCGTTCAGAAAGCAATGGCAAACTACTGAATGAAAAAAATTGCCTAGAAAAATCACAAACAGCCAATAAAAGCTATGGTTGATTGCCACGTCCTGTAAAGGATAAGCAACTAACTTTTTAATATCATCTTGAGAATTTGTAACAATGTACTACGGACATATTGTCTGTTGTATGTAAATATCTTTATATATATTTGTAAATATATTTATCCATCTAAATTGATTCTCATTGAAATATAGTCCTGACCAAAACAACTTTAGGCTCAGGACCAATAAAGTTTTAAAAAAAAAGATATTTAAAATATAAAATTTAACAGCTGGAGTTAGTTGAGTTTATCGTAGGATTTAATATATGTTTGTATATGTTTTGTATTGAGATTCTTTAACAACACTCTTACAATACCCTAGACACTTTATGTAGCTTTTAGTCACGCTAGTCAATAAAGAATATAACTTAGATTGAGATCGTAGGGTGGTAACAAGAAAGGTACTCTGTAACATAGTTGTCCATTGTTTACCTCAGAGACCTTCACAGTTGATCTCATTCAAGTACAACTATATGCACACCATTCTTCTTAACATCTAAACCCACCACAGTCAGCTAGCAAAATACACACACACACAAACACACACACACATTCACATACTAAACAGAGAAAACGAACCTATCAATACTCCGTCACCGAATCATTATTTTAGCGAGTTTCGACTTGGGCGACAAAATCTATCAGACTTCAATAATTCTTAGGGCAAAATGGGACATACTGTCACGTGAATGGAAGTAGATGATGCGGGAGTTTAGACTGAGTATGAATGAGTAGTACGAAAATAGACGTGAATAGAGTCACTAATGAAAAATATGGAGTGAAGTTTGACTTCTGGAGAGACGAGATATGAAGTATGCCTTATTCCAGCCACACTCAAGATAATGTTTAGAATGTCATTTAACCTCCTCCGTCCTCTCTGCTAAATAAGGAAATCTACCACAGTAAGGACACAGCAGTTAACATTAAGTGACAGAAAGAAAGTGAACTCTGACCGATTAGAACATATAAGTATATTTATTAAGTAAATTCACACATACACACACACACAAAGAAAAAACTAAAATTACACCGAAGCTCACTAGAAGTAAAAACAAAGAGACAATTGGCGAGCTATCATTATAAGAGAGGCTCATGTCAAAAATAATTCCTTTACACAGTCAACTTCACATGATTACCGGTGTCTAACTAACTATCAGGGTAAACGCCCAGTCCTCTTGATTGAAGACGATTGATTCTGGGTTGTCAATAATCCAATAAGGTAGTCACCTGGTTGGCAAGGAAATCGCTGTATAACCTCACCTAATTTGGGGATTTAAGACGATGGAGGTAAGCTCTCTCTCTCTCTCTCTCTCTCTCTCTCTCTCTCTCTCTCTCTCTCTCTCTCTGCATTTACTTTGTACTAAATCAATTTGCTTTCAAATGCCTTAAGCTTGTGGCGATAATAGCGGGTGAAGGAGATTTAATGAGTGCTGTGACAATTTCACCGCTGATTTATCCCGACACTGACTTCTGCTAGGAAACGAGTACCTTGAACCACCAGACAGGTAACTGATTAATTATCTCTGACGTTATATCAGTATATGCCGACGTAGTAGATGTTAATGTTTGGCAGTGTGTGCCCAGTGAGGGGATGGGAAAGGAAGATCTGGCAGTCTTTTCCTTAATAAGTAGTTGCTGAACGAAGCATGTATATGCTGTCGTATATACTGGAATAATGAGTAATTGCACGTAACTGCAACATATGTGGTATTATGTAATACTGGAAGCAGGGTACATGTTATCAACAGTCTATTAATAATACGTAACGGACACCTCTATTTATTCAGTCACACGCACACAAAATCAAAAACAAACTCTCAACCTCTCTTTCACTCCCCCCCCCCCCCACACACACACACGTCTTGTTTTGTTTACCCGCAGGTATCAGATTCCAGAGTTAAGTCCCTTCCCCTTATCGATTAAAAGTCTTCCGTGGCTTTCGTTTTGCGTGGTGTAGTACGCAGGCTAAACATGAAGAGACCCCTATAAATCTGAGGTCACAGCTGTTGTCCAAATTATTTCATACACACAGTTTACAAGCTAAATAGTAATATTTGAAAGCAATTTAAAGTTCTACACTCATCCCAGGGAAATTAAATGTTTCTCGATAGATAATTACTCAAGAGGAGTAGATGTGGTATCAGATCACCATATTCTGTTAGCTAAAACAAAATTAAAACTCAAGACATTTAAAACAGAACATAGCTATAGACAACAGTATAATGTGAGATATCTAAGAAATGAGGAATAAGAGATCACAGAATCCAACAAATACCAAGTACTCCAACAGCTGGAAGATGAAGAAGATACAGAAGACCACTGGCAACAAGTAAAAAAATATATGGAACGAGACATGTGAAGAAGTACTGAGAAAAAGAGAACATCAGCACAAAGCATGGATAACCACAGAAACCATTAGCAAGATAGAAGACAGGAAAACAAGAAAGCAGATTTAAACAGAAGCAAAACCAGAAGCTCCTAAGCCAAGGCTCATGAAGTGCAAACAAAGAAGTAAGAAGAAACATCAAAAGAGACAAGTGAAAGTATATTGAAGAGTTGGCAAGTGTCACGGAGTGTTTTGAGGGTATTTTGCATGTATGAATGTTCCCATGCTCCAGCGGGAGTTTATTAGTCATTTGAGTTGTTGTGAGTTGGGTATGCTTGCCTTGTAATAATTTAGCTACAAGCAGTGTTGTGAGCAGTGATCAAGACAAGCTGCTAGCTATAGTTATGCGTGAATGAAGCTCTGTGAAGTGTGGAAGGTTTTAACGTGTCTGGTGAATACGAATGAAAGGGCTCAGTCAGAGAGAGATGTGTGTTGAGTCAGTAGTGTGTTGAGTTAGTAGAGAGTTGAGTCAGTAGAGAGCAGACAGGAGTCAGCGAAGAGCGTAGAGAAGAGAAGGGTGGATGTCTATAGTAGTGCGCGAGTAGAGGGCCATAGTTGTGCAGTGGATTTATGTAGTAGCCTATTTTGTGACTGTAATTATTCCGAAGATCAGAGTGATCGTAGAATACTCAGGATTTGTTAAGTCTCCAATATTTGTAATGGCCCTTCGCCCATTTTGACTTATTTGTGATATTATATATTCACGGAGATTGATACTGGTGTTGGAGTTGGTGTATTACTCCTTAGACAGTGATCTAGGACGAGTGGTGTATAAGTGTTGCCTGATCTTCTACATCCACCCACATAAACTCTACCCGTCACACTCACATTGAGCGTCATAACATCTGACTGCTTTAGATTGATGTTCAAGCCCACCTGCTGGGTATTCTTATTAAGTCTATCCGTTTTTTCCTGGATGTGTTGATGTGAATGTGCTAATAGTGCAATGTCATCTGCATATTCCAGATCTTCCAATGTAGAAAATGTAGTCCATCTTATTCCTCTTGGACTGCCCTCTGTTGTCTGGCGCATCACCCAGCCTATGACTGTTAAAAATAGAGTGGTTGACAAGGGGCATCCATGTCGTACTCCTGTCTTCACCTCAAAGGTTAGGTTGCTCTGCTTAACGCTACACGTAAAGATGGCATATAGGCTTTTTATGATTGACACTATGCAGCTTGGATTTCCATAAGCCCTCAGTATTTTCCATAAACTGTCCCTATGTATACTGTAGAAAGCCTTTTCAAAATCAAGGAAATTAATGTATAGCTTTGCCATTCTGAGCACTGCTCTATAATGTTCCTGAGGGTAAATATATGATCTACACATCTTCTGTTCTTTCTAAATCCTGCTTGTTCTTTCCTCAGTTTGTGATTCAGGGTCATTCTTAAATAGCTCTGCATTTAAGTTATCATGGCCAGGAGCTTTTCCATTCTTTAACCCTTTGATTGCTGGGGTGATTTCTTCTTTTCGTGGAATGTCTGTATTAACATCTAGATCGTTTTCGGCCTCAGGAACATTCAATTGTCTCTCTGGTGGTTCCTTGTTCAGAGTTTCTCTGAAGTGCTCTGCCCATCTTGTTTCCTGTCTCTCTGCTATCTCTTACTAATGTAATATTGTTTGCACCTCGTTTTCCGCTGATGAATTTAGTTATTTTGTATACTGTGCTTTGTTCATTTCTCAGTGCTGCCTCTTCTGCCTCTCTTGCAAGATCGTCTAGGCAATTCCTTTAATTGGCTCGGGTTTGGCGTTTAACTTCCTTGTCCAGCTGACTGTACTTTTCGCTATATAGTTGCTTTAACCTGGGAGACTTCGCTTCTGTTTTCTTTCTTTTCATTTCCTTTCTCATCGTTATGGTGTTTAAAGTTTCTGGTGTTATCCAGTCTTGCTTCTTCCTTTCCTGGAATCTCAAGCATGATTTGCTGCTTTCCTTATATATTGTTGAAATGGTGTTGAAATTCTGGTCTATATCATCAGTCAATGTCTTTTCCTGACTTTTTGCAAATTGATATCGTTTCTTTATGTCAGCCGCAAAAGCTTTTCTGGTAAGGGGGTCCTTCAATTTGCTGATGTCAAACCTTTTCTGTGTAGTTACAGTTGGTCCGGCAGTTCTTCGTTTCACTTTCAGTTGTGCTACTACTAAATGGTGATCACTTCTCAAATATGCACCTCTTCTTACCCTCACATCCTGTAATGCATGTCTCCATCTACCATTAATCATGATGTTGTCTACCTGGTTTCTGTCCCGACCATTTGGTCATTCCCATGTTAATTTGTGAATTTCCTTGTGTGGGAAAAGTGTTCCTCCAATAACCAGGTTGTTAATGCTACAAAAACTTATTAATTTATCACCATTTTCATTTGCTGTTCTGCTGCCGCATTTTCCCATTACTCTTTCATTATATGTATTGTGTGTTCCAACTTTCGCATTGAGGTCTCCCATTACTATTATAAGATCATATCTAGGTGTGTCTTCCATTTCTTTCTGCAGTTGTTGATAGAATTCATCCTTGACCTCTTCATCGCTGTCATTCGTTGGTGCGTAGCATTGTATTATTGTAGTGTTGGTGAATCTCCCTCTCAATCTTATTCTTATCAGTCTGTTTTTGATGGGTTTCCATTCCAGTAATGTCCTTTCTATTCCTTTCTGTAGAGTAATGGCTACACCTTCATTGCGCTGTCCATCCTCTCTTCCAGAGTAAAGTACTGTTTCTCCTGTTGCTGTTTTAACTTTTCCTGCCCCTGTCCATCTGCTCTCGCTTATCCCTAGAATGTGTACTTTATAGTTTCTCATTTCTGCTGTGACCTGTTTTAGTTTGCCCGTCTCGTTCATTGTCCTAACATTCCAAAATCCTATTCTTGTTTCCCGTTTTGCGGTAAGGACGTCCGTTTTCGTGTCAGTGGCTTCCTTTCGGCTTTCACCACTGTCAGTCATACGATCTTTAGACTCCGGATGTCGGTCCCGCAGTAAAGTTTGTTCATTTGTTGTCGTTTCCGTAACTTCATTGTTTTTTACATAGACAGGGGTGTCAGTCCTGTGCTAAAACCCCAACCTGAAGAACCAGGGTGTCTCCTTTAGTCTGACCCCTGCCCGCGCAAACCTGTCCAGCTTGGTAGAACCTTCCAGGAGTAAAACTCCCGCTGGCATAGCTCTGGGGGTGATCAGGGTACGTGTCATGAAATATTCTAATCCACATATATAAATTATTAGGTAAATATGAAGCCTAACAAATAAAATTAATAAAGAGAAGAGCAATGGGAAAATAACAGTGCTGTCACAAAGAATGTACTCGAAATCCCCCTTGTTTTCTGCTTCGTCTGCAAATTGTAACGCTTTCACGTTGATATAAAAGCTTACTGTATTATTACCCGCCTTCTTCAATGAAACGTGTGCTGCATTTCTAAGAAAAACATTGAGACGTACTGCGTAATGACCTAAATTAATCCTAACATTAATTATACTGCGTTACCAAAACGAACGAACAGATGGACAAAAGGATAAAGAGAGAGGGGAGGGCTGAAAATCAGGAACGCATGCATCACGCGTGTAAGTCTACATGCACTAATTTTTTTTCAGACGGACAGTGATAAAATACACTACCCTTTCCCAGAGTTAGGTTTATAAATCATAAAAAACTCTTTATTAGAAAAGATAACATTAGATGGGTTTACGGTTGAGAACATAACAGTACCCAGACAGCACATCTTCGAAACAGGAGGTAGAAGAAATTGCATATTTTGAACGCAGCCACGTAGCTCCTTTAAATTTGTATTTTTGGGTTCCTTAGGGCTTGCTGACAAATAATATGTAAAACGTTACGCAAATAGTCCAGGAATTAATAAATTATACCCAAAATAAAATATTGGGGGTGCCTGACAGCATAAAATCATTTCTGCTCATAAGATTTTTTTTTTAACGTGTTTGAAAAAAATTTACGTTACAGAAATAGCCTACCATGTAAACTCCAAATTGATTGGAGCGCAACAAATGAAAGCCTAACCACGATTGGTCGGGCTATAAATACTATCTTGGTTGTTAGGGGAAACGGGGAAAGGTAACATTTTTTCAAACACTTGTCGAAACGGGGCTCATTGGTCAGACTCGCTGATATACACACTTGGGAGCGTTAGTTCGAAACCACTTGTTTAAAATAGCTTGATAAAGCATCAGTGCGTTGAAGCCAGCATATATTTGGCTAAATAAAAGCCTGGAAGATAAGCAGATGGGAATTTGTGCCAGTTTGTGCCAGAATTCATTGCTAATCAACGTATCTGTGTTTATTCGTATGAATTGTGGTAAGCTTGAACCATTCAATATCTTTTAATGAAAATTGAATGTGAATTGTTGATTTATGCCTGTATATATATATGTGTAGTTCAGTGGCCAACGTGAGGTAAAGCCTGTAATGCTCCAGCCTGAACAGAGGGTGTCGGAGAGAAGTAAAACGGCATGGAATGGCCAAACAGTACACTGACCCCTGGATGATTGACTAGAAAGAAATAATGCTGGAAGTGCAGAGGCGTAGTAACCATTAAGAAGGGTAATACTGGAATAAAGTATTTCAAATGAAGCTGACAGTTGGCCTAATGCTCTGAACTCAATGTTTGTGCTGTGTTGTGATCAATGTAACAAGAGAGTTTAAGTTAGTTATGAAGTAGAAGGTACATCCTTCTTGATTTCAGGGACCGTGGTCTTGATGGTAGTGAGCAGCACCTAGTCAGAGCTTTGCTGAATCCAGAGTCGGACAGCATACTCCTTGGTCTTTTTAGCTATCAGTGAGGTGTCTCCTGAACCCAGAGGAGAATTCGAGCAGAGGAGTCCTTTCCTGCCGCCATCACGCCAGATAAGCGAATTGGCCAGCTGAGCTCAACATTATGTCCCCTCATCTTGAACTGACTTTTTAAAATTAACATTAAGAGGGGAATTTACTTGTCTTAAAATCAGGAACTGTGAACATCTCCAATACTGGTCCCTAAAGACAAACTATTGAAGTCATGATGACAAATACCAACAGAGCTTGAACAAAACAAAACCAGTATTACCTCATTTTACTACTACACAACTGACACACATAGAACATTTGTAATAATATATGTCACTACAATATTCATATTAAATACATTCTGTACATAACTTGTAATTTAAATTGATTGTGATTCCTGGTTCCCTTGTAGTTGAATCAGGACACATATTCATTCATGCCAGTAATGAATACATATTGTTATTTGAAAGTTTATCAGTGACTCTTTTAAGATATCTTTGTAGAGTGTTATATGTATGTGAGTGTCACAGTGTTGTCAAGAGTAGTGGATTAAATTAAATTGTTTATCTGTCTGTTGTTGTGACTTACACTTCACCATACTCATACCCTAGACACATAACGTAGCATCACACTATTCCAGAATAATTCTGACTGAGATATATAGATATGTGGTAGCAAGTAAGGTTATCTATAATACACTACTCTTAATAGATATAGATACCTTCACAGCTGATCTCAGTCAGTACACTAAGTTCCCTATAAGTATTTATAACATCCCACTTCACCACATATATTGGGGTCTCGCTCTTGGGATTTTGAATCTTTAACTATTAAAAATATTGGGGGTAATTCACTTCAGGGAATATAAGAATTAAAAGGTATCCTTGGGTGGAATTAAATAAGGTTGAGCTCACGGTGCCTGTGTTGTCCATTAGATATATAGTTAGAAATTGAATTGTTGGGTAGACATTATAAAAATTTACCTGATAGACAATGGCGGACCTGGCCAAATTTCGATCTGCTGCGGTTCAGACTGCAAAAGAGTTAGGATTAGATGGGCAAGTTATGGTTGCCTATGTCACAACGGAATGTGACAAATTTATTGAACGCGAAGAAAGAAGATTAGAAAAAGAAGCCGAAAGAAGGTTAGAGGCTGAAAGGGAAATTAAGAAGTTACAATTTGAAGCTGAGGCTGAGACTAAGAGGTTGCAGATTGAGGCTGACAAAGAGGCTAAAGCATTGGAAGCCGAGGAAAGAAGACAAGCTGCAGAAAGGGAAGAGAAGAAATTAGCTGCAGAAAGAGAAGAGAAGAAATTAGCTGCAGAAAGAGAAGAGAAGAAATTAGCTGCAGAAAGAGAAGAGAAGAGATTAGCTGCAGAGAGGGAAGCAGAAAAGGAGGAGAAGAGATTACAAAGGGAACATGAGTTACGACTAAGGGAGTTTGAGTTTCAAGGCCATGCTCCTGAAAATGGTGCCAGTCCCTTTGCCTCTGATGCTACGGTTACTCAGGGAGCCTCAACCTCAGCTATGAACTTTCATTTAGATCATTTTGTTGAGAAAGACGATGATATTGAGAGCTATATAAATAGGTATGAACTATTAGCCACCACGTATGGGTTAGAGAGAGAAAGGTGGAGCTTAAAGTTATCTCAGGGACTTCGTGGGGCAGCTTATGAAGTTTTTGCAAAAATGAGCAGAGGTGATCAGGAAAATTATGACATGCTAAAGCAGGCTCTTTTGTTAAGGTATGAAAAGAATGCAGAGTTTTACAGGAAAAAAATTTAGGAATGCTAAACTACTGTCAGGTGAAACCTATCACCAGTTCTCTGCACGAATCGAGACATACTTGGAGAAATGGACTTCTCTGGGGAAAACCCAAGATCTTAAGGAAATGGTCCTTATAGAGCAACTAAGAGAGTCCATGGCTCCAGACCTGAGAAAGTTTCTCATGGAACAAGGTGCAGAGAGGCTGGGTGAGTTGCTAAATGTTGCTGAAAGGTATCAAGCAGCTCAAGCAGAGGTAACAGGTAATAAAAAGAAACAGGTGGATAACTTTAGGGCACCACAGAACTTTAATAAATTTGATCCTAGGGATCAAAATAAAGGTAAGCACCAATTTGATAGGCCACGGTATGAAAATAAAAATAAATTCCCACAATTCGATGAAAGGAAATATGATGAAAGAAAATCTTTCAACCAAGGAAAAAGGTGGTGTAAAAATTGTCAGATGGACAATGATGACACTGACCGTTGCAGAAGGAAACCTGTGTATATGGCAACCCTTCAGGTCAGGTCGACCTCAAGACAGGAGGAGGATATTATGTTAGATACCACTCCAGAAGAGATGAGGAAGGCACAGGCTGGGGATAAAACACTCAAGCCTTGTTTCAGAAAATTGTCAACTTGTCATACAACTCCAGGCAAGGGAGATTTTTACATGAAAAACAAGTTGATGTATAGGAAGACTGGAACTAGATCCCATGGTCACGGACAGCTGGTTCTTCCAAAAAGATACAGGACAGAATTAATAAGGAGCCTACATGTGAAACCAGATGGGGACCATGAGAAGATAGGTACCATCATTCAAAAGGTGGCTCACAATTATTATTGGCCCAAAGCAAGATGGGACATTGAAAATTTTGTAGAAAGGTGTAGCATAGCACATGAGGGAACACCCACAAGTGGGAACATGGATCAGGACCTGGACACGCCATGGGGCAAAATCAGGCCTGACAATAAAAAGAAAAATAGATTTGATAAAGTGGACCAAATGGAATGGGAAGCCCCTTTTCACGGACAAGCTTCACTTAACTGTTTTACAATGGCCACTATGCGGAGAGTGCAAAAAGATGTCTTACCCCAGGATAAGCCGAAAATCCCTCAATCGGACTTAAACAAACTGGAGGAAGAGGATGTAGGGATGAAATCTCTCATCAAGAATTTTAAGTGGGGAGAAAGCCCCAAAAGAAAAATTGGTAGCGGTCGTTTTGTGAATGATAATTCTGGGAGGAAAAATCATCACTATAAAGCTTCGAGTGGAAGAGACCATACCGGTGCATGGACAAATAGGTCCACACAATTAAAGGTCCATATGTAGCTTTGTTAAGAACGTGGACTGATGAAAAGGCAGAGGAAAACATTACATCTTCATACCAATATGTGAATGAGCTGACCACTCGGTTGAAAACTGGCTGGAAACTTGCCAATGAAAATTTGAAACAAGCCAGGAAGAAACATGCTGCCTATTATAACAGGAAGGCGAAAGACAGAAATTTGGCTGTGGGAGAGAAAGTACTGCTTCTTGCCCGGGAGTCAGAATAAGTTACAAATTGGATGGCAGGGTCCATATACAGTTCTAGAGAAGGTGTCTAGAACAAATTATAAGATAGATAAGAAGGGGAAAGAAAAAATCTATCATGTGAATCTCCTGAAGAAATATTTGGAAAGAGAACATCAGGAAGAGACACAATTGTTGACCTTGTCCATCGCCATGGAGATGAAAAAGGAACCACTTTCATCATTTGAATATCCATTACACCCCTGTGAGACAGCAGCACAGGTGAAAATCAGTACACATTTAACGAAAACTCAGAAAGAGAGAGTGCAACAGGTTCTAAATAATCATGCAGAGTTGTTAACAGACCGACCAGGGCATACAAACCTATTGGAATATGATATGAAACTGATAGACCCCACACCTGTCTGTATGAAACCATATTCGATTCCGTTTGCTAAGGAGAAAGCTTTGAAGGAAGAGATAGACTATCTATGAAGGAAGGAATTATTTCGCACAGTGAGTCTTCGTATAGTTCCGGTGTTGTACTCTTAAGGAAGCCCTCTGGAGAACATAGACTCTGTATAGATTACAGGAGACTGAACGCTATTACAGAAGGACAGGTGGATCCATTGCCGGATACAAATCAGCTGTTTGCCAGGCTAAATAAAGCTAAATATTTCTCAAAAGTGGATCTGAGTAAAGGATACTATCAGATTCCAGTAAAGCCTGAGGTTAGACCATACCTAGCTTTTAGTACCTCAGAAGGACACTATGAGTTAATAGATTGCCATTTGGATTGAAGAATGCGCCTAGTGTCTTCTCTAGAATGATGAGAAAATTATTGGATCCTCTGAATAATCCCTGTATAACAAATTTTTATGGATGATATCCTTATAGCAACAGAAACATTTGAGGAACACATTGACTCTCTGAACATGCTGTTTGATCGACTTAGGGAGGCAAATTTTACAGCCCGACCAACCAAATGTTGCGTTGGATGTAAAGAATTGGAATTTTTGGGACACACAGTTTATCAGGGAAACATGACCCCTGACCCAAAGAACTTAGAGAAACTACAGAAAGCCCCGAGACCACAAACCAAGAAGGACGTGAGATCCTTTGTCTCATTATGTGGTTTCTACCAGAAGTATATCAAAAACTTTAATTCCATATGTGCACCGTTAACTGAATTGACACGTAAAGGACATCCAGATCGCATTACATGGACTCCACAATGTGAAATGACTTACCAAGAGTTGAAGGAAAAGCTCACAAGTAAACCCATTTTGAAATTACCTGACTTAAGTCAAGAATTCATAGTAAGGACGGATGCAAGTAATATTGGGCTGGGTGCAACTCTTCTACAGAAATCAGATGCATTGGATGGGGAATTAAGCCCAGTGGCATATGCTAGCAGAAAGTTGAATAAAGCTGAAATCAACTACTCAACTAGCGAAAAAGAATGTCTTGCAGTAATATGGGCGATAAAGAAATTCAATATTTATCTATATGGGAAGGCATTTAAGTTGCAAACAGATCACAAACCTTTATCGTTTTTAGCACAGGCTAAGCATGAGAACTCTAGGTTACTCCGATGGTCTTTGCTTCTGGCTCCATATAATTTTAGCATTGAGTATATATCTGGAAAAACAAATCTGGGAGCGGATTTTTTAAGCCGCCATCCGTGTGATGAGAATCACCGTAAACCCCAGAAATAATAATAAATTTCTCTATGTGTATATAGAATAAAGGACTGACATATAATGTCTGTTTTAAGAGGGGAGGTGTCATGAAATATTCTAATCCACATATATAAATTATTAGGTAAATATGAAGCCTAACAAATAAAATTAATAAAGAGAAGAGCAATGGGAAAATAACAGTGCTGTCACAAAGAATGTACTCGAAATCCCCCTTGTTTTCTGCTTCGTCTGCAAATTGTAACGCTTTCACGTTGATATAAAAGCTTACTGTATTATTACCCGCCTTCTTCAATGAAACGTGTGCTGCATTTCTAAGAAAAACATTGAGACGTACTGCGTAATGACCTAAATTAATCCTAACATTAATTATACTGCGTTACCAAAACGAACGAACAGATGGACAAAAGGATAAAGAGAGAGGGGAGGGCTGAATATCAGGAACGCATGCATCACGCGTGTAAGTCTACATGCACTAATTTTTTTTCAGACGGACAGTGATAAAATACACTACCCTTTCCCAGAGTTAGGTTTATAAATCATAAAAAAACTCTTATTAGAAAAGATAACATTAGATGGGTTTACGGTTGAGAACATAACAGTACCCAGACAGCACATCTTCGAAACAGGAGGTAGAAGAAATTGCATATTTTGAACGCAGCCACGTAGCTCCTTTAAATTTGTATTTTTGGGTTCCTTAGGGCTTGCTGACAAATAATATGTAAAACGTTACGCAAATAGTCCAGGAATTAATAAATTATACCCAAAATAAAATATTGGGGGTGCCTGACAGCATAAAATCATTTCTGCTCATAAGATTTTTTTTTAACGTGTTTGAAAAAAATTTACGTTACAGAAATAGCCTACCATGTAAACTCCAAATTGATTGGAGCGCAACAAATGAAAGCCTAACCACGATTGGTCGGGCTATAAATACTATCTTGGTTGTTAGGGGAAACGGGGAAAGGTAACATTTTTTCAAACACTTGTCGAAACGGGGCTCATTGGTCAGACTCGCTGATATACACACTTGGGAGCGTTAGTTCGAAACCACTTGTTTAAAATAGCTTGATAAAGCATCAGTGCGTTGAAGCCAGCATATATTTGGCTAAATAAAAGCCTGGAAGATAAGCAGATGGGAATTTGTGCCAGTTTGTGCCAGAATTCATTGCTAATCAACGTATCTGTGTTTATTCGTATGAATTGTGGTAAGCTTGAACCATTCAATATCTTTTAATGAAAATTGAATGTGAATTGTGATTTATGCCTGTATATATATGTGTAGTTCAGTGGCCAACGTGAGGTAAAGCCTGTAATGCTCCAGCCTGAACAGAGGGTGTCGGAGAGAAGTAAAACGGCATGGAATGGCCAAACAGTACACTGACCCCTGGATGATTGACTAGAAAGAAATAATGCTGGAAGTGCAGAGGCGTAGTAACCATTAAGAAGGGTAATACTGGAATAAAGTATTTCAAATGAAGCTGACAGTTGGCCTAATGCTCTGAACTCAATGTTTGTGCTGTGTTGTGATCAATGTAACAAGAGAGTTTAAGTTAGTTATGAAGTAGAAGGTACATCCTTCTTGATTTCAGGGACCGTGGTCTTGATGGTAGTGAGCAGCACCTAGTCAGAGCTTTGCTGAATCCTGAGTCGGA
Source organism: Oreohelix idahoensis (assembly GCA_024509875.1). NCBI lineage: Eukaryota > Metazoa > Mollusca > Gastropoda > Stylommatophora > Oreohelicidae > Oreohelix > Oreohelix idahoensis. Next base: position 47,031 of record JAMPIV010003053.1, on the reverse strand, counting down.
CAGCATACTCCTTGGTCTTTTTAGCTATCAGTGAGGTGTCTCCTGAACCCAGAGGAGAATTCGAGCAGAGGAGTCCTTTCCTGCCGCCATCACGCCAGATAAGCGAATTGGCCAGCTGAGCTCAACATTATGTCCCCTCATCTTGAACTGACTTTTTAAAATTAACATTAAGAGGGGAATTTACTTGTCTTAAAATCAGGAACTGTGAACATCTCCAATACTGGTCCCTAAAGACAAACTATTGAAGTCATGATGACAAATACCAACAGTGCTTGAACAAAACAAAACCAGTATTACCTCATTTTACTACTACACAACTGACACACATAGAACATTTGTAATAATATATGTCACTACAATATTCATATTAAATACATTCTGTACATAACTTGTAATTTAAATTGATTGTGATTCCTGGTTCCCTTGTAGTTGAATCAGGACACATATTCATTCATGCCAGTAATGAATACATATTGTTATTTGAAAGTTTATCAGTGACTCTTTTAAGATATCTTTGTAGAGTGTTATATGTATGTGAGTGTCACAGTGTTGTCAAGAGTAGTGGATTAAATTAAATTGTTTATCTGTCTGTTGTTGTGACTTACACTTCACCATACTCATACCCTAGACACATAACGTAGCATCACACTATTCCAGAATAATTCTGACTGAGATATATAGATATGTGGTAGCAAGTAAGGTTATCTATAATACACTACTCTTAATAGATATAGATACCTTCACAGCTGATCTCAGTCAGTACACTAAGTTCCCTATAAGTATTTATAACATCCCACTTCACCACAGTACGCAAGCCGCCATACCTCGACACGGTATTGACACCAGTGATGGCATACAGGCAGAATATTTGTTTCTCTGGGACTAGAGAAATTGTCTTCCTAGCTATACAAACTCCACGCCAGAAAGTCACAGTTAATATAATAAATAGACGTCAAAATTAATAGCATAGACTTACATACCGGAAAGATTGGATTTTAAGTCCCTGTAGAGCAGGGGTTCGCGGGCTGAGGTACGCCTACCACATGAAGATACGCCAAGCATCTCACAGGGTTGCGCAGGATATTTGGTAAATAACTACAAAAGTGCAGTGGTATCGATTCTGAGCAACAATAACGTCCAAAAATAAACTTGTTTAAGGTCGTGTTTATCTATAACGACTGTTCCTCCCCCCTACCCTGTAACTTTGTAATATTTATGCCCGTACGTATAACTAAGGGCGCTTGCAGTAAAAATATTTGTCTGGGATGGCTACATAGTGGGGCCTACATGACAACAACCTCCAACATGAGAATGGAGGTAGAGGCAGCTACTACTGCTTTAAGGTGGTTGTCTGAAACTTCATTCAAAAGAGCAGTTATTGTGTCAGACCCTCAGTTCATGCTTCGTAAGATCCAAAATGGATGGCTACAGCATGAATGGAAAACCTCCATAGCAGCCTCAAATCTTCAGGAACTGGTGTGGATCTACTGTCCTGGTCATGCAGGGGTACGCGGCAATGAAAGAGCTGATATACTAGCGTCAAGAGCTCCTATAATTGGTGCGTTAAATATGGATGAGATACTGAAGACAATTAATGATCGCCTGTTAAAGAATGACACTGCAATGGATAAATCATCACGTCTGAGATTGCTGGAGTTTTGTAGTAGGCGTGGGATAGGCAGGAATGAACGGATGAGAGGATGCATCCGGTGTATGTACAATCAGCGCGCAACATGAACTATTAGTATTCATACCCTTCGACATTTGCTGAAGGAGACTGAGCACCTATGGATTTACCCGGAATGCAATGATGTTGATTCTGAACAACCATAACAACAACAACAATAACAATACAGTATATTCATGATTTGATGACGAGCACGTTTCACATTTTGGTGCGCAAATCTACGAACAGATACATTTCTAATTGTTCTGCATTAACATTGAGAGCGATTGATCACATAAGTATTCACTACATTATAACTTGTATCGAGTGGAAGTGTTTTAAAAACATGTAAAGATAAAGTACAATAAAAACACTTAAGTGTTACAGAATTTAATAGGGAAAAAATATAATGCTACTTCTCCTTACAAACAGTGACAAGGCGTAAAGAAATCTTTCGCATGTGACCAGTGTTTGTGATTTTCTTCGGTTGTTTCTTCTCTCTCTTTTATGTTGTTGATATTTCTTAGTTCATCATCAAGCTTTTGTAGTTCTTCAGTTCAACATGGTTTGTAATTCTGTCTTGGCTCTCTGCTAATATACTCAGTGGCTGCTTGCTGTATCGTTTTGTTTAGGCTTTCAACAATTTTTTTTTAAACTGATGTGCGTGAGTGTGTACGTATGTTAATACTTTTACAAAACCTGTATGTCAGTCTTTGTGATAATACAACCGTGAAATAATGTTATTTGTGTTAGAGAAGAAAAAAAAATTTACGTAAAAGACATAACAACAGGAATAATAAACATGGGCATAAAAGAAAATTAAAGATGGAAATTGTAAGTTTAAAAAAAAAAAAAAAACTAATAAACTGTTTCGAGAATATTTCTGATATCTTTCGTAATAAAGGACAACAATGACTGATGTAACTGTGTTTGTGAAAGATGTTGTTGTTGTTGGCTTTTGTTGCCTATAGTATTCTCTACATTCATTTCTACATTGCTATGTTTTGCAGGCAAGCCCAAATATAACATAACTTGTGGTCCAGTTATAATTCTAGTAGTAAAACAAGAGAGAGGTAAGTCTGATGTCATGAACGATCAAATAAACAGTAATATCAGAGAAGATGACTGTGCAAGCTAGACCTGGACAGGCATACGCCTTTATCCATCCAGTGATATTGTGATTGAACTGCCAGACGTTCTCTCGCACTAACAACTCACGCAGAACATGGAAAAGATATTGCCGTAGGCTCATATATTGTCTGCCATGTTTGAAATACAGAATTTTCAAGAGATTAATACGAGCACTTTTCGGATCTGACAGAACATTATCTTGTGAAAGTAGGATTATTGGCCAGATATTAGGATTACGTAACTGTGAGCAATTATGGGTTTACTACTATGCAAACTGGATCAAATTCCTTATTTGAAAACTAATTTGAGATATACAAAAAGACTAATCTAAATACATAGCAAATGCCATAATTAATTAAATAAGTAACATCATGTTTCATATTTTATAGAATAGCACTGACCATTTGGACATTGTAATATAAAATGTATAAACCCTTTGCTAAATGTATTTTGTGTTTATTATCCATATAATTTCCTGAGGCTTAACAAAATGCTGATGATCTGTCATGAAGAATCTATATTTATTTCGTGAGTGACTCATGTCTGTGAGTATGTTATATAGTGTTATCATTATCTTATATGTGAGTAGTGTGTGTTTGATTTCCACATCATAATTTTGTATGTACAGTTATCCTTTTAAACTACTGCCTTTGTAGGAAAAGATCACAAACAACAACAAACATTCAAAATAAAATTTTCAGTACTCCGTCTCGTAATAATTATTTTAGGGCGCATCGACCCGGGCGAATACTCGGCCAGTGTTTCAATAATTCTTTGTGCAACATGGGACACACGACCCGATCAAATTGTTTTTTAACCGTCAGCAGTGATGTTTAATATATATTGTATTGTATATGGTACAACATGAGACAAATGCTGACATCTAAACAGTTAACTCATAAATTAAAACTGAGAATCATTAAGTGTTATATATATTCTTTACTGCTGTAGGGTGGTGAACCATGGGCAATTAATAAGCAGTTGGAGAACAGAACTGAAGCTCTCTAGATGTGGATATATAGAAGAATGGGGCGCATCTCATGGACAGAGAAGAAAACAAATAAAGAGGTCCTAGAAAACCTAGGTATGGAAAGAGAGCTAATGAAGGAGATTAGAATTAGGCAGCTAAAATATTTTGGCCACATAAAGAGGCATACCACCTTGCAGAAGTCCATAATAGAAGGGACAGTTAAAGGCAAACTGGAGTTGAACGCTTGTGTGCTTGTATATAGATACTAAAATAATAATAATCATAGCCGCTTCACACATAACTGACTTGGGAATGCGCCACTGAGGTGACAGCCCTCGGCTGTTTATTTCCCTGGTGTTTCTTTCGATGTTTTTTTTAATCTCTTCTGCTTGCTGTGAGAGCTTCTTTTCGCCCAATCTTAGGTGGCGCCATAGGTAGTAGCGCCACTTAGTGCGATCGGCAGCTTCATCCTTCCAGGTTGTTGGATTTATGTCCAGTGCCCTCATGTCTCTCTTGCACACATCGTTCAATTTCAGCTGCGGTCGGGCAACTGTTCTTTTGCAATCTGCCAGTTGTCGGTAGACGATATCATTTGGGATACGACCATCTTCCATGCCACAGATATAGTCAAGCCAGAGTAGTCTCCGCTGCCTAATCAGTGTATACATGCTTTGAAGGCCAGCACGTGACAACACCTCGACATTTGTCACTTCGTCTTTAAACGAACTACCTAAGATATAGCTTAGACACCGTGGATGGAAGGTATTGAGTCTTATTTCTTGCTTAGCATAGGTTGTGCATATTTCGCTGCTATATAGAAATGTGCAGTATTAACTCTTAAAGGCCGGAACGACGCTGGTAGCGTACATCCACAAAACCCCTAGAAGCCGAAACGACGTTGGGAACGTCACTTTTGGAGTGAACAATACTTTTTCCTTCTATTCACAAGGAAGTTTAGAATTTATAAAGGTACTGCACAAGTTAAAACATGAAAAAATGCCGGAATTAACAACCTGGTCATTGGAGGAACACTTTTTCTACACAAGGAAGTGCACAAGTTAACATGGGAATCACCAAATGGAAGAGACAGAAACCAGATAGATCACATAATGATCAATGTCAGATGGAGACATGCACTACAAGACGTGAAAGTAAGAAGAGGCGCAGATGTGGGAAGTGATCATCACCTAGTAGTAGCAAGACTGAAAGTAAAACTCAGAGCTGCTGGACCAGTTGCAGTCAAACAGAAAAGATACAACATCACGAAACTGAAGGATCCCCTCACCAGAAAAGCTTTCGTGGTCGACGTAAAGAGAAGATATGAGATTATCAAAAGCCAGGAAAGAACAGTGACCGATGATGTTGACCAGAGATTCAACACTATCTCAACAATATACAAGGAAAGCAGCAAGTCATGCTTGGGATTCCAGGAAAGAAAGAGCCAAGACTGGATAACACCAGAAACTTTAAACACCATAACGATGAGAAAGGAAATGAAAAGAAAGAAAACAGAAGCGAAGTCTCCCAGGTTAAAGCAACTATATAGCGAACAGTACAGTCAGCTGGACAAGGAAGTAAAACACCAAACCCGAGCCAACAAAGGAATTGCCTAGACGATCTTGCAAGAAAGGCAGAAGAGGCAGATCTGAGAAATGAACAAAGCACAGTATACAAAATAACTAAATTCATCAGCGGAAAACGAGGTGCAAACAATATTACATTAGTAAGAGATAAGGAAGGAAATCTCATCACGACAAGGAACCAACAGAGAGACAATTGAATGTTCCTGAGGCTAAAAACGATCTAGATGTTAATACAGACATTCCACGAAAAGAAGAAATCATCACATCAATCAAAGAATGGAAAAGCTCCTGGCCATGATAACTTAAATGCAGAGCTATTTAAAACAGACCCTGAGCTAGCAACAGAACTATTAGAACCACTATTTGCACAAGTCTGGAAAACAGGGACAACACCAACGGAGTGGAACAAAGGAATAATTGTCAAATTGCCCAAGAAGGGAGATCTTGCAGACTGCAATAATTGGAGAGGAATCACTCTTCTCTCAGTTCCCAGCAAAATACTAGGCAGGATAATTATACAGAGAATTTCAGAAGCAGTAGACTACAAACTGAGGAAAGAACAAGTAGGATATAGAAAGAAAAGAAGATGTGTAGATCATATATTTACCCTCAGGAACATTATAGAGCAGTGCTCAGAATGGCAAAGACAGCTGTACATTAATTTCGTTGATTTTGAAAAGGCTTTTGACAGCATACATAGGGACAGTTTATGGAAAATACTAAGGGCCTATAGAATTCCAAGCTGCATAGTGTCAATCATAAAAAAGCCTTTATGCCAACTTTACGTGTAGCATTGGGCAGACCAATCTAACCTTTGAAGTGAAGACAGGAGTACGACGGGGATGCCCCTTATCAACCACTCTATTTCTAACAGTTATAGACTGGGTGATGCGCCAGACAACAGAGGGCAATCCAAGAGGAATAAGATGGACTACATTTTCTACATTGGAAGATCTGGAATATGCAGATGACATTGCACTGCTAGCACATTCGCATCAACACATCCAGGAAAAAACGGATAGACTTAATAAGTATAGCCAGCAGGTGGGCTTGAACATCAACCTAAAGAAGACAGAGGTCATGACCCTCAATGTGAGCAACCCTGAGCCCATATCAGTAAGGAATCAGCAACTGGAACAGACAGATGCCTTCACATACCTAGGATGCACCGTAACGCCTTGTGAGGAATCCCACACTAAGCTATCATTATCCACTCCCTGCTATCTGTGGATCCTGGGGTCACCTCTCATGTTGGTCCCTTGTGAGGAATCCCACACTAAGATATCATCATCCACTCCCTGTTATCTGTGGATCCTGGGGTCACCTCTCATGTTGGTCCCTTGTGAGGAATCCCACACTAAGATATCATCATCCACTCCCTGCTATCTGTGGATCCTGGGCTCACCTCTCATGTTGGTCCCTTGTGAGGAATCCCACACTAAGATATCATCATCCACTCCCTGCTATCTGTGGATCCTTGGGTCACCTCTCATGTTGTTCCCTTGTGAGGAATCCCACACTAAGATATCATCATCCACTCCCTGCTATCTGTGGATCCAGGGGCCACCTCTCATGTTGGTCCCTTGTGAGGAATCCCACACTAAGATATCATCATCCACTCCCTGCTATCTGTGGATCCTGGGGTCACCTCTCATGTTGGTCCCTTGTGAGGAATCCCACACTAAGATATCATCATCCACTCCCTGCTATCTGTGGATCCTGGGGTCACCTCTCATGTTGGTCCCTTGTGAGGAATCCCACACTAAGATATCATCATCCACTCCCTGCTATCTGTGGATCCTGGGGTCACCTCTCATGTTGGTCCCTTGTGAGGAATCCTACACTAAGATATCATCATCCACTCCCTGCTATCTGTGGATCCTGGGGTCACCTCTCATGTTGGTCCCTTGTGAGGAATCCCACACTAAGATATCATCATCCACTCCCTGCTATCTGTGGATCCTGGGCTCACCTCTCATGTTGGTCGCTTGTGAGGAATCCCACACTAAGATATCATCATCCACTCCCTGCTATCTGTGGATCCTGGGGTCACCTCTCATGTTGGTCCCTTGTGAGGAATCCCACACTAAGTTATCATCATCCACTCCCTGCTATCTGTGGATCCATGGGTCACCTCTCATGTTGGTCCCTTGTGAGGAATCCCACACTAAGATACCATCATCCACTCCCTGCTATCTGTGGATCCTGGGCTCACCTCTCATGTTGGTCCCTTATGAGGAATCCCACACTAAGATATCATCATCCACTCCCTGCTATCTGTGGATCCTGGGATCACCTCTCATGTTGGTCCCTTGTGAGGAATCCCACACTAAGATATCATCATCCACTCTCTGCTATCTGTGGATCCTGGGGTCACCTCTCATGTTGGTCCCTTGTGAGGAATCCCACATTAAGATATCATCATCTACTCCCTGCTATCTGTGGATTCTGGGGCCACCTCTCATGTTGGTCACGTGGGGAATCCCACACTAAACAGTCACCAGCTCTTACAGTGATGGTTCATGTGTGTCAAGTTAATTACAGTGATGACGTTGCCAGCTTCATATGTCTACAAGCAAATTATACATGTACACAAGTGTACACATTACAACTTTCCCTGCTTGGGCGAAATAATACATAGACGAGATGCACAAAATGGACGTAATTTAATGCAACTAGTCTAAGGTGTAGTAATCCCTCAGATATATGAAGTTACAGTCCCTCTACTATTTCCACATGAGGATGGTCCTAAGGCTTGGGCTTTCAGTATTTTGATGGACGTTTTACGGTCTTTTATGTTAGCAGGTATTCCTACTCCTGGGCCGGTGGCGTCGTTTATGAGAAATCCAATCAGGAACAGTCTATCTTAGCATGTTCGTACCAAATCAACCATTCTCATTTTTAATGTATTTTTTCCATCAGATCTGAAGTCTGCAGAATGACAACTCCTGTTTTCGATGTTCATAAACTAAAGTGTACCTGCCGTAAACCTAGGCGTGTTGTCATGTGGTTACCTTGCATTTCATCATTAATAAAAGTTTTCTGTAGAAATAGTGTCCTATTGGCAAAGTATTTAGAGCGCTGGCTTCTCACTGCAAAGTTGCTGTATTAGAAACCTTTAAGTCATTATCCAGTCTACTGCGCTGTAAATGGGGTGTCTAACACATCTCTTGAGCCAGGGTAGGAAAAGGCAGTGAGGAAGGGACTGGTCACCTCACCTCTCAATGCTGGATCTAGTATAGTAAGTCTTGCACACGTTACTTTTCTACAGCAGTATATGCTATGGGGCTGCCTTCTATAGAACTAAGCACGTCTGTTTTCTGTGTGTACTAATGTTGTCATTGGTTTCAAAGGTTGTCATAGTGTAGCCAGGAGAGTTGTTAGAAGGAAAAGAATTGTTAAATTGGTAATGTTACTTAGCTGGATTCGATTTATGGTCAAAGGGAAATAACGTAATAATAACGTAGATGAACAAAAAAGAGACACGAGTTTGATACCTTTCATTGAAAGACGATTATAAATAAATCACTGGATAAGCGATCTTTCCACGCGAATTTAGTGCCAGTGAGTTCTTTGAGAGCAACAATTTGTTCTAGATATTTCGGACAAAGTTGTAGCGGTAAATCGAAGTTTTAGATTAAGTCAGTTGGTTCTGAGTCTTGATAGAGTGAGCATGTTTCCGAAGTGAGTTCGCGCATCGAATGATATAGCTGACACATGCTGGGTGATGCATGCTGTCACATTAATTAATCCTCAAAGATGCTTACTATCTTCTTACACCATAATTGACACATCCATTCCTGAGTAAACCAATCAACACCGAAATTTAGTCCCAAACTGAACACTTTACTACGGAAATGTCATGAAACACAAACATTATATGAAATACAAATATCCAGGTAATAATTCATAATTCTTCCTTCAGAATTAAACAAGAAGATCCAGCCATAACATCTAACCATCTTCTCCCTCTATACGCAACCTTCTAGTCCACCTTCCAGTCAGAAACTAACCACTTCGCACCTTGAGCTATTCTCCCGTGTTTTTACCCACAGTCTCGCACGAGGCAAACTCGCGTAAAACCAGACTGACCACTTTTCATTGGCACTTAACATACACACAGGCCTACGCTATTTACTGCTCACGCAAAAAACCCCTCTTACTTTATCATTTGCTTACACACACACACACACCATAATCATCATCATCAGCGTAATCATCATCATCATCAATACAATATACGCTTGATAATTGTATTACACTGATATCATCATCATCATTACAACATATGCTCGATGTCTGTATTATACTGACATCATCATCATCATGTGACAATAGCCAAATGTATCTTGGTTGACCTGCGGTTGCAGAAGTTTGCAACTATCATTTCGAACTTCACTCTCAATGTCTCTTTGTTTAATGACAGTGTTCTACTACTCGTATTTGGTGTAATGACGAGGCGTCATTTATTTCATGTTGGAGGACTGTGTTTTTTCGTAACTCGAGATACGTTGAAAGTTAGAAAAACATGTTGATGAACTTTTAGTTGTAGTGAAGAACAATAGATAGACAGATAGTCCAGAATCAGAATAAAGCTTGGCAAACGTCCATCCCTGGCGGTTAGTCCAGTTTCTTTAGCCCTTTCCGGCCATGTGCCCAACTGGGTAAGACAATCGACTTTTCCCGTTCCTGTCAAATGTCTGACCTAGTTAGACACAACACGGAACAACTGGTTTTACGATCGTTTGTCTTTCCCAGATTGCCAAGGTATATTACCATTATTTTATTAGCACCAAATGCGTGCGGTGAAACAGGAAAACAAATTATTTATGGTAAATTGAAAAGTAGAACGTAGGGGAGAAACAATGTATCAACAAGCAAACGTGCTTCTCAAGTGACTGCTTCCGAAGTAGATGCTTTTCTGGAGGAGACTGATAATATGACAGTGATTTTATATTAGGCGATTCTGCAACAGATGTCTCCAGTGCCAGTGATGATGCTGGCAGTAGCGATGACAGTAATCATAATGAAGATGAAGAAAGTGAAAAAGTACCAACACAATGGCTGAAGTTATCTCAATCAGATTTTTTACAATTGTCAGTACACAATGCAGGTGTACAGCTTCTTGATCGTGATATTCCTGACAATATTTGTGTGTTTTTAAGCCATTTCATGGTGCTATAACAACAATGGTGTGCAGAATATTAGCAGATGTCGTTTTGGCGTATTTAGTGCCAAAATATATTACAACCTAGTAGCTACGTTATGCATGTTTTATTCGTTCAGAAAAGGTTAATACGATACACCAAGGCAGCAGCAATGCTTACAGAATGTTAGAGAGACTTTTTTTTCCAAATAGAGAGATATTGACAGTAAATGATACAACAACCGTGGTTCTCCACTTGTTGGGCTCCAAATAGCTACTATAGACATTAGCACGAGAGATAGAGAATGAGGCATCAATTATATATTGAATGTTTTGTACAAGCTCGCCAGTCAAAAGTGGGAGGCTGGAATTTATCATAAAGTTTGTCACTGTCCAGTTTTGACGCAATCTTCAGTTTATGTAAATACAGTTTTCTTCAATTTAATTGAGAAGCCATGACGTCATCTTGAGTCATTTTCAAGTATTGAGTCAGCAAGTAATTGTTGTCTTTGAGGTTACGTAGATGATAAGGAAGAAGTCTACTGAAGGGTAGTGATGTTGAAACCTTATACGATCAACAATAGAACTAGCTAACAATAGGCTAGTTAGTCAACGTCTACAATAGCCAGGAGTTGCAGTGAGGATCAGCTCTCACTGCAGATAAATGCTTCTATGGCACGCGCCTGAAATAGCCTTAGACAACCAAGCCCAGCTCCCTGCCTTCATGTGTGGCTCAATTTGAGCCCGGAGGAACTGTTTCCACTGACGGCAGAAGTGGCGAAGGCGAGTCACTAGCGCCTTAACGCCAACAGCTTCGGGCAGACAGAGCTCGTGATTTGGTTGGTAGCCTATCTAAAAGAAGGTAAAACTCTGATCTCAAACCACTGCTGCCTTGCGGGAATACCCGTTGACGGGAAAGGCTTCGGGAGTACACCCTAAAGATAAATCTGCAGTCGGAGTCCCTAAGACAGTCTCATGTTTATTCAACATTATTCTTTCAACTACTGCGACGTGGCTGGTACCAAACTATATCGACTACTGCCGTTCTTTTTGATTTACCGGCTTCGTGGAGAGGGGGGACATGACGCATGGGAAACAGCTTTATCTCCATATAACTGTGCCAACAATAGGACACTCCAGCTTCACTGTATTGGTGTCGGCAAAACACGAGAAGTAGCAATTACCGGTTATAAGCATTTAGCTCAATCGGCGTAGGGCATGCGCCCGGGGCTACTTCCGACAGTGGGAGAGGTTCTAGGATCTGACTGGACAGCTACCGCCCGCTTCAAGCTGGGCAGCCCCCAGCCAATTAGGTGTTGTCCCGGCACTGTCTGCTTTCCCTATTTGTTACATGGGGATTACAGTCAATCCCGAACTGTGGATTGACAATTTTGCACCAAACAATTATCACAAAACAATAAAAAATAGAAATAAACAAACTATCAGATTGGGATGTTGGAATGCCCGGACTATGTTGACTGGACTATCTGAAAACCTACATGACATAAACAATATCAGGAAGACAGATATAATTAATGACGAACTTAAACGACTTTGGGAGCCGCGGTAGCGCAGTGGTTAGTACACTGGCTTCCTAGCTCAGTGGTCCATGGTTCGATCCCCAGTTGAGGTGGGATATTTTTTAGACCGCAAGCCGCTCTTGTGTCTACCCAGCCTCATGAATTGGGTACCAGAGCAACTCTAGGAAGGTTAAGGTGGCCGGCGTGATGCTGAAGCACATCATCCCTAGTGTGGAGACAGTAAAAAAATACGGGCCTAACACCGTATTCCCAATATACCTCAATAGATGTGTAACGGGATCCTCCTCCTTTAAATGACTTCAGGTGGATGTAGCAGCACTTCAGGAAACGCGCCCGGCAGGCTCTGGAATGGTAAGCGAAAATGACTACACATTTTATTGACAATGGAAAGACCTTAATAAAACTAGAAAACATTGAGTTGGTTTTGCTGTTAAAAAAATAACTAAAATGGTTGAACTAGTCGAGAATGGATCAGAACGCCTGTTAACGCTACGCCTGCAAACTAGCTCCGATCCTGTCACCCTTGTCAGTGTGTATGCTCCTACTCTGTTCTCTGCCTCAGAAGCTCAAGATGAGTTCTACGAGGATCTAGCAGCAGTCATCAAAAGCACACCTAGGCAAGAACAACTTGTTTTCCTTGGTGGCTTTAATGCTAGAGTGGGTGCCGATAATGTTTCATGGCCTTCATGTCTGGGCAGGTTTGGTATTGGCAAGATGAATGAAAATGGGCAACGGCTCTTGGAGTTGTGTGTCCATCATGACCTCTGTGTGACTAACATCTAGTTTCAGACTCCCCAGCATAAGGTCTCACGGAGACACCCAGGATCCAAACACTGGCACCAACTGGACGTAATTCTCTTCAGAAGACCATTTCTCAGATATGTGCTCTCCACCCGCTCGTACCATAGCGCAGACTGTGATACAGACCATTCCTTGGTTTGCTGCAAAATCAGAGCACAACTAAGAAAACTCCATCGTATCAGACATGAAGGAAAACTATTTATCGATACCATCAAAATGTCAGACCGTGTCATGATCGCTACATTTACCACGATTTTCCAGAAAGTGGTTAGTAGCCAATAGCATGGTGATACCGTTACAGAGAATTGGGAGAACCTGCGGAACACCCTTCAGAGTACTGCGCTTGCCACCTTTGGTAAAAAGACAGCGATGTCAAATGACTGGTTTAATTCTTCATCAGATGTGATGACGCATGTCATTGAAGCTAAGCGCAGTGCTGCTGTTGAATACAAACATTCACCGAGTACTTGCATCCTCCATGTCTTGAAAGCCACGAGAAGCAGAGTTCACCAAACTGCTCGACTTTGTACAAATGATTATTGACTCCAGACCAGCGAGAGTATCTAGACCGTAACACAAGCAGTCAAAACTAGACAAATGTACGACAGTATAAAGACAGCGCACCCCTCCTCCCCAATAAGACGGCACCGCTAAAAACCATCAGCGGGGAGAAACTGGAAACTGACCAATAAGGGTAAACAGATGGAGAGGTAGGTTGAGCACTACTCTGAGCTTTACGCTAGAGAAAATACTGTCACGGCTGCAGCTCTTGACACTGTCAATTTCTGCCAGCTATGGAGGAGCTGGATGCTGAACTCAGTAATGGCTTTGATGCTTGGCCTCTGGCGAAGCAACAGGTAGTGATTTAATTCATCCCAATGTAATTAAATGCTGTAAGAGCACGCTATTATCCCCCCGTACATATGGTGCTGTACCAGTGCTTGGAAGAGACAACAATCCCTCAAGACATGCGAGATGCCAAGATTGTAACACTATATAAAAATAAAGGAGACAGAAGTGATTGCCATAACTACAGAGGCATCTCTCTTCTTAGTATTGTTGGTAAGGTTTTTGCCAGAGTCATCTTAATGCGACTACACAAGTAAGCTGAGCGCATATATCCAGAGTCACAGTGTGGATTCCGAACTGGTAGATCAACAACATATATGATCTTTTCTCTCCGCCAGCCTCAGGAAGAATTAAAAGAGCAGAAAAGGTTATTATAGATCGCCTTTAAAACCCCACAAAGGATTTGACCTGGTAAGTAGTGATGGGCTGTTCCAAATCCTCCTGAAAATAGGCTGCCGTGTTAAACTGCTGTATATGATAGTCATTTCATGAAGACATGAAGAGAATAGTCCAATATGCTGGAAGCAAATCACAGCCCTTTGACATACGCAATGGTGTTAAACAAGACTGCATTCTGGCTTCAACCCTCTTTGGTATCTTCTTTGCCTTACACTTAAATTATGAATTCAAAGATGCAACTGAAGGATTATGCCTTTACACTAGGTCAGATTGCCAACTGTTTAACCTCGCAAGGTTGAAGGCAAAAACTAAAATCAGGAGGCTCACTATAAGCAACGTGTTTGCAGATGACGCTGCAATCGTCACTTAAAGTCAACATGAGCTTCAGAGCTTGATGAATCACTTCACCCAATCATGTCAGGACTTTGGACTTAAATACGACATATAACGAAAACTAATCTGCTGAGTCAGGATGTGATTGTTGCACCAATTATCACTATAGATAACTTTGAATTGGCAGTGATGCACCACTTTACATATCTGGGGTCTACCATCAACAAAAAACTCTCCGTGGACACAGAAATTAACAGCGGCATAGACAAAGCTTCAGCTACCTTTGCCCGCCATATTAGAACAGTACTACGTCTTTGAAACAAAAAGTTTAGTAAATGACAGATGGCTTGGTAGGAGAATCCTTTTTCATAATTTACGAAAAGTATGAACGAAGGCATGTTTGCAGATGACGCTGAGTAGAACTTAGTTCGTCACAGGTTCACTCATGAGCAATTCAGAGCTTGATCTATAAAGTAATGGCCAGCTCAGGTACCATTATATTTACGGTACTGCTGCAGTTTTCAAAAACGAAGACAGACGAAAGATGTTTTCCCGACAAATAGTTGTCATGACGACCTATTGTTGCTGTCGTTTTTTTTTGACGGTTTCATAAAACGTAAATCTATTTTATATTTTTTGATGGTCTAAGTTAGAGTACTGTTTATTTACTCCCTGGGACAGGTTGATTTAGGGGTTGTCTTCCCTTGGTTTATTCATGCCTGTTGACCTGTCTTAAGTCGGGGGTCAGCTCTACTTAGATCTATGCTGTCTACACATGCGCAAGGTTTTAGCGCGAAACGGAAGGACTTCCGTAAGGGAGAGTTGATCTGGGTTCTGTCCGGACTGATCGTCCGTGGTATCTCTCTGCATTATCTGGGGAAAGTTAGTCTCTTGTAGACTGTGATGTTTGTGATTCTTTCCCAGAGTTATTCTGTTCGTCGGGAATGACGACAGTTGTGTTATCTGTGTTTTTCTAGGATTCTGTCAAAGGTAAAAGAACATAATTACTATGCCTAATTAGCAGAGCATTGTGTGGCAACCGGTGAGTGGAGCTCATCTGTCCTTTGTGATACAGAAGTCCATTATTTTGCGCTCGATGGAGCCAACTTAGACTATTTTGTCTAACAGTGATGAAGAAGCCCAGTAGAAATATATATGTATGAAACCCGCATGTTGGCGGTATATTTCGGTATGGATATGTTTATGCCTACCTAAGAAGAATGTACACAGTTGTTTGACATTACTATAAAGGCCCGATATTTCGGCCGATATCTTGAGCAGAGGAAGATGTATTTGACGTATTATGCCAGCTGTATTGTAACATTATCATTATTATGATGCAAGGGTGAACTCGCCTTCTGTACGGCGAAGTTGTGTACCATACTTGACGCGATAAGTCAATGGTACGGTAGCTGCAGTATTGAACTATTGTTAAAGGACAGATCATTGTCGTTAACGTCCTAATAGATGTGTGGTTCAAGCTTAGGAATGCTAGATGTTTTGCCAGTCATTACCAATTCATAAGATGTCCTTGATTCTCGTCCATTTTGACTGTACCTGTTTATGCTGTAGTGTCTCGTCAATAAATGGTTGAAAAGATCCAGCAGTTCCAACATTACTGACTACTGCATGTGAGTGAGTGGGTACCTGGTTTACACGTAAAGAGCCTAAACACATTCGCGATTTCTACACACCCACATCACCATTCAACCTACACAATATCGAGTACCTCACATTTGGAGATGTCTGATGAATGTATGTCACCATGACACGCTGTTGGCGCCTCAACGCCTGGTGAGCTATTCAGGCATAACCGTGCTGTTTGGCCCAGGTTGGACAAGCACAGAAACAGACAGTAACACCGCGCAGGAACGTTGAAGAAGACTGTACAGCCTTCAACAGGGTAGGAGAGCAACAACACATTCATTCCACAACAGTACACAGAAAAGAGATTGTTACATTTCTGGTGGTCACACATAAAATAACCCTCAACATATGTGGTGACTAAAACTACCGGTAACACCTATGTCCAAGTATATCGCCAGAAGTTCATTCAAGAAACCTTGGTAGGTCAACTCTCGAATAGTTAATCAAGTGCAGACAGTCAAGAACAAGTGTTTAGAAGCAGTGGTCCAGTGTCGGGCAGACGTTATAAAGATCAGTTCTAGTGGCTAAGAATCAGTTTTCAGCACTGGTGGTGACCCAGCTACTATTTCGAAGCCAAATTGAATATACTGAGAACAGCCCATTAACAAGTACAGAATAGTAGACAGTATTACAGTAGTCAGCAGATGTCAAGCGTTAATCAACTAGTTCCTGACCAGTGAATTACATGCTGTTTGAAGGGTGAACGTAGAAGTCCTAAGTGTTCTTACTACCTTTATAATCAGGCACGGAGATGGCCAACTGTAAATATGTTATTGCCAACAATAAAGGAATCTTGTTGTCAGCCACGAGTCAATCAGTCATTGCAGCCATTACGTTGCCTAGTCTTTAAGTATCACTCAGAAGTCACATTAGCAAGACAAGCCAATAGTTAACGTAACAGACAAGCGTACACAAGAACAAAGACAGGCCACTATCATCATCGTTTAATTAAGAACAGGCGCACAACAGGGTCAGGACATAATGAACAACTTCACACGCATAGAACCTGGGGTACCACTATCACACTTCCTTTAGATTGTGTGTATCAAGTCTTGAAAATTCAAGCCACCGGTAACCGCTGTTTCTCTTCCTTTGTAATATTTAGATCCATGCATCAGAACACTGGTCGTAGTAAGAGATTTGTTATTCGCTAATGGCGCTGCAATCATCTCTCCATTGAACAGGAGCTTCAGGGCTTGATACATCGCTTCACCCAAACATGCAAGGGCATTAGCCTCATAATAAGTCTAATGAAAATAAATGTACTGGGTCAGGATGTGGATGTTGCACCAGTTATCACTATCGATAACTATGAATTGGCAGTGATGCACCACTTCACATACTTGGGGTCTACCATCAATGAGAAACTCTCTCTGGACACATAAATTGACAGCCGCACTGGCAAAGCTGCAGTCACCTTTGCCCGTCTCACAACGCGTGTTTGGGAAAACTCCAAACTCACAACGAAGACCAAAGCTGCTGTATATAACGTCACCAGCACACTTCTACACGACAGCGAGACATGGATGTGGCCGTTGAGTTGTTGTTTTTTTTTAAGAGCTGATGGGTGGAGAGCAGCCACTTAACAGCTGCCCGTTATTACCTCTTCTCGTTCCATCTTAGTCTACCCTGTTCAACCTGAAAATTGGTTATAATTGGGGTATTTAGTGTCATTTTATTTACTAGTTTTGTGTTAAATTTAAATAAATATAGTCTTTTGCCGTTGGTGGTTTTAATTTATATTAGTATTTGTCATTTTATTTTCTATTTTGTATTGTTTATAGATAATTATTGTCCTTTACACTTGGTTTTAATTTGTATTAGTATTTGTTCTGTTTGAGTTGTTTTTTTTAAACCTCGTTGTCTTTCCTTGTCCTATGAGTAGTTAGTAAGTTTGCTATTGTTTCTGTTGTTTTATTTAGTTTTTTATTTTGTTTAATGATTTAGTTCGTGTTGCTTGATTTCTATTTTGTTGAATGTCTTAAACTTATATGTTTTCCTTTGTTTTATATATATATATATATATATATATATATATATATATATATATCTATATATATATATATATATATATATATATATATATATATATATATATATATATATATATATATATATATATATATATATATATATATATATATATATATATACTGAAGCACATTAAAAACGCACCACCTGTATAATCCAGGAACAGAGTGTGAAATGTAAATATAAGTGTGTACAAGTTTACATATTTGGAATCTTTATTCATTTTCCTATGAATCCATGCTGGTCATTAATTTGTACATTTGATTGTTATGAAATTCATTGCATTCTGTGCAGGCAAGGGAGAAAACCAAAAATACAAAAAAATGCACGTGCGTTATCCTGCTGGAGAAGCTGCAAGTCTGGATAAATTGTGAACGCAGGAGCAACCAGTGCATCCAGAACCTCATCTCGATATGTCACAGCATTAACATTTCCACGGAAGACGTGAAGAGGCAAGCGATGGTGAAAACTGAATCCTCCCCAAATTTGAATACTGCCACCTCGAAATCGGTTGACACAGCAATCTGCAAAGCGCTCTTCACACCGTCGCTAAATCCGCATACGTCCATCTGCAAAGGATATGTTGAATCTGTTCTCGTCTGTGAATAGGACAGCATTCCACTGCAGTCTAGTCCATCTGATATGTTGCTCTGCCCATTGCAGGCGCTGCTAACGATGTCTGTGAGTCAAGTTTGGCCCAACATAAGGTCGTCTTGCAGTAAGGCCTGTATCTCTGAGTCGTCGTATGACTGTCATTCGAGAGACTTGCCCATGTCTACCCACTATTGCTCTTGCTGTTTGCCTTGCCGGGAGAGTCAATTCCTTAGGTGACTCAGCACAATATGACGATCTTGCGCAGGGGTAGTAACTCGTGGTTGGCCACTCCGAAGTCTATCCCGGGCACTGCCAGTGGTTCCGTAACGTTCATTGAGACGTACAATAGTGCTGTGGTGGCAATTCATCCTTCTGGCAATGGCCCGCGAGCTCATTCCGGTCTCCAACATACCAATGGCTCGTTGGCGGTCGTTTTCAGATAGTCGTGGCATTTCAAGCACATGTACTGGGTGTTTTGTCTCAACGGCCTTTTTATACCGAGTATACTGCCACAACGCGTACACATTTTCAGGGTCATAGCTGTTGAGAATCGTGTTGCACGTGTAACTTTCATCGTTTTCATGTAGTCTGTACACACACCCATGGGTTGAATCTTGCACTTTCCATTTCAGCAGCCATTCGCTCTCTACCGCATGGGAAACACGGGGAAAATCCATTCCCACACTTTTTTTTGCCAGCTTCTCGGCATCAGTATATATAATAGTGGTGCGTTTTTAATGTGCTTCAGTATATATATATATATATATATATATATATATATATATATATATATATATATATATATATATATATATATATATATATATATTTCATTTCAAGTATTGATTGTGCGTCTCCTGTGGCATCAATACTTAAAACCTTATCCTCTGTCATGTCTGTATTGTGATTTCTATTGTAAGTTTTAAATTCAAGCCTTTGTTGTTCGTACTTTTTACAGTGGATCAGGTAGTGATATATGTCATTCTCTTCCTGACATTCTTGGCAGTGTGGTTCCTTTATCGTAAAGTATGCTGCACCGAGACGGAGACGCCGCAGCTTTTTGTTCGATGGTATTTTTAATTCTTCTCTGACCTGGCACGTCCTTGTTAGTTCTTCCAGCAGTTTGAACGCGTGTCTGCCTTTCCTACTGTTCTTCCATGTTGTCTTCCATTCCTCGTTTACTGTTAGCTTCACTTGGCTCTTGATCTTCGACCTTCCCAGTCCTGCTCTTATATCATCATCATCATCTCAACCCGTAACCCGTCATGGGTCGCAGGAGTGCCATGGTGGAAGCATCAGCAGACAGGGTCCTCCACTGCTCTCTATCCTCAGCAATGCGTACAAGTGTGGAAAAACCGTGTCCTGCCCATTCTTTGATGTTATCAGACCAGGATTTTCTTTGCCTTCCTGTTCTCCGTTTACCTTCGACTGTTCCCTGGAGGATCGTTTTCGAAAGGGAGTAATGACGAGTTACATGCCCAAACCAGGCAAGCTTTCGGCGTTTCACTACTGACAAAAGTGGTTCTTGGTGGCCTGCATAGGTGGTTTTTTTTCTCTCTAACATAGATATTTGTTTTGTGCTCTTTATAGCAGATGCGCAAAATTCTTCTATAACATTTACACTCGAAAGCCTGAATCCTTCGCTCCGTATCTGCAGTGAGTGTCCAGCCCTCACACCCATACAAGAGAATAAATAATACTCTTATATAGTTTTTACTTATTCTTCCATTCTTTGCCTTCTGGTCTGCCAACTCGTTACCAGCTATACCTATGCGTGCTGGAACTCACACTGGCCTCACACTAAACCCTCTGTTCTCTAGTGATGTATTAATTGCTAGAATTTCTTCCTTTATGTCTGGCCGGCTACATTTACCTGGGTGTTCTAGTGCTTGTAGTGATGATAGTGAGTCTGTAATATCGAAGCAGCTTCTGGTGGGTTATCTTTGATTATTTATAAACTATTTAGAATTGCTACCATCTCTGCGGTAAAAATCGAAGCCCCTTCAGTTACACTGTAGCTCTTCTTAATTCCCCCACTGTGGTATTACTACTCAAGCACCTAGTTGCCCACTATCACCCTTGGATCCATCAGTGTAGACGGCCAGACTTTGTTTTGTAGGTTGATTTATGCACCACTTTCTACTTATCGTTTTAGCTTCCTTATCTTCTGTGTTTTGTTTGATATTTTCAGTAAGTGAGTAGTCTATGATTTGTTTTTTGTTCCCAGGGTGGTATTGTGCTTCTATATGTACTACTATTATTAATTGTGTTTGAGAGTTCTTTGAATTGTGTTAGATCTTCTATAGTTCTCTACCCTGTTGGATATCTGTCTTTATTTAAGGGGACGTCCCATACACTTGGTTGTTTTTTGACAAATGCGTTAAGTGCTGGGTGGGTCACTTCTTGTGCTACTTTACTCCAATAATTTAATCTTAGTTCTTTCCGTCTTAGACCAAGGTGCTTCTTCTGGTGTTGATATAAATGCATCTGCAATGGTTCTCATGGCTGCATTTTAAATTCTGTCTAGTTTTGCTTTGTTAGAAGCTGCAGTTGCGTCATATTCTGTGCTGGCATAACCTAGATTCCCCCTGATGAAAGACTTGTAGAACATAAGCATTATTTTATTGCTGCCCCCCCCCATCCATTACCTTTTACTATGCTTAGTATATTTAGGGGTCCCCTACAGCTTTCTACTAAACTGTCTATATGTGTATTCCAATTAAGTTGTTTATCTAAAGTTATGCCAAGAAATTGTTGAGGAGGTACATATGTTCTGTCCTTTAACGGTTATATTGATTTTGTTATTTTTTCATTTTAATTTCCTTTGCTGAATATCATACCTACTGTTTTGCTTACATTAATTTGAAGCCCCAACCTTTCATCCACTCTGAAACTTTGTTTATTTGTTTTTGAAGCTTTTGGTAAACATGGCCCACCTTTTTTCCAGATCGCCAAATGGAACAATCATCTGCAAATTGTGATATTGCATTCTTAATGTCGTTAAATTATCTGCTAAATCATTTACATCTATATTGAAAATTAAAGGTGAAATCACTGATCCCTAAGAAATCCCATTCTGTTTTTCATATATTTATGACTTATCATTTTTCACGTGTACAGCAAAATACCTGTCCTGTAAATAGTTTTCTAGCTACCTATAGGTTTTACCAGTAATGCCAATCTTTTTCATTTTGTAAAGAGCTCCATCTCTCCAGCATTCATCATATGCTCTAGCGACATCCAAAAAGACTGCCACTGTTTTCTCTTTGCTCTTGAACCCTAGCTTTACATCGTGTTCTAATCTTAAACGCTGGTCTACTGTACTTCTGTCTGCTCTAAACCCTGACTGGTTTGGGTTTTATAACTGATTTTCTTCCAGGTAGAATTTAACTCTTTTGTTAACAACAGTTTCCAGTATTTTGCCTTGTTGTGATGTTAAGGAGATAGGCTTATATAAACTTACATCATGGGCTTCCTTATTAGGTTTTAGGATGGGTACTATCATAGCTACTTTCCATGCTTTTGGTATCTTTCCTAAGCTCCAGATTTTGTTATAAAGGGAAGTTATTATGTTTATAGTTTTTTGGGTACTTTCGTAAGTATTTCATAACTAAGTAAATCATGCCCTAAGGCAGTATTCGATTTCTCGTTTATTGCAGTAATTACTTCTTTCTCTGTTATATCAGCATCTAAATAGTTTGTTTTATCTACCTGGTCTGATAGATCCTTTAAAAACTGTATCCTAGGTCTCTTCTCTAATTTTCTTCCTGTCCTAGACTACTTTTTGCATTGACTTTATAGAAATA
Organism: Oreohelix idahoensis; assembly: GCA_024509875.1. Lineage (NCBI taxonomy): Eukaryota > Metazoa > Mollusca > Gastropoda > Stylommatophora > Oreohelicidae > Oreohelix > Oreohelix idahoensis. The sequence goes on along the minus strand of JAMPIV010003053.1, from coordinate 24,534 downwards.
ATCAGCAAGGGATTAGCTTTCTCCTTATCTGTTTTTGCTTTCTTTGGTAGTTTGATTGTTGGCATTATTGTTTTCTTATTGTTCCCTTCGGTTGCCTTAAGTTTTATCATACTTCTTTAATTTGAGTGCTATGTTTAAGTGATTGACAAAACTCCTTCCAGTTAGTTTCTTTGGCTTTTAATATTATTCTGTTAGATTCATTCCTAATACGTTTATACTCATAATAGTTTTCTTCTGTTCTGTTATTTCTATGTTTTTGTAAGGCCCTTTTACTTCTCTCATGAATTTCTGCACAACTTTTATTCCACCAGGCAACTGGTTCTTTATTCCACTGAGTTTTTTGTTTCTTATTAATGTTATTTATGGGTTTTAGGTGCTGTGGCATATTTTTATATGGTATATATTTTATTGCTATTTTAAGAATTTCATTGGTCAGTGTTTCTGCCCACAAGTCAGTATCATCTGATTCCATTTCTTTATATTCCATAACCTCCAGCTCCGATTGGAGGGCTTCCTAGTTTGTTTTTTTACAGTTGAAAGTCGGTTTCTCTGGTCCTTGGTTTGGAATGATGTTTTCATGCATGGTTATTACAATGGGCAGATGATCTGAGTTTGTGTCTTGTAATACTTCCCAATTTACATTCGCTAGGTTGTTAGTTGCTTTACTTATGTCTATTGCTGAGTCTGCCCCGTTAGCTTGTGGATTAATTCTAGTTGCAGTTCCATCATGTAGTATTAGCAGGTCATTGTTTTCTATAAAGGCTGTGGCCGTTGACTGATGTGTTGTCGTAGATTTTTCGATAGGAGTATTAAGACTTAGGTTGGTCCCTTCTGAATAGATTAGAATATGTGATATACACAGTGAGAGTTAGAAAAAAAAATAGATTTTCCCAAGAGTGCAGTGGTAGCGAATCAAATAGAGCTGTCCCCTGAAAAAAAAAAACAAGAATCTTCTCTCTCTCTCAGGCCTATCTTCTACGACAGATATATATAAGAGTCAGACAGACTATTGACAACATATGTTACTATGTATGAACATACCACTCACGTGCACACCCCTTCAAGTGACAACAGTTAGGCACACAGACGTGGGAAAACTATAACAATACTTATGTAAATATTCTAGAACGAGCTGACCAACACGCTGATTAGTTCCAGAGAGATTTTATTTATCATCTATAAAATCTTCTCACAACACCAAAGAAATACATCAAGGAAAAAACATATACAAATAGTCATAAAATATCAAGAAAATGCTACAAGGGTGATAGCCCCGCTATGATCTTAACTCTAGGTTTAGCCCACAGCCCCGTTAGGATGACAGATGATGGCCCAAAAAAGTTATACTTGCATGTGGTTAGAGTCTAGTATTGTCCCCCTTTGAAGATATAGACTGACTTTGACAGCAGTATCTATTCTAACGTAATACGTTACTTAAGCAGCAAATCTCGCCTAAGGAAAAAACACATATAACAAATGAGGGTATTATACAACGAACCTCCTTCCGTCACTTTCACTCGATTCTTTCATCAGGGCCCTGATATACTTACAATCGGGTTGTGGTTTCGCCGGCTGGCGCAAATTTTGGACACTCACACTTTTTATCTGTTACTGTCGTTTACTGAAACAGATCCCAGCTCTGCAGATTTGTTTGTTGGTTTCATTAAAAAAAATGGATCTGGGGAGCGTCTGCTTCAGGCGATAGTTATTTCAGATTAAAGTTAATGTCACTTGACTCCCGAGGTAAGAATTAGGCTTAAACGAGCACAAAATGTCAGAACACGAAGTTTCCCTTAATTAGGAAGATGACCGGTGGACAACCTCTCTCAAAACAGAAATTATTGGTTCCCCACTCACTTGTCAACAATGTCGGAAAGTTTATGTCATAGATTGTAATTATTCTCGCCGCCAGGCAGAAAATTTACGTAGAGTTTATGGAAGAAATTAAGATCTGGTTCACAGGCCCAGTATTATTTATCATTACAGTCTTTGAAAAAGCCCGTTAGTGGGATATGGTATTACTGTCTAACTTGCACCGTCAGATCAGTGTTACTTGAGAAACCCACGTGGTTCAAAATAAGGACTGTCTATTTCTTCACAATTATGAACTCTTATTAAATGCTGGTAAAGTTCGGGTCACCCCCAGTATTTCACTGTATAAAAAGAAAAGCACATATAAATCATTTTCATATTATGTACCCAATATAACTTACATTTAAAACAGCGAGCCTACAGCTTGACTTATATTTAAACTTCCGGTGAAATAAGTTATATAAAAAATCGATCATCAGGAATTTAGGAATATGGTGCGTATTCCGTCAATATTCGCTGATGTCGCGTCTAGCATTTTATAAGTTTGATATAAAATATTCTCGTCTGAGTATTAGCCGTTAAATTAAATTCCTTATAGCTACTAGTTTGTTAAGCTTAGAAATATTATTTATTCTGCCTTCCACTGTATGCGTCACTAGAAAATAATACAGACTTATAAATTATACACTCAGTTCAAAAGAAACTAGTTAAAATGAAATGAGCGATTTAACGCTTTAAACACTTTAAACCCTACACACAATACTAGATATATAATATTAATATACCTCAAGCACAGCACTACGATGTCACAACGAAACTAAGAGATATCACTTATAAATTTAAGTGTTCTAGAACGAAGTGCCCACGTCTACTGTAAAATGTAGAATGAGTGAAGTGAGTTACAAACTCGGGCCAATATCTTAAAATTAGACAAAGGGCCCCTAACTTATTTCGCTAAGCGAAATTATCTCCCTTACTCCCAACATTTACGTCAGCTTCACGCGTGTCGTAACTGCCACCTACTGACCACGATGTACGCGTGTCAGTTTCAAATCCCAGACAGCCTGTCTGCGGTGCGGAACGATTTTCACGCTACGCCGGAGCTATTTCGACGAAACGCTCGCAGTTTCTGCAAACTGTAGACAGCTGTCTGTCTGCCATGCCCCGATGGAGCGAATTCTCACACCCCCCCCCCCCGCCCGGGGACACTGGTCAGTCAGCGCTCTGACCGGAAAAAACTGCAGACGAATGTCTGGCGAGGACCGTATATTCACAGCTATCGTTCGACCGGCAGAGCTGACATCTACGTAATCAAGTTACTCGTGCGATTCTCAGTTTTGAGAAAAGAAACAGGTACAGTTTGAGAATACAGAAGAAAATATTTTCCGCACCCGAGTGATGCGAAAAATACAGGAAAAACAAGTACGGAAAGATAATAAATAAGAGGATTTGGGTGAGAGAATAGGAAGAAGATGTAGGTAATTTAATGATATAAAGACCTACGTGACAGGACGTCCCCCCTTAAGATATGGAAGCACTCCATGTCTACGTTATGGAATTAAATTTCCTATAACCGTAGCTTCGGGATGTCTGTCTTCTTCCCTCTCATCTTCCCCTCCATCTCTTTCCAATTCCTACTCATGAAGTCTGTCCCGACGTTTCCTTCCTTTGGAATGTCTCCCATGCGCGCTTGAAAGAGCGTCGCCGCTTCTGACATTTTTCAAAGATTTCCTGTGTGTGCAGTGGAGTTTCCCTGCCACTATCGTCATCTTCGTCAGTTTTGGCGATCGTCAGGAGATGGTCGGAGGTTGGCACTGGTCTTTCCAAGTATCTCTTTAAGAGATTTAAATGGAAAACCTTCTCCATTCCTTGAATAGATATCTGGTAGTTAGCCTTAGAAATCTTTTTCAGGACGGTAAACGGCCCTTGCCATCCGATCTTCAGTTGGTTGTTCTCGGTAGGGAGCAACACCAAAACTTTCTCTCCTGCTTCCAGTTCTCTCTCTTTCGCGACTTTCCTGTATCGGTTAGCGTGCTTGGTGCGTGCTCGCTTAAAGTTAGTCGTTGCTAGGTCCCACCCTAGTTTCAACCGTTCCTTTAAAACCGACACATATTTACTGGCTGAGACGACTGTCTCATCCGCCTTCTCGTCTGTCAGAGACTGAAGTAAGGCTTCAAGCGGGCCCTTAATGGGTCTGCCGAATAAGAGTGTAGCTGGCGGAAATCCTGTGGAAGTATGAGGAGATTCTCTGTAGCCAAATAATGCTGCAGGAATGCAGAGATCCCAATCTTCAGGTTTCACTTGTGCCAGCTTACTTAGCATCATGTTGAGGTTTCCATTTGCACGTTCCACGAGCCCATTTCCGGCCGGAGTATATGGCTTAGTGTGGATGTGCTGGGTCCTCAAGATCTTAACGATCTCATCCATCAACAGGTTTCGGTATGGGGATCCGTTATCCGTCAACACTTGTTGAGGGAATCCCAACCGAGTGAAAATCTGCACGAGGGCTTCTGCGACATGCTTGGCATCTGCGCATGTTAGCGGTATAGCTTCTGCCCATAAAGTGCATGTATCGACTAAGGTCAGGATAAACCTGTTCCTTCTTTTAGTCCTTTCGAAAGGCCCTAAAATGTCGATCACAACCCGTTCGAATGGTGTTCCCATTATTGGCATTTCACCCATGTGGACTGGGGGTGTCCGTTGCTTGGGTGGCACACGTTGGCACTGGGCACAGGATTTGACGTACCTGATAATATCAGTGTTTACTCCTGGCCACCAATAATGAGTGGTTATACGTTGGTTTGTGGCGTTCTGTCCCATGTGTCCGCTGAAGGGAAGAGAGTGCCCCATTTCTAGGATTTGGCTTCTGTACTGTTTCGGTACTAGGAGCTGGTTGTAACCTTGGTCAGGCTTGCCCGTTCTCCGATAAAGTACGCCATCCTCAGAAAAAATGTCCCCGTGCTGTTTGGGTTCCTTAGCCATGGGCAGTTTCCTAAAGCAGGGTGCCAAAGTAGGGTCCTTGTATTGCGCTTCTTTAAGTTCCATGGGTAACAAATTAGGCGCAGGCTCCCGTTCCTTCTTGGTTTGCCCTCTTGTAGTTACTGCTGCCACAATCGGCTCTTCCGGTTTCCCAATACACACGTATCTCCCGCCAAGTATGACTGGGTAGATGGGATCATCCATAACAGCCGCTTTGATCACACCTCTGACAAAATCAGAGTGGATCTCCACCAATGCGATGGGAAGCGCTGTAGGTGCATCACTCTTACGAACTCCACAAAGTTTGACGGTCTCTCCTGTCTCTTGACCGGGTTTAACCAGGTTTCTGGCAACAATGCAATCGTAAGAAAGCCCCGTGTCAAATAAGCAAGAAGTTTGAGAACCGTTCAAAGTAACAGTACCTCGCGTTGAGGGTCTATCCCCAACAGGTTTGGAATCACTGTCAACAATTCCGCCTTGCGAGACTGTCAATAAGCATCCGATGCGTTTCGGCTCGGTGTGCTCGGTCTGATCATATGTCCCGTGCTCAGGGGTTCTCCCTTTGCCACCTTGTCCTTTCTGGCTGCGCTGCCATGTAGGGCGGTCGGGTTGATCAGACTGTTTGGGGTGGTTGGGGTACTTGGTTTTGTAGAACTTGGATTTTTCAGGAGGGGGGTTTTGAGGTCCAGTTTCTCTGTGATTATTTTGGTTAGAAGCCTGAGAAGATTGCTCTAGGTTATGTTTTCGAAAATGCTCCTCTGTCGGTTTCCGCTTTGTGGCCGGTAGTTCAGCCAGCGCATTGTGGTAACGCTCAGACTTCTCTAAGATGTCTTCAAGTTTTTCTGCCCCCTGCTCAGCTAGAAATCTCCGGGTATCAGCAGACAAAGTGTTCTTTATTTGTTCTGTTAAAACAAATTCCTCAAGACCTTCATAGGTAGAGGGGAGCTGCGAAAGCTCAAGGCACTTTGTTAGATATCCCTTTAAACGAGACGAGAACTGCTGAAAAGTTTCAGAATTCTCTTTCCGGCTGTTGCGAAACAGTTGCAAAAATTTGCGAGCGTTCATTTCAAAGCGCTCCAGTAACGCTTTCTTCAACACATCGTAGTCGTCTTGTTGGCTACTTTCCAGCTTAGAATAAACATCATAAGCAGAACCTTTTAGGGCCTGGGAAAGTTTCATATTCCAACGCGACCTCTCTAACCCGTACAGAGTTGCAATTTTCTCAAATTTTTCTAACCATGTGTCAATCTTCTCATTTGGACAAGGAAAAGATTCTAGAGTGAAAGACATGGCGTTTAGTTGAAGAGATTGAGTGTTAGAAGGATCAGTTAAGGAGGAATGAGGAGAAGATTCTCCATTGCTGGAGGTAGAGGCAGCACTACGACTTTGGAATTCTAGTGTTTTAAGAGCCAACTCGTGCTGTCTCTGTTTCTCTTTTTCCTCAAGCTGTCTCTCCTTCTCTCTTTCCTCATGCTGCATCCTGCGAATTTCCATTTCCTCATCTATCTTCTTCTGCTGTAATAGACGGTCTTCCGCTTCTTCCTCTCCGCTGCTTCTTCTTTCCTCCTTAGTTCTTCTTCTTTCCTCTCCGCATCATATCTCTCAAGTTCGTCTCTGACAAAAGCTTTCGCTTCCTCTCCTTCCAGTCCCTCCTCTCTCGCTTCGTCCCTGAGGAGTTGTCTAAGCTTTGCCCTCTCGGCCATATTATGTCAGTGACTGAGACACGTGGAGATAGAAAATAGGAAAAAGAATAACCTGGTTCCTACCACTTAGGAGAAAAAAAATACCAAAAATACGAAAGATGATATATTTAACCCTGGGATACCTCCTCCAAAATAAAAATCTAACTATCGCTGCTATTAATCGGCAATAAAGCACCTAATGCAAAACACGACTACGCCAACTAAATGGTAGTTAAGATTACTTCTGAAAAATAAGTTGCTACAGTGGAAACAAAATAATTATTGTAAAAATTAAAGAGAAAAATAATCCCTTAATTATAAAGTCCACTATCAAGTTCACCCCTGAAGACAGTTAGGGTAAGGGAGGCAATTAATCTGGACAAATAGTCCGAAACGCACTCCTTAACTTAGTTCAAACACCTTCCTGCTTCAGAACCCTTGTGAATGTTATACACTCACAAAACTTTACCAGCGTTTAGTATTACAAAATCATTAATTAACATATATTCCGACAATCAACCTGTAAACCAAATGTATATTATTTCTTAATGCTGTGGAAAAAAACAACTTATCAGTTTGTGTGGTCAGCACGCCCGTAAACAGATCGTTAGTCTAGGGGATAAATTATTTTTAAAAGATACAAAACTCACAAGACATCACACTCTTACTCTATTTCAGAAAAAAAAAGAATCTTAAGTTCAAAATCCAGATAGACGAGTCCACATTTGTCGTACTCGTCTTCCTATTCTAAGTTCAAAAATCCTACGGACGAGAACCCATTTGTCGTAGATTTTTCGATAGGAGTATTAAGACTTAGGTTGGTCCCTTCTGAATAGATTAGAATATGTGATATACACAGTGAGAGTTAGAAAAAAAAAATAGATTTTCCCAAGAGTGCAGTGGTAGCGAATCAAATAGAGCTGTCCCCTGAAAAAAAAAAACAAGAATCTTCTCTCTCTCTCTCAGGCCTATCTTCTACGACAGATATATATAAGAGTCAGACAGACTATTGACAACATATGTTACTATGTATGAACATACCACTCACGTGCACACCCCTTCAAGTGACAACAGTTAGGCACACAGACGTGGGAAAACTATAACAATACTTATGTAAATATTCTAGAACGAGCTGACCAACACGCTGATTAGTTCCAGAGAGATTTTATTTATCATCTATAAAATCTTCTCACAACACCAAAGAAATACATCAAGGAAAAAACATATACAAATAGTCATAAAATATCAAGAAAATGCTACAAGGGTGATAGCCCCGCTATGATCTTAACTCTAGGTTTAGCCCACAGCCCCGTTAGGATGACAGATGATGGCCCAAAAAAGTTATAGATGCATGTGGTTAGAGTCTAGTATTGTCCCCCTTTGAAGGTATAGACTGACTTTGACAGCAGTATCTATTCTAACGTAATACGTTACTTAAGCAGCAAATCTCGCCTAAGGAAAAAACACATATAACAAATGAGGGTATTATACAACGAACCTCCTTCCGTCACTTTCACTCGATTCTTTCATCAGGGCCCTGATATACTTACAATCGGGTTGTGGTTTCGCCGGCTGGCGCAAATTTTGGACACTCACACTTTTTATCTGTTACTGTCGTTTACTGAAACAGATCCCAGCTCTGCAGATTTGTTTGTTGGTTTCATTAAAAAAAATGGATCTGGGGAGCGTCTGCTTCAGGCGATAGTTATTTCAGATTAAAGTTAATGTCACTTGACTCCCGAGGTAAGAATTAGGCTTAAACGAGCACAAAATGTCAGAACACGAAGTTTCCCTTAATTAGGAAGATGACCGGTGGACAACCTCTCTCAAAACAGAAATTATTGGTTCCCCACTCACTTGTCAACAATGTCGGAAAGTTTATGTCATAGATTGTAATTATTCTCGCCGCCAGGCAGAAAATTTACGTAGAGTTTATGGAAGAAATTAAGATCTGGTTCACAGGCCCAGTATTTATCATTACAGTCTTTGAAAAAGCCCGTTAGTGGGATATGGTATTACTGTCTAACTTGCACCGTCAGATCAGTGTTACTTGAGAAACCCACGTGGTTCAAAATAAGGACTGTCTATTTCTTCACAATTATGAACTCTTATTAAATGCTGGTAAAGTTCGGGTCACCCCCAGTATTTCACTGTATAAAAAGAAAAGCACATATAAATCATTTTCATATTATGTACCCAATATAACTTACATTTAAAACAGCGAGCCTACAGCTTGACTTATATTTAAACTTCCGGTGAAATAAGTTATATAAAAATCGATCATCAGGAATTTAGGAATATGGTGCGTATTCCGTCAATATTCGCTGATGTCGCGTCTAGCATTTTATAAGTTTGATATAAAATATTCTCGTCTGAGTATTAGCCGTTAAATTAAATTCCTTATAGCTACTAGTTTGTTAAGCTTAGAAATATTATTTATTCTGCCTTCCACTGTATGCGTCACTAGAAAATAATACAGACTTATAAATTATACACTCAGTTCAAAAGAAACTAGTTAAAATGAAATGAGCGATTTAACGCTTTAAACACTTTAAACCCTACACACAATACTAGATATATAATATTAATATACCTCAAGCACAGCACTACGATGTCACAACGAAACTAAGAGATATCACTTATAAATTTAAGTGTTCTAGAACGAAGTGCCCACGTCTACTGTAAAATGTAGAATGAGTGAAGTGAGTTACAAACTCGGGCCAATATCTTAAAATTAGACAAAGGGCCCCTAACTTATTTCGCTAAGCGAAATTATCTCCCTTACTCCCAACATTTACGTCAGCTTCACGCGTGTCGTAACTGCCACCTACTGACCACGATGTACGCGTGTCAGTTTCAAATCCCAGACAGCCTGTCTGCGGTGCGGAACGATTTTCACGCTACGCCGGAGCTATTTCGACGAAACGCTCGCAGTTTCTGCAAACTGTAGACAGCTGTCTGTCTGCCATGCCCCGATGGATCGAATTCTCACAACCCCCCCCCCCCGCCCGGGGACACTGGTCAGTCAGCACTCTGACCGGAAAAAACTGCAGACGAATGTCTGGCGAGGACCGTATATTCACAGCTATCGTTCGACCGGCAGAGCTGACATCTACGTAATTAAGTTACTCGTGCGATTCTCAGTTTTGAGAAAAGAAACAGGTACAGTTTGAGAATACAGAAGAAAATATTTTCCGCACCCGAGTGATGCGAAAAATACAGGAAAAACAAGTACGGAAAGATAATAAATAAGAGGATTTGGGTGAGAGAATAGGAAGAAGATGTAGGTAATTTAATGATATAAAGACCTACGTGACATGTGTCTATTGTTTTATACTTGTACTTCGTGTTGATCGTATGTTGGGTTTCGTATCACAGCCCGATCAGTAGACTGCATGTATTGGTTGGTAAGTAATCTTCACATACGACGACTTCGTTCTGAACAATAGTTGACAAAATGAACTATGATGACAGCAGGCTTCATAACTCAACAGGTTGAACTTTATTTACATAGAAACACGTACAACATCCCCGGTGCTGGCTCTTGACAGAATTTAGTAACATGCCCAACCTTCTTTATGCGGCTGGCGACTTGTACAACGAAACTGAATATATAACATTCTGCCTCATTCTCTATCCCTCTCTGCATAAATGTCTCTAGTGGCTATTAGGTTCACAAGTTGAGAACCGCTGTTGTTGTTGCTATACTGTCAATATCTCCCTACTTGAAACGGTTTACCTCAATGTTCAGTTATAGTCACATGCAGCTAACTTGGCTTATCTGGCCTACCGCTAGGGATGTATGTTTACCAAGCTCATCTTGCATACTCGACTGTCTTTCTGTCTACTGTACTTCGCTACAACTAAAAAGGTTCATACCTTTCAACGTACCCGGTCTTACGAATACAACACAATCCTTCCTTATGAAATGTACACTGACATCTTGTCATCTCACAGAAATATTACACTGTCATTCGACCAGAGTGGCATGGAGAGTACAGTTCGTGATTGTAGTGTATCTTTTGCAAACTTCAGGTCAACCCAGATACCTTGGGTTAAATCATTCGATGCGCGAAGTCTCTGCGGACAAATGCTCACTCCGTCAATCCTAAGAACCAACTGATTTTATCTAAAACCACGATTTACTACTACAACTAATTTCGAACCATCCAGAACAGAACCTTCACTAACTAACTCACCCAAACGCCAAACCCACGTGAAACTCAATTCGTTCACCCTGCTTCCACAGACAAATAAGATACAAACTCTGTCACTTAAACAAGGGACATAAGACTCATCTTAACCCCCATCTATAGTTATATTTATTACTTCCCTTTGACCATTATTGAAATAGAACTCCATCATTTCTCGTTTGCCCTCAAGGGTCTTCCCGGGTACATGGGGAAACTGCACTAAGCAAGAAAAAAAGAGTCAATACCTTCCATTTGTCTTGTGAACGGTGGTTTGGTTTTGATAGAGAGAAAGAATGTAGAAAAATGGTATGGATGGGTTTAGTTGCAGATTATTTGTCGTTAATGAAGGGAGATAAGATGTGTAAGATTAGGCTTTGTCTTAAGGGAAGTAACTTAGAATTAAGTCCCTTACAGGTTTGAGTGAGTTGAGAAAAAAAGGATGCACGAGAAAGTCGAGATGCGTAAACACATATTAGGCGTGAACGAAGAATGTTGGAACGGGGTTTTGACGGAGTCTGGTTTTGAGACGCGCTAGGTGTAGGCAGGAAAAGGTGTTTCTCTCAAGTGTGTAGTTAGATATTGAACGTGCTCAGCGTAAGATTTGATATTGTTGTATAAGATATATTCGGAGCACCAAAGTGTTTGTGTAAGAAAAAGTGTATTTCATATGAAGAAACACAACCAGGTACGTTTTGACATTTTGATTGATAACTAGCATATGTAGCTCAGCAGACAGACAGGTCTGAGCAGAGGACAGTAAACAGATGAAATCTTGGTAAAAGTGACAGCCCTGGCGGTTAAGGCCAGTTTCTCGTATAGAGATATAACAAGAAACATGGGAAAAGAAACATAAAATAAATAAGCAGTACAGAAGAACGACAGGAAGTTCTGTCTGAATAAATATATGACATGTTCTATAGCTGGGACAAGTAATAGTAAGAAGACAAGCAAATGTATGTGAAAAATGGATACTGAGATTGTTTGAAACTGAAGATTGTATTTTGCAAGACTGCCAACCTTGAAGAGAAAGGTTGGGCATACCATTTTTACTCAGTTATCAACGTATGTTAATAAAGTTCTACCATTGATATTTTCACTGCTGTTTTGAGTGGTATCGATTGATCAACAGTGGGTATGAAGAAAAAGTAGAGTCAGTCTGAGTGAAGGAAGTTTCTAGTATTTACTTTACAACACATTAGCTACTGGAAGGGCAGAGGTCCGAATCTTGCAATACGACTCACGGCTACAGTCTTGTGATAAACATCCTCGGTATTTCGTGGACGGACAAAGTGACAAATGTTGAAGTGTTGTCACGTACTGTCCTTCAAACCATATATACGCTGCTTAGACAGAGCGCACTACGCTGCTTAGACAGAGCGCACTACGCTGCTTTGGCCACGTCCATCGCATGAAAGGTGGTTGTATCCCGGAAGATAATTTCTAGAGACAACTGGCAAATGGCAAAAGAACAATTGGGCCACCGCAGATGAGGTTCAAAGATGTATGCAAGAGAGGCAGGAGGGCCGGGGACATAAACCCACATAAGAGCAGAGGCAGAGGCGTTAAAAAATGCATCAGAAATTCTAATGACAGAAGAAAGCTCAGTAGACTAAGAACAGTAAGTACAGGACTGAGGGTAGGTTTATTTTTTGTATTGTATAAACATTTATAACACATAAGGAAAGGAAACCCGACGCCTGTAAACAGTAAATACTAGACACGGTATTAAGGTCTTTGCCTTGTGTGGACTGACCTATACTGTATAATAGGGGAACAACAGAAGTGATTGCGTCATTAATAGGCTGGGCTGCCCATGGTAAATTTCCGGTGTTATGTCTTGCGGTTTGCACTAGCGACCCGTCATCAAAGCATCATTTTTGGTGATGCCTAGATGGCAGGGAGGATAGTGTGATTCGCTTGCATCGCTAGGCGGGGTTGTCGCACGGAAGGTCCTGGGTTCGAGTCCTGGGTAAGCCACTCACGTCTGTTGTTTTTCTGTTGTCTAGTGTTCTACTTCTTTATTTCTAACGAGTGCCTGAAAACATACATTTATGTTTGTCTAATTTTTATTTACTGTTCAAATCAGACCATCACCTGTGAGGACATTTTAAATTCACCCCACCTCTTATTTATTTTACACCTGTTAACGATAATTGATTATTAAATTTGTTATCTGTAAAAAATACAAATGCGTAGTTGATTTAGTCATTTTAAGTAAACTGCTCCCGTATGACTCAGTTATTTTAAATATTTATAACAGAGCTATTTAATTAATATTTTGATGAGTTAAATCAGTTGGGGGCTCATCAGAGCGAACTAAAATCCTAACTCATAGAAGGTCAGGAAAGATAAAAGTTGACATGACCTTGACCCTATCAGCCGTTAGTACTTGATTTCTTTAAATTCCTATGAGGCTCTCTAGAATTGAAGCACTATTTTCAATTGACATCTGTACCTAGAGTAATCTTGAACGAAAGGTGGACACATGTGAAGACAACTCAGTAGAAACTCTCAATTGTTGCCACTGTTGGACCATCAAAGCAGAGCAAGGGGAGTAAATCACGTGACACACAGCTGTGGATATTATGATAAATAACGAAATACTCACTGGAGGGAAGCGAGATATGGTTTCTTAGAAGAACAGTAAAAATTCATTGACAGCCTAGATAACAAACGGAGGAAGTTTGAGCGGTGTGCATGAATGTTGTTACTTTATGGTGACATTTGGAATAATTGAGGGATGCAGCGTGCGTGATGGAAACAGAAGAAAGCAAGTACAGGATTCGTAGAAACGCTTGATAATAAGAAAAACAATCAGTAAATAGATCAGAATATACACTAAGACACCCTAATATAACCAACATATCCATGCACATGGTTAATGGTTGAAAGTGGCGCGTTGCGTGCAATCGTACCAAAAACTTAATTAAAACAAAAATAAATACAACTCACTTCAAAATATTTACAATTGTCATGAAATATTCTAATCCACATATATTAATTATTAGGTAAATATGAAGCCTAACAAATAAAATTTCATAACAGACTCTTATTAGAAAAGACAACATTATATGGGTTTACGTTTGAACACATAACAGTACCCAGACAGCACATCTTCTAAACAGGAGATAGAAGAAATTGCATATTTTGAACGCAGCCACGTAGCTCCTTTAAATTAGTATTTTTGGGTTCCTTAGGGTTTGCTGACAAATAATATGTAAAACGTTACGCAAATAGTCCAGGAATTAATAAATTATACCCAAAATAAAATATTGGGGGTGCCTGACAGCATAAAATCATTTCTGCTCATAAAATTTTTTTTATAACTTGTTTGAAAAAACCTTACGTTACATAAATAGCCTACCATGTAAACTCCAAATTGATTGGAGCGCAACAAATGAAAGCCTAACCACGATTGGTCGGGTTATAAATACTATCTTGGTTGTTAGGGGAGACGGGAAAAGATAACATTTTTTTCAAACACTTGTCGAAACGTGGCTCATTGGCCAGTCTCGCTGATATACACACTTGGGAGCGTTAGTTCGAGACCACTAATTCAAATAAGCTTGATAAAGCGACAGTACGTTGAAGCCAGCTCACATTTTTGCTAAAATAAAAGCCTGGAACATAGGCAGAACGGAATTTGTGCCAGTTTGTGCCAGAATTCATTGCTAATCAACGTATCTGTGTTTATTTCCATGAAATTGTGGTAAGCTTGAACCATTCAGTATCTTTTAATGAAAAATTGAATGTGAATTGTTGATTTATGCCTGTATATATATGTGTAGTTCAGTGGCAAACGTGAGGTAAAGCCTATAATGCTCCAGCCTGAACAGAGGGTGTCGGAGAGAAGTAAAACGGCATGGAATGGCCAAATAGTACACTGACACCTGGATGATGGACTAGAAAGAAATAATGCTGGAAGTGCAGAGGCGTAGTAACCATTAAGAAGGGTAATACTGGAATAAAGTATTTCAAATGAAGCTGACTGTTGGCCTAACGCTCTGAACGCAATGTTTGTGCTGTATTGTGATCAGTGTAAAAGAGAATATAAATTAGTTATGAAGTAGAAGGTACATCCTTCTTGATTTCAGGGACAGTGGTCTTGATGGTAGTGAGCAGCATCTGGTCAGAGATTTGCTGAATCCAGAGTCGGACAGCATACTCCTTGGTCTTTTTAGCTATCAGTGAGGTGTCTCCTGAGCCCAGAGGAGAATTCGAGCAGAGGAGTCCTTTCCTGCCGCCATCACGCCAGATAAGCGAATTGGCCAGCTGAGCTCAACATTATGTCCCCTCATCTTGAAATAACTTTATAAAAATACCATTCAGAGGGGAATTTACTTGTCTTAAAATCAGGAACTGTGAACATCTCCAATAATAGTCCCTAAAGACAAACTATTGAAGTCATGATGACCAATACCAACAGAGCTTGAACAAAACAAAACCAGTATTACCTCATTTTACTACTACACAACTGACACACATAGAACATTTGTACTAATATATGTCACTACAATATTCATATTAAATACATTCTGTACATAACTTGTAATTTAAATTGATTGTGATTCCTGGTTCCCTTGTAGTTGAATCAGGACACATATTCCTTCATGCCAGTAATGAATACATATTGTTATTTGAAAGTTTATCAGTGACTCTTTTAAGATATCTGTGTAGAGTGTTATATGTATGTGAGTGTCACAGTGTTGTCAAGAGTAGTGGATTAAATTAAATTGTTTATCTGTCTGTTGTTGTGACTTACACTTCACCATACACATACCCTAGTCACAAAACGTAGTCACCACACTATTCCAGAATAATTCTGACTGAGATATATAGATATGTGGCAGCAAGTAAGGTTATATATATAATATACTACTCTTATTAGATATATATATACCTTCACAGCTGATCTCAGTCAGTACACTAAGTCCCTTATAAATATCTATAACATCCCACTTCACCACATATATTGGGGTCTCGCTCTTGGGATTTTGAATCTTTAACTATTAAAAATATTGGGGGTAATTCACTTCAGGGAATATAAGAATTAAAAGGTATCCTTGGGTGGAATTAAATAAGGTTGAGCTCACGGTGCCTGTTTTGTCCATTAGAGATTGAATTGTTGGTTAGACATTGTATTAAGTTACCTGATAGACAATGGCGGACCTGGCCAAATTTCGATCTGCTGCGGTTCAGACTGCAAAAGAGTTAGGATTAGATGGGCAAGTTATGGTTGCCTATGTTACTACGGAATGTGACAAATTTATTGAACGCGAAGAAAGAAGGTTTGAAGCCGAAAGAAAGTTAGAGGCTGACAGGGAAAGTAAGAAGTTACAATTTGAAGCTGAGGCTGAGACTAAGAGGTTGCAGATTGAAGCTGAGGCTGAGACTAAGAGGTTGCAGATTGAGGCTGAGGCTAAGAAATTGGAGGCAGAAAGAGAAGACAAACGATTGGCTGCAGAAAGGGAAGAGAAGAAATTAGCTGCAGAAAGAGAAGAGAAGAGATTAGCTGCAGAGAGGGAAGCAGAAAAGGAGGAGAAGAGATTACAAAGGGAACATGAGTTACGACTAAGGGAGTTTGAGTTTCAAGGCCATGCTCCTGAAAATGGTGCCAGTCCTTTTGCCTCTGATGCTACGGTTACTCAAGGAGCCTCAATCTCAGCTATGAATTTTCATTTAGATCATTTTGTTGAGAAAGACGATGATATTGAGAGCTATATAAATAGGTACGAACTATTAGCTACCACGTATGGGTTGGAGAGAGAAAGGTGGAGCTTAAAGTTATCTCAGGGACTTCGTGGGGCAGCTTATGAAGTTTTTGCAAAAATGAGCAGAGGTGATCAGGAAAATTATGACATGCTAAAGCAGGCTCTTTTGTTAAGGTATGAAAAGAATGCAGAGTTTTACAGGAAAAAATTTAGGAATGCTAAACTACTGTCAGGTGAAACCTATCACCAGTTCTCTGCACGAATAGAGACATACTTGGAGAAATGGACTTCTCTGGGGAAAACCCAAGATCTTAAGGAAATGGTCCTTATAGAGCAACTAAGAGAGTCCATGGCTCCAGACCTGAGAAAGTTTCTCATGGAACAAGGTGCAGAGAGGCTGGGTGAGTTGCTAAATGTTGCTGAAAGGTATCAAGCAGCTCAAGCAGAGGTAACAGGTAATAAAAAGAAACAGGTGGACAACTTTAGGGCACCACAGAACTTTAATAAATTTGATCCTAAGGATCAAAATAAAGGTAAGCACCAATTTGATAGGCCACGGTATGACAATAAAAATAAATTCCCACAATTCGATGAAAGGAAATATGATGAAAGAAAATCTTTCAACCAAGGAAAAAGGTGGTGTAAGAATTGTCAGATGGACAATCATGACACTGACCGTTGCAGAAGGAAACCTGTATATATGGCAACCCTTCAGGTCAGGTCGACCTCAAGACAGGAGGAGGATATTATGTTAGATACCACTCCAGAAGAGATGAGGAAGGCACAGGCTGGGGATAAAACACTCAAGCCTTGTTTCAGAAAATTGTCAACTTGTCATACAACTCCAGGCAAGGGAGATTTTTACATGAAAAACAAGTTGATGTATAGGAAGACTGGAGCTAGATCCAATGGTCACGGACAGCTGGTTCTTCCAAAAAGATACAGGACAGAATTAATAAGGAGCCTACATGTGAAACCAGATGGGGACCATGAGAAATAGGTACCATCATTCAAAAGGTGGCTCACAATTATTATTGGCCCAAAGCAAGATGGGACATTGAGAATTTTGTAGAAAGGTGTAGCATAGCACATGAGGGAACACCCACAAGTGGGAACATGGATCAGGACCTGGACACGCCATGGGGCAAAATCAGGCCTAACAATAAAAGGAAAAATAAATTTGATAAAGTGGACCAAATGGAATGGGAAGCCCCTTTTCACGGACAAGCTTCACTTAACTGTTTTACAATGGCCACTATGCGGAGAGTGCAAAAATATGTCTTACCCCAGGATAAGCCGAAAATCCCTCAATCGGACTTAAACAAACTGGAGGAAGAAGATGTAGAGAGGAAATCTCTCATCAAGAATTTTAAGAGGGGAGAAAGCCCCAAAAGAAAAATTGGTAGCGGTCGTTTTGTGAATGAGAATTCTGGGAGGAAAAATCATCACTATAAAGCTTCAAGTGGAAGAGACCATACCGGTGCATGGACAAATAGGTCCACACAATTAAAGGTCCACATGTAGCTTTGTTAAGAACGTGGACTGATGAAAAGGCAGAGGAAAACATTACATCTTCATACCAGTATGTGAATGAGCTGACCACTCGGTTAAAAACTGGCTGGAAACTTGCCAATGAAAATTTGAAACAAGCCAGGAAGAAACATGCTGCCTATTATAACAGGAAGGCGAAAGACAGAAATTTGGCTGTGGGAGAGAAGGTACTGCTTCTTTTGCCCGGGAGTCAGAATAAGTTACAAATTGGATGGCAGGGTCCATATACAGTTCTAGAGAAGGTGTCTAGAACAAATTATAAGATAGATAAGAAGGGGAAAGAAAAAATCTATCATGTGAATCTCCTGAAGAAATATTTGGAAAGAGAACATCAGGAAGAGACACACTTGTTGACCTTGTCCATCGCCATGGAGATGAAAAAGGAACCACTTTCATCATTTGAATATCCATTACACCCCTGTGAGACAGCAGCACAGGTGAAAATCAGTACACATTTAACGAAAACTCAGAAAGAGAGAGTGCAACAGGTTCTAAATAATCATGCAGAGGTGTTAACAGACCGACCAGGGCATACAAACCTATTGGAATATGATATGAAACTCATAGACTCCACACCTGTCTGTATGAAACCATATTCGATTCCGTTTGCTAAGGAAAAAGCTTTGAAGGAAGAGATAGAATATCTGTTGAAGGAAGGAATTATTTCGCACAGTGAGTCTTCGTATAGTTCCGGGGTGGTACTCTTAAGGAAGCCCTCTGGAGAACATAGACTCTGTATAGATTACAGGAGACTGAATGCTATTACAGAAGGACAGGTGGATCCATTGCCGGATACAAATCAGCTGTTTGCCAGGCTAAATAAAGCTAAATATTTCTCAAAAGTGGATCTGAGTAAAGGATACTATCAGATTCCAGTAAAGCCTGAGGTTAGACCATACCTAGCTTTTAGTACCTCAGAAGGACACTATGAGTTTAATAGATTGCCATTTGGATTGAAGAATGCGCCTAGTGTCTTCTCTAGAATGATGAGAAAATTATTGGATCCTCTGAATAATCCCTGTATAACAAATTTTATGGATGATATCCTTATAGCAACAGAAACATTTGAGGAACACATTGACTCTCTGAACATGCTGTTTGATCGACTTAGGGAGGCAAATTTAACAGCCCGACCAACCAAATGTTGCGTTGGATGTAAAGAATTGGAATTTTTGGGACACACAGTTTATCAGGGAAACATGACCCCTGACCCAAAGAATTTAGAGAAACTACAGAAAGCCCCGAGACCACAAACCAAGAAGGACGTGAGATCCTTTGTCTCATTATGTGGTTTCTACCAGAAGTATATCAAAAACTTTAATTCCATATGTGCACCTTTAACGGAATTGACACGTAAAGGACTTCCAGATCGCATTACATGGACACCACAATGTGAAATGACTTACCAAGAATTGAAGGAAAAGCTCACAAGTAAACCCATTTTGAAATTACCTGACTTAAGTCAAGAATTCATAGTAAGGACGGATGCAAGTAATATTGGGCTAGGTGCAACTTTACTACAGAAATCAGATGCATTGGATGGGGAATTAAGCCCAGTGGCATATGCTAGCAGAAAGTTGAATAAAGCTGAAATCAACTACTCAACTAGCGAAAAAGAATGTCTTGCAGTAATATGGGCAATAAAGAAATTCAATATTTATCTATATGGGAAGGCATTTAAGTTGCAAACTGACCACAAACCTTTATCGTTTTTAGCACAGGCTAAGCATGAGAACTCTAGGTTACTCCGATGGTCTTTGCTTCTGGCTCCATATAATTTTAGCATTGAATATATATCTGGAAAAACCAATCTGGGAGCGGATTTTTTAAGCCGCCATCCGTGTGATGAGAATCACCGTAAACCCCAGAAATAATAATAAATTTCTATATGTGTATATGGAATAAAGGACTGACATATAATGTCTGTTTTAAGAGGGGAGGTGTCATGAAATATTCTAATCCACATATATAAATTATTAGGTAAATATGAAGCCTAACAAATAAAATTAATAAAGAGAAGAGCAATGGTAAAATGACAGTGCTGTCCCAAAGAATGTACTCGAAATCCCCCTTGTTTTCTGCTTCGTCTGCAAATTGTAACGCTTTCACGTTGATAGTAAAGCTTACTATATTATTACCCGCCTTCTTCAATGAAACGTGTGCTGTATTTCTTGGAAAAGCATTGAGACGTACTGCGTAATGACCTAAATTAACCCTAACATTAATTATACTGCGTTACCAAAACGAACGAACAGATGGACTAAAGGGATAAAAAGAGAAGGGAGAGGCAGAAAGCCGAACACTAAACCCGCTTCGCGCGATACACAATTACTACCATCACGCGTGTAAGTCTACATGCACTAATTTTTTTTTCAGACGGACAGTGATAAAATACACTACCCTTTCCCAGAGTTAGGTTTATAATTCATAACAGACTCTTATTAGAAAAGACAACATTATATGGGTTTACGTTTGAACACATAACAGTACCCAGACAGCACATCTTCTAAACAGGAGATAGAAGAAATTGCATATTTTGAACGCAGCCACGTAGCTCCTTTAAATTAGTATTTTTGGGTTCCTTAGGGTTTGCTGACAAATAATATGTAAAACGTTACGCAAATAGTCCAGGAATTAATAAATTATACCCAAAATAAAATATTGGGGGTGCCTGACAGCATAAAATCATTTCTGCTCATAAAATTTTTTTTATAACGTGTTTGAAAAAACCTTACGTTACATAAATAGCCTACCATGTAAACTCCAAATTGATTGGAGCGCAACAAATGAAAGCCTAACACGATTGGTCGGGCTATAAATACTATCTTGGTTGTTAGGGGAGACGGGAAAAGATAACATTTTTTCAAACACTTGTCGAAACGTGGCTCATTGGCCAGTCTCGCTGATATACACACTTGGGAGCGTTAGTTCGAGACCACTAATTCAAATAAGCTTGATAAAGCGACAGTACGTTGAAGCCAGCTCACATTTTTGCTAAAATAAAAGCCTGGAACATAGGCAGAACGGAATTTGTGCCAGTTTGTGCCAGAATTCATTGCTAATCAACGTATCTGTGTTTATTTCCATGAAATTGTGGTAAGCTTGAACCATTCAGTATCTTTTAATGAAAAATTGAATGTGAATTGTTGATTTATGCCTGTATATATATGTGTAGTTCAGTGGCAAACGTGAGGTAAAGCCTATAATGCTCCAGCCTGAACAGAGGGTGTCGGAGAGAAGTAAAACGGCATGGAATGGCCAAATAGTACACTGACACCTGGATGATGGACTAGAAAGAAATAATGCTGGAAGTGCAGAGGCGTAGTAACCATTAAGAAGGGTAATACTGGAATAAAGTATTTCAAATGAAGCTGACTGTTGGCCTAACGCTCTGAACGCAATGTTTGTGCTGTATTGTGATCAGTGTAAAAGAGAATATAAATTAGTTATGAAGTAGAAGGTACATCCTTCTTGATTTCAGGGACAGTGGTCTTGATGGTAGTGAGCAGCATCTGGTCAGAGATTTGCTGAATCCAGAGTCGGACAGCATACTCCTTGGTCTTTTTAGCTATCAGTGAGGTGTCTCCTGAGCCCAGAGGAGAATTCGAGCAGAGGAGTCCTTTCCTGCCGCCATCACGCCAGATAAGCGAATTGGCCAGCTGAGCTCAACATTATGTCCCCTCATCTTGAAATAACTTTATAAAAATTAACCATTCAGAGGGGAATTTACTTGTCTTAAAATCAGGAACTGTGAACATCTCCAATAATAGTCCCTAAAGACAAACTATTGAAGTCATGATGACCAATACCAACAGAGCTTGAACAAAACAAAACCAGTATTACCTCATTTTACTACTACACAACTGACACACATAGAACATTTGTACTAATATATGTCACTACAATATTCATATTAAATACATTCTGTACATAACTTGTAATTTAAATTGATTGTGATTCCTGGTTCCCTTGTAGTTGAATCAGGACACATATTCCTTCATGCCAGTAATGAATACATATTGTTATTTGAAAGTTTATCAGTGACTCTTTTAAGATATCTGTGTAGAGTGTTATATGTATGTGAGTGTCACAGTGTTGTCAAGAGTAGTGGATTAAATTAAATTGTTTATCTGTCTGTTGTTGTGACTTACACTTCACCATACACATACCCTAGACACAAAACGTAGTCACCACACTATTCCAGAATAATTCTGACTGAGATATATAGATATGTGGCAGCAAGTAAGGTTATATATATAATATACTACTCTTATTAGATATATATATACCTTCACAGCTGATCTCAGTCAGTACACTAAGTCCCTTATAAATATCTATAACATCCCACTTCACCACAACAATCTATCTTGGACACCACAACGTGCAGCTATCACTAAAAATCGGTTATCACCAATCCGTAAAGCTTGTTTTTTTACAAAACATTCTATATTGATTCACAAAATCCCGTGATGACTACCACTATTTTAATTGGCGGGTCGGAAGAAGGAATGAAACAGTGTAAATGTCTTCGGATAATACTTGATATTGATCCTTGTGGAGAAAGAATAATTAAAAGCCAACAAACGTTTAAATCAAAATTATTTTTTCTGGAAAATATGTTCTCCTATAAGAGATAAGTGTAAGATATTTTGTAGGATGATAAAGTAGCTGTAATACCTCAGGTCAATGTTTGCCTAAAATGTAGATGGACTAAAAAAGTACTGAGGTGACCAATAGGAACATACAATATACTGTAAATATACATATATTTCTTTACGTGTCATCATTTAAATGTTAGGGGAGGTAACTTATTCGTTTGTTTCTTTAATTTTTAATTCAAGGGAAAGAATTTAACTATTACACAAATGTTAATAAAATAAAAGATTCTAGTTCAGTTTTAATTGCATCTGGTTAAAAGCGAAAATATATAAAACAAAGAATATTGTGTTATGCCCACTTTAAGAAAAAAGCTGTTACTTTCTATTTGTGAATGTTGTTATTTGCTGTTATTAATAAATATTAAAACAATGATCTACTTGATGCACATAACGATGAAGTGAAAACCTATAGTCTCTGCTTCTTTTAAGGAAGCTGATGTATATATTTGTTAAAATGGTGTAAATTTATCTCTCAGCGCTGAAACGCGTTTTTCATCATCCCTTGAGCATTACTGTATTACAACACATCCCAGAAGAACGTGTCTATGTCACCGCGAGGCTTGCCCTAACATTATTTGTGCTATGGTCAGTGTGAGATAAACAGTTAAGACAGCTCACAAAGTAAATAATGAATGAGAATAATAATAAATTGCTAACTGACATCAGTTCAGAATATCGGCTCATTTTAACTAAAAGTGAGTGATCATAGAGATGTAAATAGAATGTTCGTGAACAGATAAGCTCGACCAATAAATTTAAGAAAAAGATTTGGGTCAGCGAATCAGAGAAGTGGCGAGAAAAAAAATCACACCACGCAAAAAATGACCAGAGGTCATTAATCAGTCCTGAGTTGGTCATCAGTGTGTGATGAAGTGCTGAGAAGATCTCGAGCAGATAGCAGACAAGATATACGTCTCTGGTTTTCAGACAGAGTTTTATATGAGTACATACCTATGTCCAGCCAGTGTTATTCGATAAAGAAGATAGTTATAGATTCTGTGGTTCACAGAGAGTGTATTTCAAAAGGAGATCAGCGATTATGCTGTAAGTATTGGATTATGATTATATTTTGCACGAGGTAGAATTTTGTTTACAGAAGAGTTTAGCAGAAGCACGATTTTGACAAGTCGCTATGAGCACTTTATGACTAAGTGTCAAGAAACAGATGGTTATGAATATATTACGACTATTTATGAAGAAACAGATGGTTATGAATATATTACGACTATTTGTGAAGAAACAGATGGTTATGAATAATTGGAGGAAACTATATATATCATTGAGGAGCCACGTTTAGTAAAGTTTGATCTATCAAGAAATAGATACGACTTTATGCAACAGTGAGGGTCGACTTCTATATGAGAACCGCAAATACGCTCTCTCATGTAAATATGTGACTGGGAACATAGATATGTTATGAATAAGATGAATTTTGTTTCTAGGAATGGTTACAGAGATAGGTCTGACCAGTTCAACAAGGAAAATATATAAGTATATATAAAAAGTATGGAATGCTATTGAGGAGCATAGGTACCATGAGTATATAATAGTAGATTAGGGTAGACTAAGAAAGTCTACTGGAGATGATAATATGTTAAGGAGGAATATGTAGGTTCACGAGACATAGAGCTGATGTATGAAGTATCTCTGATGTATAAATGCCCAGTTAATGACTATATGCGAGCTCTATCATTTGGATGACTCATCATACGTGTTGTGTTATTATGGCATTAAAAGTTTTGAAGGATAAGGATGAATTTGATTTCATCTTTGAGAGTTGCTGAATGTAGGCCATGTTTATTTATACTACCACTATACGAGAAGTCACTACAACATCGAAGAAGGAAACAGAAACGATCCGGGAGTAAGGCAAGCAAAAATAATATCATCCAAGAATCGACAACTTATCTTAGGCGGAGATGGCCAGTAAAGATTATATAATAAATAA